>CM041114.1:19738475-19789860 GCA_023079485.1 Archilochus colubris | reverse complement strand
AGTGGGTTAATGGTTATTGAGGCCTAGTTACAGGTTTCTAAAAATGAGCTAATGGGAAAGAGATAACTAATTGGCAGCAGAAGAGAAAAATAATGATGTGAGAAGAGTGGTTCCGTGAGAATGGAATGTGTAATTGGAATACAAAGCCACCTGCATGATATGATTGTGTAAACAAGGCTTCTCTATATAAGTGAGTGCAAATTATTAATAAACGATTTCATAGGATCATATTGATGTGTACCTGGAATCCTTAAGCCTCCGCAGACTTTTTTCCCACACCCCAACTTCGGCTCTAGTGTGCACCCCTCCAAACAACTCCAACCAGCCACTTCCCTCCAGCAACCAGCCACTTCCACATCCCTCCAACGACAACTCCAGCCAGCCACTTCCCTCCAACCAGCAACCAGTGGAAGCCTCGGGCAGGACCTGGCAACCGCAGTAGACGTGACTTTTATTGACAGCAAACCCCAAAAGATCCCTACGGGTATCACCAACCCAGTGAAATATGAGGGAAAACCATGTGGAACCCTCTTATTAGGACGATCGTCTGCTGGACTTAAGGGTTTGTTTGTCTTGCCAGGAGTGATAGACAGTGACTATACTGGAGAAATTTGCATCGTGGCTATGACTTGGTAACCGGCTATGCTAATCCCCCAAAAAAAACAAAAAACAAAAAACCAAAAAAACACCTCGAATTGCCCAGTTAGTTCCGACATAACAACTAACTGATGCAGCAGCCGCCTCTTTGACAGTTCCCCGCTGAACAACAGCGTTTGGCTCTACAGGAGAAATGGCTTTACTATGCCTCCTGAGGGATCAACACCCCAAAGCACCGATTTTGTTAGAGCATCAACAGGAGCGGACATTGCTATTATGAACGAGCAACTGTGGCCTCGTCACTAGCCTGCTACCTCGATTGTGTCTGGTGCCTTTCCTGTTTATAGGCTCGGAATTCTGTCTCTAAACAATTTTATTAGGCCTTTCCTTTCGTATTGTGTTGTATTGATAACAGGCTTTTGTTAATGTTGTAATTCACGTGATCGTTTATATGTTGATTATGGGATCCCTTGTCTATATGTTGATTGTGCTATTTTGTTGTATTGCTAAGCAGATGAACTTAACTTCTGATAGTTTAACACAGATGCTAAAAAGATGTTGATAGTATCAGACATGCAGTTTTATAATACCGTGTTGCCACTGACCTTTTATTATTAGCTTTGAGGATATGTTTGTGAAGACTTTGATGACGTGTATTGCATTAATTTATCTGATCATTTAGAGCCAATTCACAACCAAAAGCGATTGATTAAGATAACATGAAAAAATTAAGTGTTGCATATTCTGGGTTAAATGAATGGTTAAATCGCCTAAGGATATGGGGACAACTTAGAGATTTAATCAGACAAGGTTTATCAATTATATTTGTTATTATTGGTTTTGATTATTAGTATGGTATTATTGCTTTTGTATTATTACTATGTTGTTTACGGCAATGTATCATTAGCATATTATCTCGCGTGATGAAGCAAATCTGGATTGCTCAAAAACAAAAAGGGTTTTAAGAAGAGAACGGACATGTGAGCAATCCTGACATTATGATAACTGAAATTGGCCTGGCAATTTTTCAGCGCTCCGTGGATCGCTGTGAGGTGAACTTATCCATAGACTTAACCATTCTTACGGGTAAGAAGAATTTACTTTAAGCTCTCACGCAGTCCAAAAAGAAAAAGGGGGAGACTGGGCTTGCTGATATTCGTGTGTTAGAATGGATCTTTGGACCACTACAGCCAAAAACTACAATCCAAACAAAGATTGAGGTATTGGCCCTTCTAATTTGTAAAGGCCGAACCCGTATTATACAAATTACTGGAGATGAACCTAGCACAACCTATCTCCCATTGAAACAAGGAGAGTTGGACTGGTATTTGCAGCACTCTCCAGCCCTACAGTCAAGCCTCCTAGAAACCGTGCAAACCATTGATCTTTCCCCGTTGCGGTCTACTGCGTTAAAGTGGATGTCCTTGCGTGAATGGATTCCTGTTCCAAAACAATCTGAGGAACCCCTTCGAGATGCATTAACGGTCTTTACCGATGCAGGAAAACGCTCATGACAAGATGCAGTGACGTGGCAAGACAAAGAGCAATGGTGCCATGAACTCCTGTCCGCACAAGAGGGTGATACCCTACAGACTCTAGAGTTGGCAGCAATCGTTTACGCCTTCTCACGCTGAATGAATGTATGTCTCAATGTTGTCTCAGATTCTTTATATGCTGTAGGAGTTGTACAGCGAATTGAAGACGCTCATCTCAAAGACGTTGCAAACCGGCGACTAAATGACTTATTTCACCAGTCGCGGGCTGCCATCCAACAGAGAGATCAACCCTATGCTGTCATTCATATTCAGAGTCACCAGTGGTCTGACGGCCTGGGAGAAGGAAATTCCCGAGCAGATAGACTGGTCTCATTATCCGTACCCATGGACGAGTTTACTAAGGCAAGAAATGCGCATGCTACCTTCCATCAGAACGCCACAGGACTGCACCGTCACTTCCAGATTTCCATGGTCGAGGCCAGAGGCATTGTGAAAGCTTGCCCACAGTGTAATCAAAGGGGACTTGGTCTCGGCCTCGGAGTTAATCCCCGGGGTCTTGGTCCAAACGAAAAATGGCAGATGGATGTCACTCACGTGCCAGAATTTGGAAGACTTAAATATGTTCATGTTACTATTGATAGTTATAGCCATTTTGTCTGGGCTACGGCTCAGTCTGGTGAGAAAGCATTACAAGTGACACAGCATCTCACCCTTTGTTTCGCTGCCATGGGTGTGCCGGAGCAGATAAAGACAGATAATGGACCGGCATATATTAGTGGCAAGCTAGCTCGGTTTTTTCAACAGTGGGGAATTAAGCATATCACAGGCATTCCCCATTCGCCAACAGGTCAAACTATAGTAGAGAGGGCAAATCAAACATTAAAGGACTATCTGATGAAATGTACAGATTTGCAAGACCCGCAGGAGCAATTAGCAAAGGCTCTATTTGTTTTGAATTATCTGTGTATATTTGGGGATCAAAAGTTAGTGCCAGCATATGTTCATGGGACAATAGCCCAACAAGCCAACCCCTCCGAAGTCCCACTGTATGTGACCTACAGGGATCCCGCCACGGGTATATGGCAAGGACCAGTGGAGGTTAAATACTGGTGGATGAGGGGAAGGCTGTGGATGTGGTCTACCTGGACTTCAGCAAGGCCTTTGACACCGTCTCCCACAGCATCCTCCTGAAAAAACTATCAGCCCGTGGCTTGGACAGGAGCACCCTGTGCTGGGTTAAGAACTGGCTGGAGGGCCGGGCCCAGAGAGTGGTGCTGAATGGGGCTGCATCCAGTTGGCAGCTGGTCACTAGTGGTGTCCCCCAGGGATCAGTGTTGGGCCCGGTTCTGTTCAATATCTTCATTGATGATTTAGATGAAGGGATTGAGTCCATCATCAGCAAATTCGCAGACGACACTAAGCTGGGGGGGAGTGTCGATCAACTGGAAGGCAGGAGGGCTCTGCAGAGGGACCTGGACAGACTGGAGAGTTGGGCTGATTCCAACGGGATGAGGTTTAACATGGCCAAGTGCCGGGTCCTGCACTTTGGCCACAACAACCCCATGCAGCGCTACAGGCTGGGGACAGAGTGGCTGGAGAGCAGCCAGGCAGAGAGGGACCTGGGAGTCTGGATTGACAGGAAGCTGAACATGAGCCAGCAGTGTGCCCAGGTGGCCAAGAAAGCCAATGGCATCCTGGCCTGTATCCGGAACAGCGTTGCCAGCAGGTCCAAGGAAGTGATTCTGCCCCTGTACTCAGCCCTGGTGAGGCCACACCTTGAGTACTGTGTCCAGTTCTGGGCCCCTCAGTTTAGGAAGGATATCGAGGTCCTGGAGCAGGTCCAAAGGAGGGCAGCCAGGCTGGTGAAGGGACTCGAGCACAGACCCTATGAGGAGAGGCTGAGGGAACTGGGGCTGTTCAGCCTGGAGAAGAGGAGGCTCAGGGGAGACCTCATCGCTGTCTACAACTACCTGAAAGGAGGTTGTAACCGGGTGGACGTCGGTCTCTTTTGCCAGACGACTTTCAAGAAGACAAGAGGGCATGGTCTTAAGTTGTGCCAGGGGAAATTTAGGTTAGATATTAGAAAGAATTTCTTTACGGAGAGAGTGATCCGGCATTGGAATGGGCTGCCCAGGGAAGTAGTGTATTCTCCGTCCCTGGAGATATTTAAAAGAGACTGGATGTGGCACTCAGTGCCATAGTCTAGCAACTGCAACGGTGGTTCAAGGGTTGGACTCGATGATCTCTGAGGTCCCTTCCAACCCAGCCAATTCTATGATTCTATGATTTAGGCAAAGGTCACATGTGTGTTTCCAATCCTACAGGTACCTTGTGGGTTCCCAGCAAGTGGACTCTGCCGGCACCCGCCCCGCCGAATTTGAAAGCATAAGCTCAAGAGCAGAGACGGACGTATTAAGTGCTCAACATGTTTTAAAACAAAAACTGCCGTGTTGGCTTCATCATAGGTTTAACTGTCATTTTAAGTTTTGATTGCTTTGCTTTCCCGAACTTTGACCCTCGATAGAATGTCTGGGTTACCCTTGCGCATCAGCTTAACACTACTTCCTTTTGTTCCAGTCTAGCGACCCCCCAATCGCCTTTTATTACGTGTTTAGTTGGTGTACCAGCCTTTGAAGAAACTTGGCCAATGTTTCAAGCAGCTATGAATCGCACACAAGTGCAACTTCACACTGGGAGTTTATGTCCTACCAAGACCAGTTTAGTTGCGTGTTTAAGTGATTATGACACTTGGTATGATCATTTGCCTGTTGGGCCCGATCCCCAAGAATGAAGCCTTGTAGATTCTCTAAATGCCACTTATTGTTTTTGGATGAGTAGCTCGTCCGTTGATTGCACAGAAGGTATGGGAAGACAATGTGCTACTACCAACGTTTTCCCAATTGGCATGAAATTGCCATGCAGCCAATGGTGCAACTATACCCTCTGCGGTGCCACTAACCCATTGCCTGGGACGCAGCTCCCCAGGAAATTACCAGCAGGGTATTTTTTGATTTGTGGAGATCGGGCATGGTCAGGTATACCTTTCCGTCCCATTGGAGGGCCTTGCACCATTGGTCAATTGAGTTTAGCCACCCCTCACGCACACCCGAACAGTACCCATCGTGTGCGGTGGAAGCGAAGCCTGGCTCAAACATTAACGCAAGAATGTGATGATGATGTTAACCTCTGGTCCAAATGGCAGGTGATTGTTACTTCTATCTTCTTGCCAGGAGCAGCTGCCGCTCGTGCACATCGAAACTTGGAGAAACTGAGTTGTTGGGTGGTAAAGCATGCTAGTGATACCAGCAAGGTATTATCTGAATTAGCTAATGATTTATCTTCTGCACAACATGCAGTATTAGAAAATAGAGCTGCCATTGATTTTTTGCTTTTAGCTCATGGCCATGGTTGCGAAGATTTCGATAGTATGTGCTGTATGAACTTGAGTGATCACTCTAGGTCAATACATAAGGAGATACAACAGTTAGTAGAACATACTCAAAATATCAAGCAAGATGCAGGATTCTTTGGCATAGATGAAGTAGTCAATTGGTTTGGCCTCACTGGATGGCTTCAAAGTTTATGTAAAACTGTTTTGCTTGTACTTTGTATTTTACTGATAACTTTGGTGTGTCTTAGTTGCATGTTAGCGGTACTCAAGAAGCTATTTGCCAAAGCTGCCAAAATCATGATCGTACAAAAGGATGAAGGGTTTGTTGGAAAATTTCTTGAGGAACATGGACATGGACCTATACTAAGCACCAAAGATCGTGAACTGTTACACAAGAAGTATATTAAGAAGTCATGAGACCCTCAGAGACTCCGGGATATATCAAACAAAAAAACCAAACCAAAACAACAACAACAATAAAAAAACCAAACAAAAAACCAACCCATTATGAATGTAGTGATTGAATGTTGAAATCCTAGGGTTTTATTGCATTTTAATTTGGCAACCATGAAGGAACTAGGACTCCATTGTGCTATGAGCCGGTGGGACTTGGAGACGCTTATAGGGGCCCCCCGACAAGATTCCATCGGATAAGCCTCTCCTATCCCTCCTTTGGCTTTCTGCACTAGTGGACACCAGACCTTCCTAATATTGAACAGAGCTCTGTTTGAGAGTGCGTGTGTATGACTGGTTGTGTGAAACGTAGACATGCCATGAATGCGAAGTCGGTTTGCACTTGATTATGGGAAACAAAATCCGTTTGATAACCTGTTAACCAGTTTGTTTTGATTCATTAACTGAGTAGTTTTAGACTGTTTCAAAAGGGCATTATGATATTGAGTGTATTCTTAGGTTCTGCATGTTTTGTTGTTTGTATTATGTTTGTTTGAGAATTAGCACTGCAAAAGTTTTTAACCAAACATGGGCTTGTGCAAAAAGAAAATGGGGGATATGTCGTAGAATGCTCTCGAATGTTCCCGGCAGGTAGGGGGTGTGAACCCTTTGCCGTGCCCTACCCCATGTTTGAGGGGCCAATGAGATTGGCCCACAATCCTGTGCTACCTGCACCAGGGATTCTCTGTGCTACAGAAAAACATACTGGGTGTCCAATAAAACATTATGTTGATGTTTGGTGATGGGGGTGTGGTCACAGAAACACTATATAAGTAAAAGTTACTGCGCAATAAAGCGAAGCTTGTTTATCAACCATATTGTTTGCACGAGTTTTCCTCGCCATTTTCCAACACCCAGTTTGGGCAGTATTGGGATAACCACCCCCCTCCCGTTATCTCCAATCACCTCCCGGTACCTGCAGGGGGGGGCACAGTCCAGGCCAGTGGGGAGGGGGGTGCGATGCTCTGGTGGTCACCAGTTAGAGGGTCCCGGCTGCGGGGCAGGGGGTGTGGGTGCAGTCCCGGGGGGACGGAGCGAAACCTCCCGTGAGCTGCAGTGTGATCGCGGGAAGTGTTGGGAGGAGGAAGAAAAGGTGGGGAGGGGCCTTGGGGGGGAGGGACCCGACCTGGGGGGGTGAGGTTGGAAGTTGGCAGGGGAGTTGTTTCGCTTTGTCAGCAGGGTTGTATCCTGGGGGGGGTGGGGACCTCAGGCTTGTGGCATGGGCACGGGGAGGGGACACATCACAGCTAGGTGGTGCTGACCAAACCTCAATACCAAGCCCGTGGGCCCTGGAGAAAAGAGGCAGTTCATTCACTGCTTTCAGGTGTAAACTCAGGGGGACAATGACCAACCCAGGTCAGGGTTACTGCCCTGAAGGTTCTTCCTTCTCCTTCATTATCATTTCAGGCTTGGCTTGTTTCAGTTCTTGGGTCATAGTTCATTCTAAAATAATTTTTTCTTGAGTTTTGGGTGGCTGCAGAGTCCAACTCTGATAGAACAAGAGAGATCAGAGGCATTGGGTTGTGATGCCAGGACTGGAACTGTGCCAGCTTTTAGCAGCTTCTCACAGGAGCCTCCCCTGCTTTCAAAACACCACTGCATTAAGTCAAGACAGCTTAAAACTTGAAAAGTGGATTTTTAAATTAGATATTGGGAGGTAATTCCTTACTCTGAGGTTTGTAAGGCACAGGAACAGGTTGTCCACAGGAGCTGCGGATGCCCTCTCCCTGGAAGTGATCAGGGCCAGGTTGGAGGGGGCCTGGATCAATCTGATCTAGTGGGAGGTGTTCCTGCCCATGCAATGAGATGATCTTTAAGGTCCCTTCAAGCCATTCTATGATTCTATTATTGTTTAACTGGTTTCTCTGTTCCATTTGGAGTGGCAATGCTCAAAAATGTTACTTCCCATGCTTAAAGAGTCAGGGGCTTTTTGTTAGCAGGGGTCTCTCCAGCCTTGGGTGTGTATTTCAGTACAGTGGTAGCTCACTAGTATGTTATTACAATGAATATAATTACTCAGTGTTTTTCTACCCACAGCATTCAAGGCTGTGACCAAGATAAGTTTTGGGCAGCTGTGGGGATTGCTCCTTCCCATCACTGCCATCTCTCTTGCAGGTATCTTGCAGGGCTGTCTCAAGGCCAGGCTTTTGCCTACTTGGGATGTTTTTTCCCAAGAATTAGAACTTAGTTTTGTCTACTTCTTACTTGTTCACTGCTATGTGAGCCCTATTATTCTTCTGTGTCTTTTCCTCCAAATCTTTACTTCTTTCCATTACTAAATGCCATCAGGGCTGTGTGGTCTGTGCTCCTGTCTCCACTGGCTCCTGCTGCCCTGTCACTTGTATGGGGGGGATCCTCGTCTCCCCTCCATCCTCCTGGCACCGGGCTGGCCTGCCTCTGCCTGCTTCCCAGAGGTGCCTGGCTCTCCTGTCCCTGAGCTGGGCTCTCCTGGCTGCCAGGCTGGGCTTGGCTCTCCCCTGCATGCTGGCAGAGCTCTCCTCCCTCCCAACACGGGCTCAGATCTTCCTGCTCCTGCCTCGGCTCCAGGCCTCCCTGCACCCCACTGCAGCTCTCCCTGCTCCCCAAAGAAACCACCTCTCCTGGCTCCTTGGCCAGGCCAAGCCCAAGGGTGGCCCGATACAGGCTGAGCCGCTGCCCCATGTGCTGCAGCAGCGCGGCCGCCCGCTGCCAGTACCAGAGCTCCCTGCCAGGGTTCAGCCCAGCGCGGTGCTAGGGGCTGTAGTCCAGCTGCTGGTGGCTGAAGTCCCAGCGCTGGTCTGCCGTTCCACCAGCCCTGCCACCCTCCCAGGCCTCCATGGCCATCTGCACCCAGGCACAGACACAGGGACACCCTGAGGGCCTGATGCAGGGCAGGGCAGTGGAGAGGAGCCAGGGAGCCAGCACTGGCCCTGCTTCCCCCTGCCTGTTCTGATGCACAGCGCTTGCTGGGGGTCAGGGATCCCAACGTTCCAAACCCCCCACCCCTCCCGGGACCCCTATCATCCCCCGGGGCCCCCTCAGGGCTCTTCTTGGGCTTCCCCTTGCATCTCACAGCCTTTCAACATTCCCATGTGCAAAAGTGCCACAGCAGCACCTGCCATGGGGGGTGTGGGGACTGTGTGCAGAAAGGGGAAAGGGTATGCAAGGGCGAAGGGGTGTGAAAGGCCCAAGTGGCACGCAAGGGTGTGCACACAAACCCCCCTGCAAAGGCCACGTCTAAAGCAGGGCAGGGGTGCGCAAGGCTTTGCCTGTGCAGAGAGGTGTGCAGAGGCCCTGTGTGCAAAGCCGAGGGGCAGCGCACAGCTCAGGTGTTCATGGCTGCGCACCAGGGCCACCTGTGCCAGAGACGAGGCGTGCAAGAGGCACGCAGCTGCAGGCAAAGGCCCGATGTGTGCCGGGGTGTGCAGGGACTGGCTGTGCCTGCCAGGGCTCTGCAAGGTTGCTCACCACTCTTCACCTGGGAGCTGCTGAAGGAGTTGTCCTGGTTTGGGCCAGGATAAAGGTGGTTTTCTGTTTCTGTACTTTTGCTTTTAGCTAAGTCCCTTGTAAGTAGTTGCATTTGCTGAAATTAACAGCAAGTTTCTCATGCAGTGTGTGTGCTTCTAGGACTGATAACACTTGATGTTTATAGTTACTGCTAGAGACTGGTATGCAGAGCCAAGGACACTGCTTTCCTCAGCTCTGATGAAAACAATTTTACCGTCCAGGAGGATACAGAGGTCCCACCTGAACCCTCCTTTGGGGAGGAACAGACAAGATAGATGCCAGAATTGACCAAACAGAGTATTCCATCCCATATACGTCACACTCAGTATAAATTTGAGACATCACGAGGGCCGAGCCAGATCTTTTTCGGATCTTTTCCTGATTTCCTGCTTCCCTTCCTTCACCCGGCATCCTGGAAGGATCCTGTCCGTTCATCTGCCTGTGGTCCTGATCCGTGCCAGCCCATATCTGTGTGTTCCTGCCTCCGGTTCCCGACTGCTGCCGACTCCAGGAGTCCAGCCTGGACTTTCTCAGGGCTGCCCTACAGCCTCGGTGGTGACGTGAGAGTTATTGGGGGAGAGGGGGGAGGAATGTGGTTTCCATTTTCCTGTATATTTGTATATATTTAGTAATTTTACCTATTTATCATTACTGTTTCATTAAAGTTGTGTAGTTTAGTTTCCAGCCCATAAGTCTCTCTCCCTTATTCTCTCTCCTTTCTCTATCAAGGAGAGAGAGACAAATAGAGAGCATCTGTTATTCGGTTTAATCGCCGGGCCAGTGTTAAACCGTGACAGATTTATTGGCGCCCAACGTGGGGCCCGAGCTACTTGGCTCGAGTCCAGTTTAAATTTTGACTAAATTGTCTGAACAGTTTGAATTCCAACTCCAGTGAAAGAATGGCTTTCCTGAGCTGGAATCAGACCTTGTTCTTTGGAAATTTCACAGGGTTGGAGATTAAACCAATCATGCCGTACCTCTGGTATTTAGGGTATGCGATCTGTCTTTTCGCAGCTGGGATTGCTGTTAATATGTGGTTTTTCTTCCGTAAGAAATGCTTAAAAACCATCATTGCAATATCGTCCTCAATACTGGTGTATATCATGGTGCATGGTGTAGTGGTGTTTCATAGAAGGATTAAGAACTTTGTTGGTAATTACATTTTCAGCCTGCTTTTGAGGAAATACACCACTCTTGGGCTGAGTTCAATGGATTCTAGTCAAAAGGGCATTATGATTGTTATAGTTTTGAACCTCCTGATTCTTGTAGGCATTGTTGTTCTGGTGTCTGTGAATATTTTCATGTGCTATCATATGTTGGTGAGGAATAAGACAATTACAACTAGGGGAACGAGCACACCTCGTAAAGAGAGCACCCCCACTCCTGCCTCTGCAGCCGCTTCTCGCCCCCCCTCACGCAAGGGCACAACTCAGATAAGGCCGGCGAGCATTGCCAGCTTATCGGCTACAGCTCCAGTTGCTGTCTCTACTCCCACAGACACTGCTGCTGCTCAGAAAGCAAGCCCTGCTGCTGCTACTGCTGCAGATACTACAGCCTCTCCCCCTCAGCCCACACAGTTACTTGTTGACCCTGTAACTAGGAGAAAAGGAAAACAATGGAAATCAGAAGCGAGCCTTAACCCTTCCAAGTCTGAACAAGATGACCAAGTGATAGAGGAAATAGAGGATAATGGCTCTCCTCCTAGACCAGCTAGAGCAGCTAGAGCAGAGTCAGATGAGGACTCAGACTCAGAATCTGCTCAGCCCTATTCCATGAGAGACTTGCGTACTCTGAGAAAAGATTTCAGCCGTTTTCCAGGTGAACCACTTCTCTCTTGGTTACTCCGATGCTGGAATGAGGGGGCTGCTCCCATAACATTAACTCAGAAGGAAGCCAGGCAGTTGGGATCCCTGGCCAAAGATGCAGGTATTGATCGGGCATTTGGGGAAAAGGCTGGAACTACCAGCCTGTGGAAACGACTCTTGTCAGCTGTAAAGGAGAGATATCCCTATAAAGAGGAGATAGACTGCCCACAGATCAAAGCACGCAGACTTGGAAAAGCTATCAGGTATCTCGAAGAATTGGCTGTACGAGATCTGATCTATAATAATGATGACATTGAAGATCCCTATCACGTACCATGCCCTAAACCTATGATGCAAAGGTTTGTGCATGCTGCACCACCACCTTTTAATCATACACTATCAGTAATGCTATGGGTTCCTGCAGAGATAGATACAACTGTGGGTGATGTGATTAAAACTGTACGAGAGTGTGAAGATGCTGTCATAGCCCCTTGTCGGGCCTGGGTCTCAGCTATCAAGAGAGCATCTGAGGAATGGCATTCACCCCTTTCTCCTCAGACAGACGGAGGACGCCCCATTGCAGCCATTAAGAGGAGACGCCCTCCTATGAGACAGAATCGAGAGAAACAGAAATCAGTAAGAGGGACCCTATGGGTAATCCTGTGTGAATGTGGGGAGGACATGAAAAAGTGGGACAAAAAACCTTCTGCTGCCCTACAGGACCGAGTGATTGAGTTGATAAGTAAGCCGAAGGCAAAAGGAGGTCCTTCTAAAAAGATGGCTGCTCTGGAGGCACCGCTGGGAGTGCTCTTTGATGTCCTTCAGCCGCTCCCTCAGCTGCACAGCTCAGGCAGTGCCACAGCGTGGCTCCTGCCCTTCTGCAGGTGGGGGCCTTCAGCCCCAAGGCCCCCACCTTGGTGCTGCCCATGGTCTTCATCTGCTCCAGCTGACAGTGCTTCTACTCACTGAAGATCTTCTGTGGCTATTGGAGGGGAAATGTCAGTGCCCCTCTCTGTGGCCCTGGGGACACCACCTAGTAGGGAAATACCAAAAATAATTGAGATTGAATCCATTGTATGTCAAATATAATTGACATTGTATCCTTGTATTAATCACTAAAAACATAATTTGTCAAAAATAATTGACTTAATGCTTTGAAAGAGAGGATGTTAAAGAAACCCTCCCAACTACGCCCTGGACTTTGGCCCAGTCCAAGTCATGGTTGGTCAGGAGATGACCCAGATGTTTCCACATAGTGCAATATGCAAAGTCCTCCTGACTTGCAGGGTGTTTGGTATATAGGGCTGGACCCCCTTGCAGGGACTTTAGATGCCTCCCCTATGGGTGGATGCACCGCATACAATTTTCCCACCTGATGGGAAGGGCTCTTCAAATCCCTGCTGCAAATCCTCCTTGTGGATGCTGGAAGGGTCAAATGGCAGGTTAGGTTGGTCTTGGACCTACTGCTCACAGCACTTGGGCTAGTGGGAGGTGTCCCTGCCCATGGGACTCGAGATCTTCAAGGTTCCTCCAACCCATTCCATGGAATCCTCCTGCCCAGTGTCTGGTTCAGGTAGGCCCAGGTCCCACCTTTGATTTTAACCTAGGTCCTGGAGGTGCACATGGCAGCTCCTCATAGCACCAGTTCTGTTGGCCACTTTGAGGGCTCAGACTTGTCCCCCCACCTCTCTGACCCCCAGGGTCTGTTTATCACCTGCCCTAATTAACGAGCTCTGAAAGGCTCAGTGGGGCCCATTGATATCTTGAGGTACTTTGATATTTCTGTCCTGACTTTGACTTCTGGAGAAATGTCTTCATTTTTCTCTCAGTATCTGAGGTCCATGCAATGAGCCTCAAAAGTCCTAAAGAGCTTTTTATCTTTTTGTAATTTCCTTTACATCTTCAAGACCTGAAGAGCTCATTGTTAATTATTCTTGGTGGAGTTAATGTAGAGTAACAAGGCAACCAGGTGCCTCTAATTGCCAAGGAGTGGGTGTGAGCTTGTATCAAGTCCACCTGTGCCTGGTTAGGGCAGGCCCCCTACTGAGCATGAGCAGGATCAGGGGGCCAATAAAAGGTAAGGCTCAAACTCATAGACTCAGCTCACACTTGGGACTTCCCAATCTCAGCATGTTTGGCTTTACTGCTGCTTTCAGCAGTGCACTACCTTTATTGCTCCACTAGAGCTCATTGCCAGCAGGGTGAGGCTCTGAGGAGTCTCGAACCCGGGGCCTAGGCATTGCGGTACTGTGTGCTAGCTGGCTGCTCCACTCAAGCCTCACCCTGGTTGCCTTGTTACTCTACAAGTTAAGGAGGAAGTTGCCAAAGTGAGAAGAGAGGATCTAGTAGCATTCTCCAAGTGATAATGATCCAGAGGGTCTCCTAAAAATGTCTGCACCTGAAGGAAATGGATAGAAAAGTGGAAAATCTCCCTTATGAGGGAAGGATGAGAGAGTTGGGACTCTTCAGCTTGGAGAAGGGGGGAATGAGAGGAGACATCATTAATGTTAACAAATACACAAAGGAAGAGATGCAAGAGGATGGTATCAGGCCCTTCTAAGTTATGTCCAATGACAGGACAAGAGGCAGAAGAAAGAAGCTTGAGAATAGGAGGCTTCATAAAGACACAAGGAGAATTATTTTTGCGGTGAGGGTGACTGAGCACTGTCACAGGCTGCTCAGGGAGGTTGTGGAGTCACCTTCTCTGGGGATATTCAAAACTGTGATATATGATTGTAATATATGTTAATGAATTTGTATTCCTAACCAGTAAATTCAAAATTAAACTAAGAAGAAAGTGAATATGGGGCTAGACAAAGCAATTGAGACGTAATTTTCCACTAAAACAGTGTAAGCAACACAAGGCCTTAACGAGACTAACTTCTGTTTCGAAGATAATTGAAGTGTATGTCCTGTTCTTAAAACAAGGCACTGCCAAGGCTTAACTAGGCACCAAAAGAATGTGAACACCTGCACAAAGAGGACATAAAAATGTCACAACAAGCAGATAAGGGGAAAGTTATGGCTAGGGTCTGATATTGCCCTGTAACAAGATAATGAAGTCAGCAAAAGCAAGAAAGGTAAAAGTTCAAGTTTGAGGAAGATTTCTTACTTCATCCAAAGACCCCCTGATGTATACACTTTAAAAAAAATATTAGATTCTTGAGCAAGAATTATTTAGTTTTTTTTTTCTTTAAGCTCACATATCAAAAATGCTGCCACATTAACATATTTAAAGACTGGCAAACAGGACAAACAAATTCCTGGCGCCTGACATTTTGCCAGACATCGTGAATTTAGCATATCAACGAACTGATAAGGTAACTTTCGGGAAGTATGCTCAACTCCAAAAAAGCCTGTTTTATGAATAATTCACACAAAAGGAAAAAAGAGGGGGACCCGCTCTCCTTTGCATTATAAATATCCCCCAGAAAGAACCAAAAAGCAGAAGCCAGCAGCAGCCAGCAGAAGCCAGCAGCGGCCAGCAGCTCCGAAGAACCACGCGGAAGCCAGCTCCTGTGACTAAGAACTCCAGCCAGCTCGGTGGAGAAAGGCGGGCAAGCATCTCCGAAGGCACAAGCGGAAAGCGGCGACGCAGCTTTTCGACTGCAGCGGTGGCACGGTAAAATGACTCCTACCCCCCCTCCGCCTCCGCTAGGACCAACTAGCGGTGAAACATTTTAAATTACCCTCTTCTTTCTTCCTTTCTTTCCTTAACGACTCGTCTCTCCAAAAGTAGCGAATTGTGTTTACCCTTTCTTAACTGTGATATTTTGTTTTCCCTTCCCTAAAAATAAATCCTTGTAACTTGTTTAAGTGTCAAAACGTGTTAGCTTGCAATTTTATGCGTCATCTCTGAAGCAGAGGCTGAGAAATCCTCATAATCAAAATATAAAATAATAAACGGATCACGACACCCCCTGACGGCCCCCGGATATGTCCCCAACGGAGGACTCCGCCCAAACTCTGCCTAGACTCTGCCCAGGCTCCGCCTATCATGAATATTGTAATAACATGATGTAATCCCTATGAATATGTATGTAAACCCACCCTTTTTTTTTAATATTCATAGAATTATAATCAATATAAGGCAATTCTAGAGTTTTAGAGGTGTGCATGTGAGTGGAGCAGAGACTCCCCATGCACCCAGCGCTGTTTTGCTCATTGCAATTTCAATTTTGTTAATTAATTAAACCATTAACAGAATATTGAGTATCGGTCATTTATAACAATTTGGGGGCTCGTCCGGGATCCCTTTCAGTGCTTGCACTGAGGTCCGGATTGGAGGGGCGTCCCACCGATCTTTGGTGCCTCCTTTCCAGGCCCCCGGCTTAACTGAGGGGATCCTGAATCCGAAATTGCAATAAGCAAAAATTTAATTTTTTTTTTTATGATGAGCTCTTTTGTGGACTGCAGTAGTGTGTTTTGCCCGTAATTCTGCACGCGAAGATCCGAACGAAGACGACGGGGTCGTAAGTATTAAATGTGTATTCCATTCGGTTGGGTGGGATTCGGTTGCTTGTGTGTGTAAGAGTGTGACTGAGATGGAACCGGGTTCCGGAGCGATTGTGGAGGTCTTCTAACCGCAGTTCCAATCTCCTGCAACGGACTTGGCCGGTGAAGGACCGAAGCCATTCCTATAGGATTCGTGGGTGAGTGATGAGGTATTTAAGCCACCCGCAAGACACTCTTATTGAAGAAGCCAAGGGCGAGAGGATTGCCACTAGTAAAATCCTCATATTATGGGACAGAGAAATTCAAAGAGTCCTAGTATTAGGAAATTAGGTCAGGTACCAGATATTCCTCCGGAGAGTCCATTAGGTCTTACGATTAAACATTCGGATAGTAAGAGAAAAAAGAAAAGGAAAAACTAGAATGAAATTAGTGCAATATTGCATGACAATTTGGTTTTTAATTCTTACTGTTTCATTGTTATGTGAGCCCTATTTTTATTCTGTATCTCTCCCTTCTTCACTTTTGTGTGATTTTTCATCAAATATGGTTTTTTTGCATAATTTTTACTTCTTTCAGTTAATAAATGACATAGATTGTATGATCTGTGCTCCCCTGTCCACTGGTTCCTGCTGCCCTGTCTCCAGTATGGGGGTGTGGAAAATCTGCGAAGGCTTAAGGACAACACGTAGTCACCAATATGGTTAAAGTGAAGTCGTCTATTAACAGTTCAAGCTTGCTTTATATTAAGCCCTTGTTTATATCACGACATCTTGCAGGTGGCTGTATCTTGGCCACAAGTCCTGTTCTCACAGAACTTCTGCTGGCTTCATCATTATCCTGTTATTCTTTTCTGCTGCCAGCTCCCTTATCTTTCTCCCATAGCTCATCTTTCAGTAACCTTGAAACTAGGCCTCAAGGCCCTTAGCACCTTAGGGTGCGGCGCTTCAAGGTCCAACCAGGTGTTCCAGCAGAGACTCACGAACAGTGCTCCGAGCCTATAGCCCACAGGGTCGACTAGCCTGGATCAGTGCTGTTGCTCTGAGAGCCACTGATATCTCTGCTGGCGTGCTTAGGAGTAAGCCCCGCCTGTGTCTCAGGCCTCACCTTTTATTGGCCCCCTGGTCCTGCTCATGCGCAGTGGGGGCCCACCCTAATTGGGCACAGGTGGGCTTAACACAAGCTCATGCTCACTCCCTGGCAATTAGGGGCACCTGGTTGCCTTGTTACACTACAAGGACCCTTCCGGAAGTCAGGAAACAAATAATATGTTATTGTAATGGTGGAAGTGATATCTGGGTTTACATGTGCTGAAGCTTATGCAAAAGCAAATGGAGAAAATACTGTTTCTTTCCTGAAAAAGGTCTTTGGAATTTTTCCTAAGCCTACCATCTGATAATGGTACTCATTTCACTTCCCACTTGGTCCAGTAATAGGCAAAAAGTGAAAATATTAAATGGGCTTTTCATATTCCTTACTATCCGCAGGCTAAAGGAATTGTAGAAAGGACTAATGGATTAATAAAAAAGCTCATTAGGCCTCAAGAAAGTAATTGGCATGACAAACTTAATTATGCAGTTGGCACAATCAATAATCAGTGGGGTGTGAACAGCTGTCCCCGCCTGACTGCATTCTTTCCCTTGTCGCCTAATCAAGATAACAACGCTGAGAAGCGGCCTCCCCGGCATTTCAGGCAGGGCCTACAACCTAGGCAAACTGCTTATGTGAATTTACCTAACACAGGTAAAATTAGATTAATTTTGCAGTGTTACAGTTTATAGTAGAAATAAAAATAATATTGGTTGTAAAATTTTAAAATGGACGAATTAAGAGTTAGAAGGGGCTCGGGTAGACTAAAACTCTGGAAATAAGTAACTAGTTAAGAATGAGCTAACCCTTACAAGAACAATGTTCAAAGGAGAATAAGGAGTGTGTCGACCCCATCAGCAAAAACATTAATCAAAAGGAGAATAGTTAGGTAAGCTGATACCATATACCAAAGATCAAGATGAAATACTGTATCCAGGTGGTGGGCCAGGTGGTAATGACAGCTGAAATGGTAAACCGTGGATTTACAGTTTAAGAGATGACTATCTATTGTTATTTGTAAGATCTATGTGACTGTTTGTCTATTGTTATCTGCATGATCTATGTGACAGTTTGTGACTAAAATTTATGTAACTCTGTACGTGGCCTGTAATGAAAAAAAGTATAAAAGCTGAACCAAAAATGAGGGTCTTCGGAACCCTGACTTTGGACGCTAGTCCTCAGGCTTCCCGGGCCCTGAATAAAGCACCGCATAAACTGACTCTGTTGGTTTGTGTTTTGGTTACGGGCAACAGCAGCATCCCCTGAATTCAAATACATGGGTGGCAGCTGACATGAATGATAAACAGCACAAAATTTGCGCAAACTGGATAATCTGTGTGGAATAAAGTTTAAGTTATCTTTTACCCTGTATACTATAATCCAATGTTTGGTTTTTTTTTCCTTTTTCTCTTTTGGGTCCTTTGTGTAATTAGGTTTTGTGTATTGGGACTGAATGCAGGTGAATTAATGTGACTGCAGATATCAGTAATCCTAGGACATCAAAACAAAATGACCCTGGTGTACATTTTCAGAATTGGCTACTCTGAAACTGACACCGGAAGAAATTACTTACTGCTGACTGAGAGGCTAGCCACCTCTTTAGCCTAGGTAAAGTAATTTATAACATCATGATTTTCTCCATGCTTGCTCCTGGATTGCAGTTATCTGTTGTACATTTTATTGGTGATATAATGTGTATGTGTCTGACATGTGCCTATGTTTTTGTATGTGTACGAAATGTACCTATGTTATGTACTGCTGATTATTGCATTGTATTATATATTATAATTATTGTAATCCCTATATTTATTATTACTATTTCTATTGTTATTATAAGCTCTCATATAATCGACGTTTTTTTTTTCTTCTTTCTCATTTACTTGCTGAGATTATGTAACCGTCAGCATTTTACCTTTCTTTCTATACATTTCTATGTGTCCCTACCTGATACAATTGGTTTGGACAAGCATATACCTCACTTGTATTAAGTTGTCTCTTTGTAACCTTAAATATGTGCCCTCTGCTACCTTTTAACCATTGAAAGTCAGAAATATTCTTTTTTTATATATATATATACATATATATATCTATGTGTTTATCCCAAAAACACACTCCCCTAGCCTCAAAACCCACGGGGTGAGGTGACGTAAGGTGGTGAGATATGTATGTGTGGTACTACTACAGTTTACCCCCCCACAAACACACGTTAACAATATTCTGGCTTTTGAGCTAGATAAACGTGCGGTGGGAAAATGAACTGTGCTAGGCATGGTGGGATTCTTGGTTGTCCACTAAAGGAAATCTTGGAGACAGAATCGGCCTACTGTACAGCACAGATTATGAAAAAAAAAAACAAACCACACGACATAACCACGCCAAATGGGATGTGTATATATATAGGGATGCGTATATATATATACATATAAAAAATTATATATAGAAAAAATTACTGACCCAAGAGCCACGGGGTGAAATGTGATATACATGTGGAACCGAAAATATAAAATATGTCTCTTGAATCAGTTTTTTCCTTTCATCCGGCGTGTAATTACCATATGTTTACCTCAATGTGTGCCTGACAGACACCTAGAAGATAAAGGCTATTTATCAGGTCGCCCAAACCTAGCAGGATTCCAGGAAACAAAGATAAGAAATGACTCATCCCAGGAAGCCTGGAGATTTGTATGTATCAGGGCCATCTTGAATGAAGGGAACCCTCTTTCTTTTTGGTATATAAAAAACCCTTGGAAAAGACGGAAAAGTGGGCTTCTTTGTGCAGACACTCCCCCAGCTCGGCACCTTGGCTTCCAGCTACGACAGAGCAACGGCTCGAACGGCGGAGAACCAGGAGCAGCCCCCACTCCGGAGAGCCAGGAGCAGCCCCCAGCCCGAGGCCGGCCCTGCGCATGGTGACAATTTCTCTCTTTTGTTCTCCCTTTGCTACTCTTAACAACTCTTTAGTTAAGGTAATTACTTTATACAAAAGGCCTTGTTTCTAGTAAACCGGCTTTCCCTGTTTTTTAGAAATAAACCCTTGTAACTAATTTTAAATCCAACAGTCTGGTTATTTTGTGATTCAAGTGTCGTCTCTGGGTAGTGGCTGAATTATCCTCATAATTAATATATATAAAATAATAAGTGGATCGCGACAGAAGGGAAAAAGGAAGTCAATAAAATACCAGGAAGACAATCTAGCAGTGACACAGGGATAGGGTTCCAGAGAGACTGTGGAGTTTCTGCTCTTGGAGACTTTTGCCACCCAGATCAATACCACCCAGCTGGCCAAAGCTATGAGTAGCCTGGCCTGAATTCAGTGGGAAATCTACCTTCAGAAAGAGATTGGTCTGGAGACTGCCCAAGGTCTGTTCCTGTCTAAGTGGTGTCCGGAATCAAGGACAAAATCTTTTCCAAACAGACTTGCTGCTCTCTGGCTGAAAAGAGGTCGAGACTGATTTTTTCTGGGCTTTTTTCAGTGTCACACATAGAAAGAGGTGAATCATCTTCTAGGTCTTCCCTTTCTGTGTCTCTGATAATGGCAAAGTAAGCCTGGACTTTAATGTGAGCCACCTGCTGGGTGGTGAGATGTGACATTGAATCATCTCTCTGGAGGACCATTATATTTTCATGATGGCAGGACACTGCAGAGGATCTGAAACAACATTCAGATGACCAAAAGCATCGAGAGTCCTTAGGTTTCCTTCAAGTGGAGGTCATGAACATTTCCTATGTGTTCTTAAAACACAATGTAACACTGCTGTTTTTCTGTGCTGCTATTGTTTAAAATTTGAAAATTTGTACTGTTGGCCTGGCCTGATTTTCTGTCACTTCAACCCCTTTTGCATGTTTGATCTTGAATGTGTGATGCATTCCTTGCTACAGAAAAACAGAAACACAAGCAGACAGGGCCAGGAGGGACTTACTGGGACATCAAAACAGACAAACAGATGCTGAGCTCCTTTTGGTGCCTGGTGGGTTTACTCTGGTAGGCAGCTCAGCATCACACAGCCATTCACTCACTTCCCCCAGGTGGGATGGTGTCCTGGCTTGGGCCAGGATAAAGGTGGTTTTCTGTCTTGTACTTTTGCTTTCAGCTAAGTCTCTTGTAAGTAGTTGCACTTGCTGAAATTAACAGCAAGTTTCTCAGACAGTGTCTGCTTCTAGGACTGATAACACTTGATATATATATATATATAGTTACTGCTAGAGACTGGTATGCAGAGCCAAGGACACTGCTCAGCTCTGAGGAACATTTTTCCCTCCAGAAGGAAGAAAGAGGTCCCACCTGTAGCCCTCCTTTGGGGAGGAACGGACAAGACAGATGCCAGAATTGACCAAATAGAGTATTCCATCCCATACATATCATAGTATAAATTTGAGGCATCACAAGGTTCAAACCCCTTCCTGCCCTTCCTGCTTCCCTTCCTTTGCCTGTTCCCCTTTGGTTTCAGCATCCTGGGAGGATTCCATCCGTTCCTCTGCCTGTGGTCCTGATCCGTGCCAGCCTGAATCTATGTGTTCCTGCCTCCAGCTCCCAACTGCTGCTGACTCCAGGAGTCCAGCCTGGACTTTCACAGGGCTGCCCTGCAGCCTCAGTGGTGATGTGAGAGTTATTGGGGGAAAAAGGGGGGAAGGAACGTGGTATCAATTTTCATGTATATTTGTATATTTTTTTATATTTAGTAATTTTTCCTATTTATCATTACTGTTCCATAAAATCCGTGTAGTTTAGTTTCCAACCCATAAGACTCTCTCCCTTATTCTCTCTCCTTTCTTTATCAGGGAGGAGAGAGAGATTAATAGAGAGCATCTGTTACTTGGTTTAATTGCCGGGCCAGTGTTCAACTGTGACAGATTCATTGGCGCCCAACGTGGGGCCTGAGCTAATTGGCTCGAGTCCAGTTTAAATTTTGAATAATTTGCCTGAACAGTTTGAATTCCAACTCCAGTGGAAGAATGGCTTTGCTGAGCTGGAATCAGACCTTGTTCTTTGGAAATTTCACAGGGTTGGAGATTAAACCAATCATGCCGTACCTTTGGTATTTAGGGCATGTGGTATGTATTTTTGCAGCTGGAATTAGTGTTACTATGTGGTTTATTTTTCGTAAGAGCTGCTTAAGAACCATCGTTGAAATATGGTTCTCGATGTATATCATGGTGCATGGTGCAGTAGTGTTTCATACAGAGATAAAAAACTTGGTTGGTAATTACACTCCCAGTTTCAATTTGAGAAATTATACCACTCCATCTTATTTTGGGATGACTCCACCCTATTTTAGTAGCAATAGCATTTCATTTCTCAATCTTCTGGTGGGTGTTGATACTTTTTCTCATATATTGGTGAGGAGTAAGACAAAAAACACACTGGTGAGAAGGAGCCCTCTTCTTGGGAGATGGAGAGCTTCCCCTGGTACAGAGAGCACCCCCAGTTCTGCCTCCGCAGCCACTGCTCACCCCCCACACACAAGGGCATGTAGTGTAACAAGGCAACCAGGTGCCCCTAAATGCCAGGGAGTGAGCATGAGCTTGTGTCAAGCCCACCTGTGCCCAATTAGGGTGGGCCCCCAATGCGCATGAGCAGGACCAGGGGGCCAATAAAAGGTGAGGCCTGAGAAACAGCAGGGCTCACTCCTGAGCTAGCCAGCAGAGAGATCAGTTGCTCTCAGAGCAACAGCACTGATCCAGGCTGGTCGACCCTGTGGGCTATAGGCTCGGAGCACTGTTCGTGAGTCTCTGCTGGAACACCTGGTTGGACCTTGAAGCGCTGTACCCTAAAAGAGGTTCGTCTTGCTACATCTTGTGGAGAATGCGGGCATAGACCTCGGTCTAGCCCGTGCTCAGACGAATCAGAAAAAAGGGATCCAGTCCGAGCAAACTAGCATTAACAGAAAACCCAAGGAGTCGGGTAAGAAGATCCACTACCGTTCCTTCCCTACCGCTGATTGACCAAGGAAAAGGAAAAGATGGGATTGTCAGCAAGTACCCATGTCAATGAGAAACTGGAGACACTGGTGAAGGAGCAATAGCTCTCCTCCCTATCCTCTGCGGCTGCGTGGGAACTCTGGAAGGAGGTCAGTAACCTATTGGGAGACCTCCATACTCAAGAAATTTAGAAAAACATAACCGGATTAGACTGTACCTGGGGAGTGGTGATCAATGCCCTAAAAGGAATAAAAGCCGAGGCAGAAGCTGCCATCACCGCCATAGTAGCACTCCCGCCAAAAGCTAGCGTTGACACTAGAGCACCACGACCAGAAGCAGGATCCGGTGTTGTCCCCACAGCACCTCTGCTACCCACCCCTCCTCCTGAGGATGGAAAAACCCGGAAGGCGTTCCTAGGACTAAGGGACAACAGCCTTGCCATCAAGGGCATGAGAGGGAAGCTGCACCATTCCATAGCCGAGTTTCTATCGGATATCGGGCCGGAGGAAGAAAAAGAAGCACCTGTTCCGAGAACCGAAAGAAACGAACAAAAGAATGTGAAGATGCAGACAGCCCATACCCCTGAGATGGGCGGCCCCAGCTGCTGCTTGAAACCATCCCTACTGCCACCTCCCAGCTCAGAAAAAGAGCATGGGAAAGAAGCAGCCACCCCACCAGCTGCACCCGTCGGCCTGGAGGATAAAATAAAAGCCTTCCTGGAAAAAACAAATCAGGCCGTGAAATCCTTAGAAAAGAGGATGACAGACATAGAACAACGCTTGTCTTTCCATAAATATCAAGACCCACCCACCCTCCCTGATGATGAGGAGGAGGACATTCCAACCCCGCTGTTATCAAGACAGAACAACCAAGGCATCAAAGGTGCTGATAAACCCCAACCCGGAAGATGGTCTGGTTTCCTCCGTGATGCCATTCTCGAAGGGGATTGGGAGGCCAGCACCATTGCTTGCCCTGTTCTTCATGATAACAACGAGCCACCTCAATTTGAACAGCACAGTTGGAAAACCTTACAGCAAGCCAAGAAGACCCTGAGAGAGGGAGGATTAAAATCAGAGAGTGGTCAGGCCGTCCTGGATTGGCTCTTCACTGCTGACACCAATTGCCCCCACGACTGCCACAATCTGGCCAGGTACCTGCTCACCCCCTCCCAGCAGATTGTCTGGGCCAAAGAATGGGAACGCCTGGCCCAAGCAGAGGCAAACTGCCCTCGAGCACCCGGGGATCCACTGTCAGGGATAACCGCTGAGATGCTCATGGGCTCGGGACGATATGCAGATGTCCAAGTCCAGCTCCAGTTCCCGACTGTGCTCCACCACATTGCTGCGCACCTAGCCCGCCGAGCCTTTTACGTGGTTCCAGAGCCTACTCCAGTCCCTTCATTTACTGCCGTTAAGCAAGGGATGAATGAGCCTTTTCAACATTTTGTTGATAGACTCTGGCAGTCCATCATGGCTCAATCCGAGCTGGGAGCAGAGCAGAAGGAATCCATGTTTAAGCTGCTGGCGTTTGAAAATGAAAATCGGAGAATGAAGTCACTGTTCTCTACTTTACCAAAAACGGCTGACGTCTCGGAGATGCTAGAGGTGGCTTCCAGGGCCACTCAAACACAACAAAACCAAGGCATGGCCAGTGCCTTTGCCGCCGCCCTGGAACCCACCCAAAGGCTGCTCGCAGCAGTGGCGCAAAAACTAGACAGAAGGGAAAATCGATACAGAAGGAGAAATCGATCAAGAAAATCCACCCCTGTCTGTTTCCGATGTGGAGCCACAGGCCACTCAGCAAGAGTTTTCTCAGGCACAGTGTGGTGCAACCGATGCCAGAGAGACAACCACAACAACCTGGCTTGCAGGTCTACAAAAAATGGAAGGCGCAGCGCGCCAGGCCCCCGCGCCATGACATAAGTAGCCGGGCCAGCGCTCTACACCAGCTCCCCGCCCCAGCCACAAGGGGAAGCCTGGGCATCGATGTGCCCTCAGCAATAGATGTAACGCTGATGATAACACAGGTTTACCGGATACCGATGGGAATTCATGGACCGATATACCAAGAAAATAGCACGGTTGGAGCCTTACTAATGGGCCGTTCTTCCACTGGAGTTGCAGGACTTATTGTGCTCCCAGGAGTCATAGATGCGGATTATACAGGGGAGATAATGATTACTTGCTTTACATTAACGCCCCCCCTGATAATCAAAGCAGGAACCTGGCTAGCACAACTGGTCCTCCTCCCAAAAATGATTCTGGGAACGAACGCCCCTGTCGCACGAGGCAGTCAGGGCTTTGGATCTTCTGGAAGCACTCTGGTAACCTTAGTGAAACAGATGAAGACAAGGCCCATCATTATTGTGAAGCTGACCGCTGAAAAAGAGGTCAAGACCCTTTCCATGATGGTGGACACCGGGGCTGATGTTACAATAATCAACCTTGATGTGTGGCCTCGTCATTGGAAACTTATCACTGCCCACGATGCCGTCCAGGGAATAGGTGGTGGTTCCACCCCCCCTTCAGGCCCTTAAACCCGTGCAATTACAGATTCCTGAAGGACAAACGGTAACCGTACGTCCCTATGTGTTGCCGTTACCAGGGCAACTTGGAGGGTTGGTTGGCAGGGAAGTGATGAGCCAATTAGGGGCCATTCTCTCCATCCCTGAACCCATCCAACCCCCTCAACATTTTCAATAAGAGCCACTGCAGAGGTGCTGCCAACTCCCAGACTGCAGTGGAAGACAGACACCCCTGTCTGGGTAGAGCAGTGGCCCCTACCCAAAGAGCGGCTAGAAATCGCCAGCCGTCTGGTAAAGGAGCAGCTGGATGCAGGACACGTCCAGCCGTCTGTCAGCCCTTGGAACAAGCCCATCTTTGTAGTTCCAAAAAAGACAGGAAAATGGCGACTATTGCATGACTTACGCGAGGTCAACAACCAGATGTGGCCAATGGGCGCCCTCCAACCCAGGCTGCCCCTCCTCACAATGTTACCGAGAGGCTGGCACCTTCTGGTAATCGACCTTAAGGATTGCTTCTTCAACGTTCCCCTACATCTTGAAGACACAGCTCGCTTCGCATTCACCATCCCATTGATCAACAAAAGCGAACCTGCGAAGCAATACGAATGGGTAGTGTTGCCCCAAGGGATGAGAAATTCCCCAACGATATGCCAAATGTATGTGGCATGGGCATTCTCGCCGATCCGAAAAGAAATGCTGGAAACGCTAATATACCACTATGTGGACGACATACTGCTTTGCCAGGAAGCCCCGTTCCCCGACAACTTTAGTCAAATATTGACCGATTGACTGAAGACAAAAGGATTAATTATTGCACCTGAGAAAGTGCGAACACAATCGCCCTGGAGCTACTTAGGGTGGCAAGTCACTCACGCCGTGGTGAGACCGCAAAAACTAGAAGTGATAAGCTTGATCAAAACACTGAATGATGCCCAAAAGCTAGTGGGCGAGCTTCAATGGATTCGACCCATTATAGGTCTCAACAACGCGGACATCCACCCCTTTTTGTCGCTATTGCGGGGCTCGCAACAAGATGCGTTAGTGGACTGGACCGATAACCATACCAATGCGTTAAAACGAGTCATCCACAAACTGGCAACCGGCTTTGCAGATCGTCGAGATGCCACCCAAGCCATCGGAGTCTGGGTATGTAATCACCCTTCATTCCCATTCGCACTGCTGTTACAGGAGTTTAGTTGGCAAAAGGAAAATGGGGAACACTGCCATGACAACCGTGACCAAAAACCACAATCAGAGCTCTCAGAAATCAGATTCGATAGCCATCTTGGAATGGCTATTTCCACCACACACGGCCCAGAAAGGTATCTGGCAACAAACTGAGATAACGGCATTCCTGATACGAAAGGGACAACAGCGTTGCCTTGAAGTAGACGGTCAAGAGCCAGGATGGATCAGCATCCCTATCAAAACAATTGATTTTGATTGGTTGCTGCAATGCTCTACACTTCTACAAATCGCCTTGTTTGAATACTCTGGGGAAATCCGTCATGGAGGCCCAAACCACAGGTGCCCACAGGCCATCAGCCAGTTCCATTGATATAGCGACCATTTGTTTCAGAGCACCCAGTGCCTGGTATCACAGTATTCACTGATGCCGGAAAAATGTCGAAAATGGCTGCCTGCGTATGGCAGGATAAGGGTCAGTGGAAGCAACATTTGATTCCGGGCACCGACAAGGACAACCTGCAGACTCTGGAACTACTGGCTATCATTTGAGCTTAACACAATGGCGACGTTTCCCCCTTAACATCGTCTCCGACTCAAAATACGTGGTAGGAGTAGAGAATCGTATTGAGGATGCTCTCATCAAGCCAGTGCAAAACCAGCGGCTATTGGAGCTCTTTCTTACATTACAGCGTGTACTGAAAAATCACACACAACTGTGTTGCATCTTGCACATCCGTAGCCATAAAACATCTTTAAGCCTAGGAGAAGGAAATGCAAGGGCTGACTCCCTGGTCAGCCTAGGAATGCAGGGTCCCGGAAGTCAGTTTGCGAAGGCTCAAAACAGCCATTCCTTATTCCACCAAAATGCCAGGGCATTGAAGTGCATGTTTGCAATTCCATGGGAAGATGCAAAAGGGATTGTTAAAGCATGCTCTCAGTGTGCACAATTTGGCCCTGCCGTAGGAGTAGGAGTCAATCCACATGGGCTGCAAGCAGGAGAGATCTGGCAGATGGATGTCACCCACGTTCCAGAATTCGGACGACTCAAGTATGTCCACGTGACAATAGACACATTTTTAGGTATGCTTTGGGCGACAGCTCAGACAGGGGAGAAGGCTCTACATGTGGTCTGTCACCTGACCAATTGCTTTGCTGTTATGGGGGTCCCTCAAGTAGTAAAACCCGACAATGCGCCTGCTTATACAGGCGGAAAAGTCAAGCAGTTTCTTGCTACTTGGAGAGTACAACACATTACAGGAATCCCTCATTCGTCCAAATGCCAGGCAATAGTAGAAAGAGCTAATCGCACCCTGAAGACATATCTACAAAAACAAAAGGACAGAAAAGACATGGACCCACAGATGCGGCTTAGCAAAGTGCTTTTTACACTAAATTTTCTCAGTCTAAGCCGCAATTCCCAACAACCCCCTGTGTTACTCCACTACTTGTTCCAGAAAATCAACCGCATGCCAGAAGTCCAAATCAACTACAAGGATCCATCTACAGGTCAGTGGGTAGGGCCCAAGCCGCTACTGTTTACCAGAAGAGGTAATAGCTGTGTCTCCACAGACTCTGGACCTCTTTGGGTACCTAGTAAATGGACACGCCCTACCGCCACCCGATCTCTAAGGGACAAGGATGCGTCATCCAGCACGTCATTGAAGGACCTTGCCAAACTTGCACATTTGGACATCGTATAATTTTTCTTACTTGTTGCTTGTGTTTTTCTAACAACAACAAAAAAAAAAAAAAACCAAAAAACCCCAAAAAAACCCCAAAAAACAAACCCCAAAACAAACTAACAAAACCTTTAAAAAAAAAACAAAACCAAAAAAAACCAAAAAAACAAAAAAAAAAAAGAGAGAGAGGAATTGTCATTTCTGTTTTATTTGTTTTTTTTATGTACTTTTTATAGTTGTCACGGTAGTTCTGCACCAAAAAAAAAAAAAAAAAAAACAGGGGGGAAATATAGTGTAACAAGGCAACCAGGTGCCCTAATTGCCAGGGAGTGAGCATGAGCTTGTGTTAAGCCCACCTGTGCCCAATTAGGGTGGGCCCCCACTGCGCATGAGCAGGACCAGGGGGCCAATAAAAGGTGAGGCCTGAGACACAGGCGGGGCTTACTCCTAAGCACGCCAGCAGAGATATCAGTGGCTCTCAGAGCAACAGCACTGATCCAGGCTAGTCGACCCTGTGGGCTATAGGCTCGGAGCACTGTTCGTGAGTCTCTGCTGGAACACCTGGTTGGACCTTGAAGCGCCGCACCCTAAGGTGCTAAGGGCCTTGAGGCCTAGTTTCAAGGTTACTGAAAGATGAGCTATGGGAGAAAGATAAGGGAGCTGGCAGCAGAAAAGAATAACAGGATAATGATGAAGCCAGCAGAAGTTCTGTGAGAACAGGACTTGTGGCCAAGATACAGCCACCTGCAAGATGTCGTGATATAAACAAGGGCTTAATATAAAGCAAGCTTGAACTGTTAATAGACGACTTCACTTTAACCATATTGGTGACTACGTGTTGTCCTTAAGCCTTCGCAGATTTTCCACACCCCCATACTGGAGACAGGGCAGCAGGAACCAGTGGACAGGGGAGCACAGATCATACAATCTATGTCATTTATTAACTGAAAGAAGTAAAAATTATGCAAAAAAACCATATTTGATGAAAAATCACACAAAAGTGAAGAAGGGAGAGATACAGAATAAAAATAGGGCTCACATAACAATGAAACAGTAAGAATTAAAAACCAAATTGTCATGCAATATTGCACTAATTTCATTCTAGTTTTTCCTTTTCTTTTTTCTCTTACTATCCGAATGTTTAATCGTAAGACCTAATGGACTCTCCGGAGGAATATCTGGTACCTGACCTAATTTCCTAATACTAGGACTCTTTGAATTTCTCTGTCCCATAATATGAGGATTTTACTAGTGGCAATCCTCTCGCCCTTGGCTTCTTCAATAAGAGTGTCTTGCGGGTGGCTTAAATACCTCATCACTCACCCACGAATCCTATAGGAATGGCTTCGGTCCTTCACCGGCCAAGTCCGTTGCAGGAGATTGGAACTGCGGTTAGAAGACCTCCACAATCGCTCCGGAACCCGGTTCCATCTCAGTCACACTCTTACACACACAAGCAACCGAATCCCACCCAACCGAATGGAATACACATTTAATACTTACGACCCCGTCGTCTTCGTTCGGATCTTCGCGTGCAGAATTACGGGCAAAACACACTACTGCAGTCCACAAAAGAGCTCATCATAAAAAAAAAAATTAAATTTTTGCTTATTGCAATTTCGGATTCAGGATCCCCTCAGTTAAGCCGGGGGCCTGGAAAGGAGGCACCAAAGATCGGTGGGACGCCCCTCCAATCCGGACCTCAGTGCAAGCACTGAAAGGGATCCCGGACGAGCCCCCAAATTGTTATAAATGACCGATACTCAATATTCTGTTAATGGTTTAATTAATTAACAAAATTGAAATTGCAATGAGCAAAACAGCGCTGGGTGCATGGGGAGTCTCTGCTCCACTCACATGCACACCTCTAAAACTCTAGAATTGCCTTATATTGATTATAATTCTATGAATATTAAAAAAAAAGGGTGGGTTTACATACATATTCATAGGGATTACATCATGTTATTACAATATTCATGATAGGCGGAGCCTGGGCAGAGTCTAGGCAGAGTTTGGGCGGAGTCCTCCGTTGGGGACATATCCGGGGGCCGTCAGGGGGTGTCGTGATCCGTTTATTATTTTATATTTTGATTATGAGGATTTCTCAGCCTCTGCTTCAGAGATGACGCATAAAATTGCAAGCTAACACGTTTTGACACTTAAACAAGTTACAAGGATTTATTTTTAGGGAAGGGAAAACAAAATATCACAGTTAAGAAAGGGTAAACACAATTCGCTACTTTTGGAGAGACGAGTCGTTAAGGAAAGAAAGGAAGAAAGAAGAGGGTAATTTAAAATGTTTCACCGCTAGTTGGTCCTAGCGGAGGCGGAGGGGGGGTAGGAGTCATTTTACCGTGCCACCGCTGCAGTCGAAAAGCTGCGTCGCCGCTTTCCGCTTGTGCCTTCGGAGATGCTTGCCCGCCTTTCTCCACCGAGCTGGCTGGAGTTCTTAGTCACAGGAGCTGGCTTCCGCGTGGTTCTTCGGAGCTGCTGGCCGCTGCTGGCTTCTGCTGGCTGCTGCTGGCTTCTGCTTTTTGGTTCTTTCTGGGGGATATTTATAATGCAAAGGAGAGCGGGTCCCCCTCTTTTTTCCTTTTGTGTGAATTATTCATAAAACAGGCTTTTTTGGAGTTGAGCATACTTCCCGAAAGTTACCTTATCAGTTCGTTGATATGCTAAATTCACGATGTCTGGCAAAATGTCAGGCGCCAGGAATTTGTTTGTCCTGTTTGCCAGTCTTTAAATATGTTAATGTGGCAGCATTTTTGATATGTGAGCTTAAAGAAAAAAAAAACTAAATAATTCTTGCTCAAGAATCTAATATTTTTTTTAAAGTGTATACATCAGGGGGTCTTTGGATGAAGTAAGAAATCTTCCTCAAACTTGAACTTTTACCTTTCTTGCTTTTGCTGACTTCATTATCTTGTTACAGGGCAATATCAGACCCTAGCCATAACTTTCCCCTTATCTGCTTGTTGTGACATTTTTATGTCCTCTTTGTGCAGGTGTTCACATTCTTTTGGTGCCTAGTTAAGCCTTGGCAGTGCCTTGTTTTAAGAACAGGACATACACTTCAATTATCTTCGAAACAGAAGTTAGTCTCGTTAAGGCCTTGTGTTGCTTACACTGTTTTAGTGGAAAATTACGTCTCAATTGCTTTGTCTAGCCCCATATTCACTTTCTTCTTAGTTTAATTTTGAATTTACTGGTTAGGAATACAAATTCATTAACATATATTACAATCATATATCACAGTTTTGAATATCCCCAGAGAAGGTGACTCCACAACCTCCCTGAGCAGCCTGTGACAGTGCTCAGTCACCCTCACCGCAAAAATAATTCTCCTTGTGTCTTTATGAAGCCTCCTATTCTCAAGCTTCTTTCTTCTGCCTCTTGTCCTGTCATTGGACATAACTTAGAAGGGCCTGATACCATCCTCTTGCATCTCTTCCTTTGTGTATTTGTTAACATTAATGATGTCTCCTCTCATTCCCCCCTTCTCCAAGCTGAAGAGTCCCAACTCTCTCATCCTTCCCTCATAAGGGAGATTTTCCACTTTTCTATCCATTTCCTTCAGGTGCAGACATTTTTAGGAGACCCTCTGGATCATTATCACTTGGAGAATGCTACTAGATCCTCTCTTCTCACTTTGGCAACTTCCTCCTTAACTTGTAGAGTAACAAGGCAACCAGGGTGAGGCTTGAGTGGAGCAGCCAGCTAGCACACAGTACCGCAATGCCTAGGCCCCGGGTTCGAGACTCCTCAGAGCCTCACCCTGCTGGCAATGAGCTCTAGTGGAGCAATAAAGGTAGTGCACTGCTGAAAGCAGCAGTAAAGCCAAACATGCTGAGATTGGGAAGTCCCAAGTGTGAGCTGAGTCTATGAGTTTGAGCCTTACCTTTTATTGGCCCCCTGATCCTGCTCATGCTCAGTAGGGGGCCTGCCCTAACCAGGCACAGGTGGACTTGATACAAGCTCACACCCACTCCTTGGCAATTAGAGGCACCTGGTTGCCTTGTTACTCTACATTAACTCCACCAAGAATAATTAACAATGAGCTCTTCAGGTCTTGAAGATGTAAAGGAAATTACAAAAAGATAAAAAGCTCTTTAGGACTTTTGAGGCTCATTGCATGGACCTCAGATACTGAGAGAAAAATGAAGACATTTCTCCAGAAGTCAAAGTCAGGACAGAAATATCAAAGTACCTCAAGATATCAATGGGCCCCACTGAGCCTTTCAGAGCTCGTTAATTAGGGCAGGTGATAAACAGACCCTGGGGGTCAGAGAGGTGGGGGGACAAGTCTGAGCCCTCAAAGTGGCCAACAGAACTGGTGCTATGAGGAGCTGCCATGTGCACCTCCAGGACCTAGGTTAAAATCAAAGGTGGGACCTGGGCCTACCTGAACCAGACACTGGGCAGGAGGATTCCATGGAATGGGTTGGAGGAACCTTGAAGATCTCGAGTCCCATGGGCAGGGACACCTCCCACTAGCCCAAGTGCTGTGAGCAGTAGGTCCAAGACCAACCTAACCTGCCATTTGACCCTTCCAGCATCCACAAGGAGGATTTGCAGCAGGGATTTGAAGAGCCCTTCCCATCAGGTGGGAAAATTGTATGCGGTGCATCCACCCATAGGGGAGGCATCTAAAGTCCCTGCAAGGGGGTCCAGCCCTATATACCAAACACCCTGCAAGTCAGGAGGACTTTGCATATTGCACTATGTGGAAACATCTGGGTCATCTCCTGACCAACCATGACTTGGACTGGGCCAAAGTCCAGGGCGTAGTTGGGAGGGTTTCTTTAACATCCTCTCTTTCAAAGCATTAAGTCAATTATTTTTGACAAATTATGTTTTTAGTGATTAATACAAGGATACAATGTCAATTATATTTGACATACAATGGATTCAATCTCAATTATTTTTGGTATTTCCCTACTAGGTGGTGTCCCCAGGGCCACAGAGAGGGGCACTGACATTTCCCCTCCAATAGCCACAGAAGATCTTCAGTGAGTAGAAGCACTGTCAGCTGGAGCAGATGAAGACCATGGGCAGCACCAAGGTGGGGGCCTTGGGGCTGAAGGCCCCCACCTGCAGAAGGGCAGGAGCCACGCTGTGGCACTGCCTGAGCTGTGCAGCTGAGGGAGCGGCTGAAGGACATCAAAGAGCACTCCCAGCGGTGCCTCCAGAGCAGCCATCTTTTTAGAAGGACCTCCTTTTGCCTTCGGCTTACTTATCAACTCAATCACTCGGTCCTGTAGGGCAGCAGAAGGTTTTTTGTCCCACTTTTTCATGTCCTCCCCACATTCACACAGGATTACCCATAGGGTCCCTCTTACTGATTTCTGTTTCTCTCGATTCTGTCTCATAGGAGGGCGTCTCCTCTTAATGGCTGCAATGGGGCGTCCTCCGTCTGTCTGAGGAGAAAGGGGTGAATGCCATTCCTCAGATGCTCTCTTGATAGCTGAGACCCAGGCCCGACAAGGGGCTATGACAGCATCTTCACACTCTCGTACAGTTTTAATCACATCACCCACAGTTGTATCTATCTCTGCAGGAACCCAGAGCATTACTGATAGTGTATGATTAAAAGGTGGTGGTGCAGCATGCACAAACCTTTGCATCATAGGTTTAGGGCATGGTACGTGATAGGGATCTTCAATGTCATCATTATTATAGATCAGATCTCGTACAGCCAATTCTTCGAGATACCTGATAGCTTTTCCAAGTCTGGATGCTTTGATCTGTGGGCAGTCTATTTCCTCTTTATAGGGATATCTCTCCTTTACAGCTGACAAGAGTCGCTTCCACAGGCTGGTAGTTCCAGCCTTTTCCCCAAATGCCCGATCAATACCTGCATCTTTGGCCAGGGATCCCAACTGCCTGGCTTCCTTCTGAGTTAATGTTATGGTAGCAGCCCCCTCATTCCAGCATCGGAGTAACCAAGAGAGAAGTGGTTCACCTGGAAAACGGCTGAAATCTTTTCTCAGAGTACGCAAGTCTCTCATGGAATAGAGCTGAGCAGATTCTGAGTCTGAGTCCTCATCTGACTCTGCTCTAGCTGCTCTAGCTGGTCTAGGAGGAGAGCCATTATCCTCTATTTCCTCTATCACTTGGTCATCTTGTTCAGACTTGGAAGGGTTAAGGCTCGCTTCTGATTTCCATTGTTTTCCTTTTCTCCTAGTTACAGGGTCAACAAGTAACTGTGTGGGCTGAGGGGGAGAGGCTGTAGTATCTGCAGCAGTAGCAGCAGCAGGGCTTGCTTTCTGAGCAGCAGCACTGTCTGTGGGAGTAGAGACAGTAACTGGAGCTGTAGCCGATAAGCTGGCAATGCTCGCCGGCCTTATCTGAGTTGTGCCCTTGCGTGAGGGGGGGCGAGAAGCGGCTGCAGAGGCAGGAGTGGGGGTGCTCTCTTTACGAGGTGTGCTCGTTCCCCTAGTTGTAATTGTCTTATTCCTCACCAACATATGATAGCACATGAAAATATTCACAGACACCAGAACAACAATGCCTACAAGAATCAGGAGGTTCAAAACTATAACAATCATAATGCCCTTTTGACTAGAATCCATTGAACTCAGCCCAAGAGTGGTGTATTTCCTCAAAAGCAGGTTGAAAATGTAATTACCAACAAAGTTCTTAATCCTTCTATGAAACACCACTACACCATGCACCATGATATACACCAGTATTGAGGACGATATTGCAATGATGGTTCTTAAGCAGCTCTTACGAAGAACAAACCACAAAGCAACAGCAATCCCAGCTGCGAAAAGACAGATTGCATACCCTAAATACCAGAGGTACGGCATGATTGGTTTAATCTCCAACCCTGTGAAATTTCCAAAGAACAAGGTCTGATTCCAGCTCAGGAAAGCCATTCTTTCACTGGAGTTGGAATTCAAACTGTTCAGACAATTTAGTCAAAATTTAAACTGGACTCGAGCCAATTAGCTCGGGCCCCACGTTGGGCGCCAATAAATCTGTCACGGTTTAACACTGGCCCGGCAATTAAACCGAATAACAGACGCTCTCTTTAATCTCTCTCTCCCCTCGATGAAGAAAGGAGAGAGAATAAGTGAGAGAGACTTATGAGTTGGAAACTAAACTACACAACTTTAATGAAACAGTAATGGTAAATAGGGAAAAATTACTAAATATATACAAATATACAGGAAAATGGAAACCACATTCCTCCCCCCTTTCCCCAATAACTCTCACGTCACCACCGAGGCTGTAGGGCAGCCCTGGGAAAGTCCAGGCTGGACTCCTGGAGTCGGCAGCAGTCGGGAACCCGAGGCAGGAACACACAGATATGGGCTGGCATGGATCAGGACCACAGGCAGATGAATGGACAGGATCCTTCCAGGATGCCGGGTGAAGGAAGGGAAGCAGGAAATCAGGAAAAGATCCGGAAAAGATCTGGCTCGGCCCTCGTGATGTCTCAAATTTATACTGAGTGTGACGTATATGGGATGGAATCCTCTGTTTGGTCAATTCTGGCATCTATCTTGTCTGTTCCTCCCTAAAGGAGGGTTCAGGTGGGACCTCTGTATCCTCCTGGACGGTAAAATTGTTTTCATCAGAGCTGAGGAAAGCAGTGTCCTTGGCTCTGCATACCAGTCTCTAGCAGTAACTATAAACATCAAGTGTTATCAGTCCTAGAAGCACACACACAGCATGAGAAACTTGCTGTTAATTTCAGCAAATGCAACTACTTACAAGGGACTTAGCTAAAAGCAAAAGTACAGAAACAGAAAACCACCTTTATCCTGGCCCAAACCAGGACAACTCCTTCAGCAGCTCCCAGGTGAAGAGTGGTGAGCAACCTTGCAGAGCCCTGGCAGGCACAGCCAGTCCCTGCACACCCCGGCACACATCGGGCCTTTGCCTGCAGCTGCGTGCCTCTTGCACGCCTCGTCTCTGGCACAGGTGGCCCTGGTGCGCAGCCATGAACACCTGAGCTGTGCGCTGCCCCTCGGCTTTGCACACAGGGCCTCTGCACACCTCTCTGCACAGGCAAAGCCTTGCGCACCCCTGCCCTGCTTTAGACGTGGCCTTTGCAGGGGGGTTTGTGTGCACACCCTTGCGTGCCACTTGGGCCTTTCACACCCCTTCGCCCTTGCATACCCTTTCCCCTTTCTGCACACAGTCCCCACACCCCCCATGGCAGGTGCTGCTGTGGCACTTTTGCACATGGGAATGTTGAAAGGCTGTGAGATGCAAGGGGAAGCCCAAGAAGAGCCCTGAGGGGGCCCCGGGGGATGATAGGGGTCCCGGGAGGGGTGGGGGGTTTGGAACGTTGGGATCCCTGACCCCCAGCAAGCGCTGTGCATCAGAACAGGCAGGGGGAAGCAGGGCCAGTGCTGGCTCCCTGGCTCCTCTCCACTGCCCTGCCCTGCATCAGGCCCTCAGGGTGTCCCTGTGTCTGTGCCTGGGTGCAGATGGCCATGGAGGCCTGGGAGGGTGGCAGGGCTGGTGGAACGGCAGACCAGCGCTGGGACTTCAGCCACCAGCAGCTGGACTACAGCCCCTAGCACCGCGCTGGGCTGAACCCTGGCAGGGAGCTCTGGTACTGGCAGCGGGCGGCCGCGCTGCTGCAGCACATGGGGCAGCGGCTCAGCCTGTATCGGGCCACCCTTGGGCTTGGCCTGGCCAAGGAGCCAGGAGAGGTGGTTTCTTTGGGGAGCAGGGAGAGCTGCAGTGGGGTGCAGGGAGGCCTGGAGCCGAGGCAGGAGCAGGAAGATCTGAGCCCGTGTTGGGAGGGAGGAGAGCTCTGCCAGCATGCAGGGGAGAGCCAAGCCCAGCCTGGCAGCCAGGAGAGCCCAGCTCAGGGACAGGAGAGCCAGGCACCTCTGGGAAGCAGGCAGAGGCAGGCCAGCCCGGTGCCAGGAGGATGGAGGGGAGACGAGGATCCCCCCCATACAAGTGACAGGGCAGCAGGAGCCAGTGGAGACAGGAGCACAGACCACACAGCCCTGATGGCATTTAGTAATGGAAAGAAGTAAAGATTTGGAGGAAAAGACACAGAAGAATAATAGGGCTCACATAGCAGTGAACAAGTAAGAAGTAGACAAAACTAAGTTCTAATTCTTGGGAAAAAACATCCCAAGTAGGCAAAAGCCTGGCCTTGAGACAGCCCTGCAAGATACCTGCAAGAGAGATGGCAGTGATGGGAAGGAGCAATCCCCACAGCTGCCCAAAACTTATCTTGGTCACAGCCTTGAATGCTGTGGGTAGAAAAACACTGAGTAATTATATTCATTGTAATAACATACTAGTGAGCTACCACTGTACTGAAATACACACCCAAGGCTGGAGAGACCCCTGCTAACAAAAAGCCCCTGACTCTTTAAGCATGGGAAGTAACATTTTTGAGCATTGCCACTCCAAATGGAACAGAGAAACCAGTTAAACAATAATAGAATCATAGAATGGCTTGAAGGGACCTTAAAGATCATCTCATTGCATGGGCAGGAACACCTCCCACTAGATCAGATTGATCCAGGCCCCCTCCAACCTGGCCCTGATCACTTCCAGGGAGAGGGCATCCGCAGCTCCTGTGGACAACCTGTTCCTGTGCCTTACAAACCTCAGAGTAAGGAATTACCTCCCAATATCTAATTTAAAAATCCACTTTTCAAGTTTTAAGCTGTCTTGACTTAATGCAGTGGTGTTTTGAAAGCAGGGGAGGCTCCTGTGAGAAGCTGCTAAAAGCTGGCACAGTTCCAGTCCTGGCATCACAACCCAATGCCTCTGATCTCTCTTGTTCTATCAGAGTTGGACTCTGCAGCCACCCAAAACTCAAGAAAAAATTATTTTAGAATGAACTATGACCCAAGAACTGAAACAAGCCAAGCCTGAAATGATAATGAAGGAGAAGGAAGAACCTTCAGGGCAGTAACCCTGACCTGGGTTGGTCATTGTCCCCCTGAGTTTACACCTGAAAGCAGTGAATGAACTGCCTCTTTTCTCCAGGGCCCACGGGCTTGGTATTGAGGTTTGGTCAGCACCACCTAGCTGTGATGTGTCCCCTCCCCGTGCCCATGCCACAAGCCTGAGGTCCCCACCCCCCCCAGGATACAACCCTGCTGACAAAGCGAAACAACTCCCCTGCCAACTTCCAACCTCACCCCCCCAGGTCGGGTCCCTCCCCCCCAAGGCCCCTCCCCACCTTTTCTTCCTCCTCCCAACACTTCCCGCGATCACACTGCAGCTCACGGGAGGTTTCGCTCCGTCCCCCCGGGACTGCACCCACACCCCCTGCCCCGCAGCCGGGACCCTCTAACTGGTGACCACCAGAGCATCGCACCCCCCTCCCCACTGGCCTGGACTGTGCCCCCCCCTGCAGGTACCGGGAGGTGATTGGAGATAACGGGAGGGGGGTGGTTATCCCAATACTGCCCAAACTGGGTGTTGGAAAACGGCGAGGAAAACTCGTGCAAACAATATGGTTGATAAACAAGCTTCGCTTTATTGCGCAGTAACTTTTACTTATATAGTGTTTCTGTGACCACACCCCCATCACCAAACATCAACATAATGTTTTATTGGACACCCAGTATGTTTTTCTGTAGCACAGAGAATCCCTGGTGCAGGTAGCACAGGATTGTGGGCCAATCTCATTGGCCCCTCAAACATGGGGTAGGGCACGGCAAAGGGTTCACACCCCCTACCTGCCGGGAACATTCGAGAGCATTCTACGACATATCCCCCATTTTCTTTTTGCACAAGCCCATGTTTGGTTAAAAACTTTTGCAGTGCTAATTCTCAAACAAACATAATACAAACAACAAAACATGCAGAACCTAAGAATACACTCAATATCATAATGCCCTTTTGAAACAGTCTAAAACTACTCAGTTAATGAATCAAAACAAACTGGTTAACAGGTTATCAAACGGATTTTGTTTCCCATAATCAAGTGCAAACCGACTTCGCATTCATGGCATGTCTACGTTTCACACAACCAGTCATACACACGCACTCTCAAACAGAGCTCTGTTCAATATTAGGAAGGTCTGGTGTCCACTAGTGCAGAAAGCCAAAGGAGGGATAGGAGAGGCTTATCCGATGGAATCTTGTCGGGGGGCCCCTATAAGCGTCTCCAAGTCCCACCGGCTCATAGCACAATGGAGTCCTAGTTCCTTCATGGTTGCCAAATTAAAATGCAATAAAACCCTAGGATTTCAACATTCAATCACTACATTCATAATGGGTTGGTTTTTTGTTTGGTTTTTTTATTGTTGTTGTTGTTTTGGTTTGGTTTTTTTGTTTGATATATCCCGGAGTCTCTGAGGGTCTCATGACTTCTTAATATACTTCTTGTGTAACAGTTCACGATCTTTGGTGCTTAGTATAGGTCCATGTCCATGTTCCTCAAGAAATTTTCCAACAAACCCTTCATCCTTTTGTACGATCATGATTTTGGCAGCTTTGGCAAATAGCTTCTTGAGTACCGCTAACATGCAACTAAGACACACCAAAGTTATCAGTAAAATACAAAGTACAAGCAAAACAGTTTTACATAAACTTTGAAGCCATCCAGTGAGGCCAAACCAATTGACTACTTCATCTATGCCAAAGAATCCTGCATCTTGCTTGATATTTTGAGTATGTTCTACTAACTGTTGTATCTCCTTATGTATTGACCTAGAGTGATCACTCAAGTTCATACAGCACATACTATCGAAATCTTCGCAACCATGGCCATGAGCTAAAAGCAAAAAATCAATGGCAGCTCTATTTTCTAATACTGCATGTTGTGCAGAAGATAAATCATTAGCTAATTCAGATAATACCTTGCTGGTATCACTAGCATGCTTTACCACCCAACAACTCAGTTTCTCCAAGTTTCGATGTGCACGAGCGGCAGCTGCTCCTGGCAAGAAGATAGAAGTAACAATCACCTGCCATTTGGACCAGAGGTTAACATCATCATCACATTCTTGCGTTAATGTTTGAGCCAGGCTTCGCTTCCACCGCACACGATGGGTACTGTTCGGGTGTGCGTGAGGGGTGGCTAAACTCAATTGACCAATGGTGCAAGGCCCTCCAATGGGACGGAAAGGTATACCTGACCATGCCCGATCTCCACAAATCAAAAAATACCCTGCTGGTAATTTCCTGGGGAGCTGCGTCCCAGGCAATGGGTTAGTGGCACCGCAGAGGGTATAGTTGCACCATTGGCTGCATGGCAATTTCATGCCAATTGGGAAAACGTTGGTAGTAGCACATTGTCTTCCCATACCTTCTGTGCAATCAACGGACGAGCTACTCATCCAAAAACAATAAGTGGCATTTAGAGAATCTACAAGGCTTCATTCTTGGGGATCGGGCCCAACAGGCAAATGATCATACCAAGTGTCATAATCACTTAAACACGCAACTAAACTGGTCTTGGTAGGACATAAACTCCCAGTGTGAAGTTGCACTTGTGTGCGATTCATAGCTGCTTGAAACATTGGCCAAGTTTCTTCAAAGGCTGGTACACCAACTAAACACGTAATAAAAGGCGATTGGGGGGTCGCTAGACTGGAACAAAAGGAAGTAGTGTTAAGCTGATGCGCAAGGGTAACCCAGACATTCTATCGAGGGTCAAAGTTCGGGAAAGCAAAGCAATCAAAACTTAAAATGACAGTTAAACCTATGATGAAGCCAACACGGCAGTTTTTGTTTTAAAACATGTTGAGCACTTAATACGTCCGTCTCTGCTCTTGAGCTTATGCTTTCAAATTCGGCGGGGCGGGTGCCGGCAGAGTCCACTTGCTGGGAACCCACAAGGTACCTGTAGGATTGGAAACACACATGTGACCTTTGCCTAAATCATAGAATCATAGAATTGGCTGGGTTGGAAGGGACCTCAGAGATCATCGAGTCCAACCCTTGAACCACCGTTGCAGTTGCTAGACTATGGCACTGAGTGCCACATCCAGTCTCTTTTAAATATCTCCAGGGACGGAGAATACACTACTTCCCTGGGCAGCCCATTCCAATGCCGGATCACTCTCTCCGTAAAGAAATTCTTTCTAATATCTAACCTAAATTTCCCCTGGCACAACTTAAGACCATGCCCTCTTGTCTTCTTGAAAGTCGTCTGGCAAAAGAGACCGACGTCCACCCGGTTACAACCTCCTTTCAGGTAGTTGTAGACAGCGATGAGGTCTCCCCTGAGCCTCCTCTTCTCCAGGCTGAACAGCCCCAGTTCCCTCAGCCTCTCCTCATAGGGTCTGTGCTCGAGTCCCTTCACCAGCCTGGTTGCCCTCCTTTGGACCTGCTCCAGGACCTCGATATCCTTCCTGAACTGGGGGCCCAGAACTGGACACAGTACTCGAGGTGTGGCCTCACCAGCGCTGAGTACAGGGGCAGAATCACTTCCTTGGACCTGCTGGCGATGCTGTTCCGGATACAGGCCAGGATGCCATTGGCCTTCTTGGCCACCTGGGCACACTGCTGGCTCATGTTCAGCTTCCTGTCGATCCAGACTCCCAGGTCCCTTTCTGCCTGGCTGCTCTCCAACCACTCTGTCCCCAGCCTGTAGCGCTGCATGGGGTTGTTGTGGCCAAAGTGCAGGACCCGGCACTTGGCCATGTTAAACCTCATCCCATTGGAATCAGCCCAACTCTCCACTCTGTCCAGGTCCCTCTGCAGAGCCCTCCTGCCTTCCAGTTGATCGACACTTCCCCCCAGCTTAGTGTCGTCTGCGAATTTGCTGATGATGGACTCAATCCCTTCATCTAAATCATCAATGAAGATATTGAACAGAACCGGGCCCAACACTGATCCCTGGGGGACACCACTAGTGACCAGCTGCCAACTGGATGCAGCCCCATTCAGCACCACTCTCTGGGCCCGGCCCTCCAGCCAGTTCTTAACCCAGCACAGGGTGCTCCTGTCCAAGCCACGGGCTGATAGTTTTTTCAGGAGGATGCTGTGGGAGACGGTGTCAAAGGCCTTGCTGAAGTCCAGGTAGACCACATCCACAGCCTTCCCCTCATCCACCAGTATTTAACCTCCACTGGTCCTTGCCATATACCCGTGGCGGGATCCCTGTAGGTCACATACAGTGGGACTTCGGAGGGGTTGGCTTGTTGGGCTATTGTCCCATGAACATATGCTGGCACTAACTTTTGATCCCCAAATATACACAGATAATTCAAAACAAATAGAGCCTTTGCTAATTGCTCCTGCGGGTCTTGCAAATCTGTACATTTCATCAGATAGTCCTTTAATGTTTGATTTGCCCTCTCTACTATAGTTTGACCTGTTGGCGAATGGGGAATGCCTGTGATATGCTTAATTCCCCACTGTTGAAAAAACCGAGCTAGCTTGCCACTAATATATGCCGGTCCATTATCTGTCTTTATCTGCTCCGGCACACCCATGGCAGCGAAACAAAGGGTGAGATGCTGTGTCACTTGTAATGCTTTCTCACCAGACTGAGCCGTAGCCCAGACAAAATGGCTATAACTATCAATAGTAACATGAACATATTTAAGTCTTCCAAATTCTGGCACGTGAGTGACATCCATCTGCCATTTTTCGTTTGGACCAAGACCCCGGGGATTAACTCCGAGGCCGAGACCAAGTCCCCTTTGATTACACTGTGGGCAAGCTTTCACAATGCCTCTGGCCTCGACCATGGAAATCTGGAAGTGACGGTGCAGTCCTGTGGCGTTCTGATGGAAGGTAGCATGCGCATTTCTTGCCTTAGTAAACTCGTCCATGGGTACGGATAATGAGACCAGTCTATCTGCTCGGGAATTTCCTTCTCCCAGGCCGTCAGACCACTGGTGACTCTGAATATGAATGACAGCATAGGGTTGATCTCTCTGTTGGATGGCAGCCCGCGACTGGTGAAATAAGTCATTTAGTCGCCGGTTTGCAACGTCTTTGAGATGAGCGTCTTCAATTCGCTGTACAACTCCTACAGCATATAAAGAATCTGAGACAACATTGAGACATACATTCATTCAGCGTGAGAAGGCGTAAACGATTGCTGCCAACTCTAGAGTCTGTAGGGTATCACCCTCTTGTGCGGACAGGAGTTCATGGCACCATTGCTCTTTGTCTTGCCACGTCACTGCATCTTGTCGTGAGCGTTTTCCTGCATCGGTAAAGACCGTTAATGCATCTCGAAGGGGTTCCTCAGATTGTTTTGGAACAGGAATCCATTCACGCAAGGACATCCACTTTAACGCAGTAGACCGCAACGGGGAAAGATCAATGGTTTGCACGGTTTCTAGGAGGCTTGACTGTAGGGCTGGAGAGTGCTGCAAATACCAGTCCAACTCTCCTTGTTTCAATGGGAGATAGGTTGTGCTAGGTTCATCTCCAGTAATTTGTATAATACGGGTTCGGCCTTTACAAATTAGAAGGGCCAATACCTCAATCTTTGTTTGGATTGTAGTTTTTGGCTGTAGTGGTCCAAAGATCCATTCTAACACACGAATATCAGCAAGCCCAGTCTCCCCCTTTTTCTTTTTGGACTGCGTGAGAGCTTAAAGTAAATTCTTCTTACCCGTAAGAATGGTTAAGTCTATGGATAAGTTCACCTCACAGCGATCCACGGAGCGCTGAAAAATTGCCAGGCCAATTTCAGTTATCATAATGTCAGGATTGCTCACATGTCCGTTCTCTTCTTAAAACCCTTTTTGTTTTTGAGCAATCCAGATTTGCTTCATCACGCGAGATAATATGCTAATGATACATTGCCGTAAACAACATAGTAATAATACAAAAGCAATAATACCATACTAATAATCAAAACCAATAATAACAAATATAATTGATAAACCTTGTCTGATTAAATCTCTAAGTTGTCCCCATATCCTTAGGCGATTTAACCATTCATTTAACCCAGAATATGCAACACTTAATTTTTTCATGTTATCTTAATCAATCGCTTTTGGTTGTGAATTGGCTCTAAATGATCAGATAAATTAATGCAATACACGTCATCAAAGTCTTCACAAACATATCCTCAAAGCTAATAATAAAAGGTCAGTGGCAACACGGTATTATAAAACTGCATGTCTGATACTATCAACATCTTTTTAGCATCTGTGTTAAACTATCAGAAGTTAAGTTCATCTGCTTAGCAATACAACAAAATAGCACAATCAACATATAGACAAGGGATCCCATAATCAACATATAAACGATCACGTGAATTACAACATTAACAAAAGCCTGTTATCAATACAACACAATACGAAAGGAAAGGCCTAATAAAATTGTTTAGAGACAGAATTCCGAGCCTATAAACAGGAAAGGCACCAGACACAATCGAGGTAGCAGGCTAGTGACGAGGCCACAGTTGCTCGTTCATAATAGCAATGTCCGCTCCTGTTGATGCTCTAACAAAATCGGTGCTTTGGGGTGTTGATCCCTCAGGAGGCATAGTAAAGCCATTTCTCCTGTAGAGCCAAACGCTGTTGTTCAGCGGGGAACTGTCAAAGAGGCGGCTGCTGCATCAGTTAGTTGTTATGTCGGAACTAACTGGGCAATTCGAGGTGTTTTTTTGGTTTTTTGTTTTTTGTTTTTTTTGGGGGATTAGCATAGCCGGTTACCAAGTCATAGCCACGATGCAAATTTCTCCAGTATAGTCACTGTCTATCACTCCTGGCAAGACAAACAAACCCTTAAGTCCAGCAGACGATCGTCCTAATAAGAGGGTTCCACATGGTTTTCCCTCATATTTCACTGGGTTGGTGATACCCGTAGGGATCTTTTGGGGTTTGCTGTCAATAAAAGTCACGTCTACTGCGGTTGCCAGGTCCTGCCCGAGGCTTCCACTGGTTGCTGGTTGGAGGGAAGTGGCTGGCTGGAGTTGTCGTTGGAGGGATGTGGAAGTGGCTGGTTGCTGGAGGGAAGTGGCTGGTTGGAGTTGTTTGGAGGGGTGCACACTAGAGCCGAAGTTGGGGTGTGGGAAAAAAGTCTGCGGAGGCTTAAGGATTCCAGGTACACATCAATATGATCCTATGAAATCGTTTATTAATAATTTGCACTCACTTATATAGAGAAGCCTTGTTTACACAATCATATCATGCAGGTGGCTTTGTATTCCAATTACACATTCCATTCTCACGGAACCACTCTTCTCACATCATTATTTTTCTCTTCTGCTGCCAATTAGTTATCTCTTTCCCATTAGCTCATTTTTAGAAACCTGTAACTAGGCCTCAATAACCATTAACCCACTGTCACGGTTTAACACTGGCCCGGCGATTAAACCGAATAACAGACGCTCTCTATTAATCTCTCTCTCTCCTTGATAGAGAAAGGAGAGAGAATAAGGGAGAGAGACTTATGGGTTGGAAACTAAACTACACAACTTTAATGAAACAGCAGTGATAAATAGGTAAAGTTACTAAATATATACAAATATACAGGAAAATGGAAACCACATTCCTCCCCCCTCTCCCCCAATAACTCTCACGTCACCACCGAGGCTGTAGGGCAGCCCTGGGAAAGTCCAGGCTGGACTCCTGGAGTCGGCAGCAGTCGGGAACCGGAGGCAGGAACACACAGATATGGGCTGGCACGGATCAGGACCACAGGCAGATGAACAGACAGGATCCTTCCAGGATGCCAGGAGGGAGGGAAGCAGGAAAAGATCAGGAAAAGATCAGGAAAAGATCTGTCTCGGCCCTCGTGATGCCTCAAATTTATACTGAGTGTGACGTATATGGGATGGAATACTCTGTTTGGTTAATTCTGGCATCTATCTTGTCTGTTCCTCCCCAAAGGAGGGCTCAGGTGGGACCTCTGTATCCTCCTGGACGGTAAAATGTTTTCATGCAGAGCCGAGCAGTGTCCTTGGCCTTGCATACCAGTCTCTAGCAGTAACTATAAACATCACGTGTTATCAGTCCTAGAAACAGACACTGAGAAACTTGCTGTTAGTTTCACAAGTGCAGCTACTTACAAGGGACTTAGCTAAAAGCAAAAGTACAGAAACAGAAAACCACCTTTATCCTGGTCCAAACCAGGACATTCCACCCCTTATTCCATACCATTTGCGTCATGCTCCAATCATTACTAACTCTTATCCTTAAACATATCTATACACAAATTACTACTATCTCTCAGTACTAAAATTCACTAAGTAATTCAGTCTACAATTGCAGATGTTCATCTATTGTAGCAGATTCTCAAAAGAAGGACCAGTCTTCAGAGTTCATGTCCATGGTCCACAAGTTGCAGGTTGCAGATGGTAATTTCAAGGAAGTTACTGGATGCCAGCCGATGAACCTAGTTCTGGTTTCATCACCACAAAATCATCCTGAAAAACACTCATAGAACACTGTTAGTTTATGCAACAGTTCACATAACAGTAGTTATGGTGGAATACAAGTTCATGACTCCCAAAGAGTCTATGCATTACTGATTAAGCTAGACAAGCAGAAATTAGGAATTCTCACCTAGTGTTAGATTCCCTTGTGGTACACATTGTACTTCTCCATCTTTCATCATCACCCACCAAGTGTGTCCAGGCCCTTGAGCGAAAGCAACCCCACGAATGGGTTTACCTTTGCCCGAGGCAGGATAAATCCAAACTGTTTTCCCTAGCAGATTCTTCTCATGCACCACAGGCACTTTGTCCCCATCTACTGTGTGTAGAAGATCTGACTGAGCAGGACCAGCTCGATTGATGGAACCCCTGGTATTAACTAACCAGGTAGCTTTTGCCAAGTGTTTGTCCCAATTTTTGAAAGTTCCACCACCCATTGCTTTTAAGGTAGTTTTTAACAGACCATTGTACCTTTCAATTTTACCTGAGGCTGGTGCATGATAGGGGATATGGTATATCCACTCAATGCCATGTTCTTTGGCCCAGTTATTTATGAGACTATTTTTGAAATGAGTTCCATTATCTGACTCAATTCTTTCTGGTGTACCATGTCTCCACAAGACTTGTTTCTCTAGGCCCAGGATAGTGTTCCGGGCTGTGGCATGAGGCACAGGATATGTTTCCAGCCATCCTGTACTTGCCTCCACCATTGTAAGCACATAGCGCTTACCCTGGCGAGTTTGAGGCAGTGTGATGTAGTCGACTTGCCAGGCCTCCCCATACCTATATTTTGACCATCTCCCTTCATACCACAGAGGTTTCAACCTTTTAGCTTGCTTAATTGCAGCACATATGTCACAATCGTGGATAATCTGCGCAATAGAGTCCAAAGATAAATCCACCCCTCGGTCACGAGCCCATCGATATGTTCCATCCCTGCCTTGATGACCTGAAGCATTGTGGGCCCATTTGGCCAAAACAGTTCACCTTTATGGTCCCAGTCCAGATCTATTTGGAACACTTGAGCAGCCTCATCTGCTCGTTGGTTGTTTCGATGTTCCTCCGTAGCTCGATATGAAGGTACGTGGGCATCTACGTGACGCACTTTTACATCAAGTTTCTCTAACCTAGTAGCAATGTCTTTCCAGAGTTCAGCAGCCCAGATAGGTTTATCTCTACGTTGCCAGTTGCTTTGCTTCCACTGCTTTAACCAACCCCATAAGGCATTTGCTACCATCCATGAGTCAGTATAGAGACAAAGTCTCGGCCACTTTTCTTGTTCAGCAATGTCCAAAGCCAATTGGATAGCTTTTACCTCTGCAAATTGACTTGATTCACCATCTCCTTCATCTGTTTTTGCAACTAGTCGTGTAGGATTCCATACGGCAGCTTTCCACCTTCGATGGCCTCCTACCACACGACAGGATCCATCAGTGAAAAGAGCATATTGTTTCTCACTCTCTGGTAGTTGGTCGTATGGTGGGGCTTCTTCAGCCCGTTTTACCACTTTTCCTGGTGGCATTCCAAAGTGTTTGCCTTCTGGCCAATGTGTTATTGCTTCTACAATTCCTGGACGATTGAGTCTTCCTATTCTAGCTCTCTGTGAGAGTAAAGCAATCCATTTACTCCAGGTAGCATCGGTAGCATGATGGGAAGATTCTCTACCTGTGTACATAAAACCCAGTACAGGTAATTGTGGTACTAGGAGGAGCTGTGCTTCAGTACCAATCACTTCTGAAGCAGCTCTAACTCCTTCGTATGCGGCCAGTATCTCTTTTTCAGCAGCTGTGTAGTTGGCTTCGGAGCCTTTGTAGTTTCGACCCCAAAATCCTAGGGGTCGGCCTCGAGTCTCTCCTGGAGCTTTTTGCCAGAGGCTCCATGAAGGACCATCACCTCCATCTCCGGTGTAAAGAATATTTTTGACGTCTGGCCCTGTTCGAATTGGTCCAAGGGCCATTGCCTGCACAATCTCCTGTTTAATATTCTCAAAAGCAGCTTGTTGTTCTGAGCCCCATTTAAAGTCTTTCTTCTTCCGAGTAACCTCATAGAGAGGTTTCACAATCTGATTATATAAAGGAATATGCATTCTCCAGAAACCAACAGTTCCTAAGAAGGACTGAGTTTCCTTTTTGGTAGTTGGTGGGGCCATAGCAGTTATTTTGTTAATCACGTCCATTGGGATGTGGCGACGTCCATCTTGCCACTTAACTCCCAGAAACTGTATCTCTTGTGCAGGTCCCTTGACCTTGCTCCTTTTAATAGCAAAACCAGCCTCTAGAAGGATTTCAATTATCTTCTTACCTTTCTCGTAGACTTCCTTTGCTGTGTCACCCCACACAATGATGTCATCGATGTACTGTAGATGTTCTGGAGCTCCACCCTTTTCCAAGGTATCATGGATCAGTCCATGGCAGATGGTAGGACTGTGTTTCCACCCCTGGGGCAGTCGATTCCAAGTGTACTGGACACCTCTCCAGGTGAAGGCAAACTGTGCTCTGCATTCTGGTGCTATAGGAATAGCAAAAAATGCATTAGCAATGTCAATAGTAGCATACCACCTGGCTGCCTTTGACTCCAGCTCATACTGAAGTTCTAGTATGTCCGGCACAGCAGCGCTTAGTGGTGGTGTAACCTCATTCAGGGCACGATAGTCCACTGTCAGCCTCCACTCTCCATTTGGCTTTTTCACTGGCCATACAGGACTGTTGAAGGGTGAATGAGTCTTGCTGATCACTCCTTGGCTCTCTAGTTGCCGGATCAGCTTGTGAATGGGGACCACAGCATCTCTGTTGACACGATATTGTCTACGATGCACTACTGAAGTAGCAGTTGGCAGACGCTGGTTTGTAGTTCTCAGCAATCCCACTACAAAAGATTTATCTGAAAGGCCAAACAAAGTATGCAGCCATTCTGCATTCTCAGTCTTAATAGCTGCAGTACCAAAGGACCAGCGGTACCCTTTCAGGTCCTCGAAATCACCTCCCTTGAGGTAGTCTATGCCAAGGATGCACGGAGCATCTGGACCAGTCACTATTGGGTGTTTATGCCACTTTATTCCAGTGAGGCTCACATCAGCCTTCACAATAGCCAGTTCTTTAGATCCCCCCGTCACTCCAGAAATAGTGACGGAGTCTGTGCCTTTTTGATTCGATGGCATTAGGGTGCACTGTGCACCAGTGTCCACCAAGGCTTTATACTTTTGTGGCTCTAATGTGCCAGGCAATCGAATCCACACAATCCAATAGATTCGGTTGTCCCTCTCCTCCACCTGGCTGGAGGCAGGGCACCTCTAAGCTTGAGCACATACAGCATTGTCAGTATGTGCATTACTGGAGCTTGCATCCCCTGTACTCACACCTGATGTGCAGGGATCTTGAGTCACCAGCATTTTTGGATTGGGTAACTCTACACTGGAGACTTGAGCAGCCATCTTTTTAGAAGGACCTCCTTTTGTCTTCGGCTTACTCATCAACTCAAACACTCGGTCCTGTAGGGCAGCAGTGGGTTTCTTGTCCCACTTTTTCATTTCCTCTCCATACTCACACAGGAGTGCCCATAGGGTCCCTCTTGCTGATTTCTGTTTCTCTCTATTCTGTCTCATAGAAGGGCGTCTCCTCTTAATGGCTGCAATGGGGCGTCCTCCGTCCGTCTGAGGAGAAAGGGGTGAATACCATTCCTCAGATGCTCTCTTGATAGCTGAGACCCAGGCCCGACAAGGGGCTATGACAGCATCTTCACACTCTCGTACAGTTTTAATCACATCACCCACAGTTGTATCTATCTCTGCAGGAACCCATAGCATTACTGATAGTGTATGATTAAAAGGTGGTGGTGCAGCATGCACAAACCTTTGCATCATAGGTTTAGGGCATGGTACGTGATAGGGATCTTCAATGTCATCATTATTATAGATCAGATCTCGTACAGCCAATTCTTCGAGATACCTGATAGCTTTTCCAAGGTTGCGTGCTTTGATCTGTGGGCAGTCTATTTCCTCTTTATAGGGATATCTCTCCTTTACAGCTGACAAGAGTCGCTTCCACAGGCTGGTAGTTCCAGCCTTTTCCCCAAATGCCCGATCAATACCTGCATCTTTGGCCAGGGATCCCAACTGCCTGGCTTCCTTCTGAGTTAATGTTATGGTAGCAGCCCCCTCATTCCAGCATCGGAGTAACCAAGAGAGAAGTGGTTCACCTGGAAAACGGCTGAAATCTTTTCTCAGAGTACGCAAGTCTCTCATGGAATAGAGCTGAGCAGATTCTGAGTCTGAGTCCTCATCTGACTCTGCTCTAGCTGCTCTAGCTGGTCTAGGAGGAGAGCCATTATCCTCTATTTCCTCTATCACTTGGTCATCTTGTTCAGACTTGGAAGGGTTAAGGCTCGCTTCTGATTTCCCTTGTTTTCCTTTTCTCCTAGTGATAGGGTTAACAAGTAACTGTGTGGGCTGAGGGGGAGAGGCTGAGGCATCTGCAGCAGTGGCAGCAGCAGGGCTTGCTTTCTGAGCAGCAGCAGTGTCTGTGGGAGTAGACACAGCAACTGGAGCTGTAGCCGATAAGCTGGCAATGCTGGCCGGCCTTATCTGAGTTGTGCCCTTGCGTGAGGGGGGGCGAGAAGCAGCTGGGGAGGCAGGAGTGGGGGTGCTCTCTGTACGAGGAGCAGCTCTCACTCTCCGAACAGCAACTCTTGGCCTCCGAAAAGGCATACTCAATCTCATTACTGTGGTTTTTGTGTTACTCCTCACCAATATATGAGAGAAATTAACAACACCCACCAGAAGATTGAGAAATGAAATGTTACTGTTACTAAAATCAGGTGGAGTCAGCCCAAAATACAATGGAATGGTATAATTTTCCAAATTAAAACTGGGAGTGTAATTACCAACCAAGTTTTTTATCTCTGTATGAAACACTACTGCACCATGCACCATGATATACACCAGTATTGAGGACGATATTGCAATGATGGTTCTTAAGCAGCTCTTACGAAGAACAAACCACAAAGCAACAGCAAT
>CM041114.1:19582234-19738375 GCA_023079485.1 Archilochus colubris | reverse complement strand
TTATCCTGGCCCAAACCAGGACACCCCTAGCAGCTCATCTCATCTCATCTCATCTCCTCTCATCTCATCTCATCTCATCTCATCTCATCTCATCTCATCTCATCTCATCTCAGGCTCCCCTTTACATTGTCCTCAGGGGGGGTGTGCCCTGTTCTCTAGCCCCTACACCCTCCGAGTGGCTGCAGGGCAGAGCTGGGTACTCAGGGGCTGGGCTGGGCTCTGTGAGCAGGGGCAGGAAGGGAGACGGGGCCAAGGAACCCGCTCCTGGCTTGGGCAGGTCCAGGGAGTAGATGTGTCCGTGGCAATGAGGTGTCCATCTTCCCTCTGCCCTCTGGAGCTCTGGGCAATGCCCTCTGTGAGGCTGAGGAGGAGTTGACCCTCCCTTCATCAGATCAGCTCCCCCTTCTCTGCATGCAGCAGCAGGCAATCCTCTTGCCTTGCTCTGTTCTCCCCGAGTGCAGCAGAAATGCTGAGGGTTTTAGACATCCAGGAACATTCCCCAGGAGAGATGAGGGGAGCTGAAATAAAACCCCAGAGTTCTCTGAAACTGTCCTTCTGCAACCTGGTTCTTCAGCACTGAGAATACAGATGCTGACAATCCCTTTTGTTTAGCACTGCTTTGATATGACAAATTTCACCATTAATAGTTGCCCCGAAGACATCTGAGCATAGAGCTGAAGGAAGGTCTCATAGGAAAGTGTGTGTGTCTTTACCAGAAAAAGATGATAGGGAAATTGTCTTTATTTTCTACACAGGTTTCCTGTTACTTTGTTCATTTTCCTCCAAGAACAGTGCTCCATTGTGACAAGTAGCAGATGTCCAACAGCAGCTCCATCAGCCAGTTCCTCCTCCTAGCATTTGCAGACAGGCAGCAGCTGCAGCTCTAACAGACGCTCTCTATTAATCTCTCTCTCCTTGATAGAGAAAGGAGAGAGAATAAGGGAGAGAGACTTATGGGCTGGAAACTAAACTACACAACTTTAATGAAACAGTAATGATAAATAGGTAAAATTACTAAATATATACAAATATACAGGAAAATGGATACCATATTCCTCCCCCCTCTCCCCCAATAACTCTCACGTCACCACCGAGGCTGTAGGGCAGCCCTGGGAAAGTCCAGGCTGGACTCCTGGAGTCGGCAGCAGTCGGGAACCGGAGGCAGGAACACACAGATATGGGCTGGCACGGATCAGGACCACAGGCAGACGAACGGACGGGATCCTTCCAGGATGCCGAGAAGGAAGGGAAGCAGGAAATCAGGAAATCCGGAAAAGATCTGGCTCGGCCCTCGTGATGCCTCAAATTTATACTGAGTGTGACGTATATGGGATGGAATACTCTGGTCAATTCTGGCATCTATCTTGTCCGTTCCTCCCTAAAGGAGGGCTCAGGTGGGACCTCTGTATCCTCCTGGACGGTAAAATGTTTTCCTCAGAGCTGAGCAGTGTCCTTGGCTCTGCATACCAGTCTCTGGCTAGAACTATAAACATCAAGTGTTATCAGTCCTAGAAGCAGACACTGAGAAACTTGCTGTTAATTTCAGCAACTACTTACAAGAGACTTGGCTAAAAGCAAAAGTACAAGACAGAAAATCACCTTTATCCTGGCCCAAACCAGGTCAATCGCCTACATTGGATGTGCTGCGCAGATCTTGTTCTTTGCCTTTTTTGATGTCAGCAAAGGTTTTTCTTCTCACTGTAATGTCCTATGACCGCTACATGGCCATCTGCAAACCCCTGCACTATGGGACCCTCCTGGGCAGAAGAGCTTGTGTCCACATGGCATCAGCTGCCTGGGGCACTGGGTTTCTCACTGCTGTGCTGCACACAACCAATACATTTTCCCTGCCCCTCTGCCAGGGCAATGCCCTGGACCAGTTCTTCTGTGAAGTCCCCCAGATCCTCAAGCTCTCCTGCTCACACTCCTACCTCAGGGAAATTGGCCTTATCGTGGTCAGTTCTTGAATTCTTTTTGGCTGTTTTGTTTTCATTGTGGTGTTCTATGTGGAGATCTTCAGGGCTGTGCTGATGATCCCCTCTGATCATGGACAGCACAAATCCTTTTCCACGTGCCTTCCTCACCTGGCTGTGGTCTCCCTGTTCGTCAGCACAGCCATGTTTTCCTCCCTGAAGCCCCCCTCCATCTCCTCCCCATCCCTGGACCTGGTGCTGTCATTTTTTAATTCAGTGGTTCCTCCAGCAGTGAACCCCCTCATCTACAGCATGAGGAACCAGGAGCTCAAGGGTGTGTTTTTAAAACTGATCGCTAGATCTGTTTAACAAAAATTTAACTGAGTTAATTTTTCCGCTACTTGTTCATAATGTAACTCAGTACACACCCAGCAAGCCATCAGCCATTTCTTTTCCAATTTATGCTCATATAGGAATATTTTTTTTTGTCCGTTCTCATTATTTTTCTATCCAGATTTTCTTAGACCCAGAGACTTTCATTAAGTGCTGTACTCTTTCAGTGTATTTAAATAGAATAAAGAACTTTCCAGTGTCTTGTTTTTTTGAAGATCTTCCTTTGAGACCCTCTCTGGAGCTGCAGGGCAGTGCCTGTGTGCAGCGCTGGAGAGGAAAGAGTTCTGGCACAAGGGCACTGCCCGCGAGCACCAGCGCTTTATCTTTTCCAAGCTGTCCACTTTCCACCTCCACAGTCTCTGCACCCTTGGGCAAGGCCTGAACAGCCCTGCGGTGTGACAGTCCTGTGCCCGTAGGCAGGGACAGGGCATGGGCACTGCTGTGACAAAGCTGGCATCCAGAACAGCCCTTCGATCAGCACAGGGGATCTCCTCAGCTCAGCTCTTCTTCCACACTTGCTCTCAAGAAGCTGCCCAAGGAGTCGACTCTGCAGAGATTGTTGCTGTGCTGCTTTCTCTGTGGGCTCCCTGTGATGCCATCATGGTCCCGGGGTGGGGGAGATGGGGACTTAGGACTGGTTCCTTTGTCACTTCTTTGGTGTCCAGAGCCCTCAGGGATGGTGAATGTTCTGCAATAAAGACAGCCCATGGCACTGGAATCAGGCAGGGCACCTCTGAGCACCCTGCATGGGCACCCAAGAGCTTGTGTGGTAGGTGGTCAGTGGCAGTGAGCACCATCAGCTGGGTCTGCCTCCCAGCTTGACCAGCACAGACCATGAAAAGAGTCAGATGTAGAAGGAAAAGTGTGTCTAGCATATCTAGGGAGGTTTTCCTAACCCTCTACTCTGACCTGGTGAGACCACAGCTGGAATACTGGATCCAGTTGTCCAAGAGAGAGAGGAATCTACTGGAGACAGTCCCAGGGAGAGCTCAGATTATTAAGGGAATTGAACATCTCTCAGTTGAAGAATGACTGAGAGAGTTGGAGCTGTTTAACTTTGTTAAAAGAAGGCTGAGGAGGGAACCTTTTGAATGTCTATAAATATCAGAGGGGTGGGTATCAAAAAGGAAGGGGCCAAACTCTTTTCAGTGGAATAATTGGTTTAAGGTAGAACATAGAAAGTTCCACCTCAACATGACGAGAAACATCTTGACTGTGAGGTTGTGGGAGAACTGGAACAGGCTGCCCAGAGAGGCTGTGGAGTCTCCTTCTGGAGGCTTTCAACACATACCTGTTTGTGTTCTTGTGTGGCCTGCCCTGGGTGATCCTGGTTTGGCAGAGGGGTTGGACTGGATGATCTCTAGAGGTCCCTTCCAACCCCTAACATTCTATGATTCTATGATTATATGACCTCATTCCTTGGACAGTGATGGGATCCAGCCTGCTCCAATCAGGTGCAGGACAAAGAGGGGATTGCTGAAGCAGAGTGGGCAGGGGACAGAAAGGCATGGGGTGCACCTGGCCTTAAACAAGCTCTTTGACATGCTCTACTATTGTCCTGTTGTAGCCAGACCGGTGATGTCTGGATTGAAGAGGTGGGTGATGTGGTGGGTGGGAAGTTCACGAGATGATGAGGGTCACAGTGCCATCAGTGATTCCAAGTTCTCTTGGCAAGCAGTGATGGTGCCTCAGTGTCCAGAACTTGTGCCAACACTATTGCCTGTCTTTATATATGGGCATGATCACTTCCCTACTCCTGCTGGCCATGCTCTTCCTGATAGAAGCCAGGATGTTGGTGGCTTCTTGACCACCTGGGCACACAGCTGACTGATACTCAGCTGTCTGTCCACCAGCTCTGACTGAGGCTGATGCTGTGGATGAGATTAAGAAGTGAGTTCCATGGGGACAGGATCAGGGTTGGCTTCAGTTGAGTGGGATCATGGAATCATGGAATGGGTTGGGTTGGAAATAGATGATCTTTAACCCTTCCAACACAACCCATTCCAAGATTCCATTGTTCTGGGACACAGCCCCAGCCAGTTCCAGGCCTGGGAGTCTCCACAGCCACCACCAGGGCTTTGTGATGCAGGGTCTTGTTCCTGGACACCAATGTCATGGGGGCCTCTGCAGTGACCATGGGGTTATAAAAGGGCTGTTGAGACCTGGGGTGCCCATATCTGGGAGAGCACCTCCCTCAGGAGTCAGCAGCTGCCCTGGGTGACCATGGACTGTCTGTGGCAGAAAATGCCCCAGATGTCCATGGAGAAGGAGGTGGAAGCCTGCTCCCAGCCCTCCACAAGACCCCAAGGTCAGTGAATGAAGGAAGGGCCAGAACAGAAGTTCTGCACGCTGTGGGGAGAGGGCAGCTGTCCCCTGCAGCCCATGGAGGAGCACAGAGGGGCAGATGTGGATCTGCAGCCCTGGAGCACCCTGCACCAGAGTGATGTCAGTTATTAACTGAAACATGTAAAATTTTCGAAAAAGTCACATTTGGGCAACATGAGAATGGCTCGGGCAAGGGGCAGGAACGTGAGATGGCTTTTGTCTCTCTGTGTCTAGATTTCTAGTGAGTTCCATGGGGACAGGGGCAGGGTTGGCTTCAGTTGGGTGGGAGGTGTCCCTACCCATGCATGCAGGGGGTTGGAACAGGATGATCTTTAACCCTTCCACCCTTCCAACCCATCCCATTCCATGATTCTATGTTTCTGTGACATGGTCCCAGACAGTTCCAGGCCTGGGCTCTTGACAGCACCACCAGGGCTTTGTGATGGGGTAGGTGCAGTTTCTCAGCTGTTCCCTTTACAGCTGAGATCCAGGCCTAATGAGGAGCCATGACAGGATCTTCATATTCTCGTGCTTTTTTAATCACATCACCCCCAGTTGGTTCCATTTCTCCAGGAACCCATAACATTACTGATAGTGTATGGTTAAATGAGGATGGTGCAGCATGCACAAACCTTTGTCTCAGAGGCTTAGGACATGGCATGTGATATGGATTTGCAGTCTCATCATTGGTATAGATAACATCTCGTACAGCCAATTCTTTGAGATTCCTAAGAGCTTTTCCAAGTGTGGCTGCTTTGATCTGTGGGCAGTCTAGTACCTCTTTATAGGGATATTTCTTATGTGTATGAAATGTGTATCCTATGTGTATCTCCTAGGTGTGTGAAACACCACTGTACCATGTACCACACTGTTGAAGACCATATCACAACTATGGTTTTTAAGCAGCTCTTACCAAGATTGAACCACAGAGCAACATTAATCCCAGATAAAAATCCACAGATCACACACCCTGAATACCAAAGTACAGCATAATTGGTTTAATTTCCAACCCTGTGAAATTTCCAGAGAAAATAGTTTGATTCCCACTCCGCGGAGCCATTTGGGTATCCTCCCACTGAAGTAAAAATTCTGACTATTCATATAAATGAGTTGAAATTTTAACTGGGCTTGAGATAATTAGCTTAAGCCCCAGGTTGGGCGCCAATAAATCTGTCAGGGTTCAACACTGGGCTGGCAGTTAACAGAATGACAGAAGCTCTCTATTAATGACCCTCCCCACCGTGATAAAGAAAAGAGAGAGAGTAAGGGAGCGAGACATGGGTTATAAACTAAACTACAGAACTTTGATGAAACAGTAATGATAAAATGAAAAAATTGCTAAATATATACAAATATACAGAAAAATGATACCATATTCCTCCCCCCTCACCCCCAAAAACTGTCACATCACCACCAAAGCTTCAGAGCAGCCCTGGAAAAGTCCAGGCTAGACTTCTGGGGTCAGCAGTCCTGGTTTAACCCCAGATCAGTTTTATTGGTGATGGTGGGGTGATCATTGCCATCTTGGTTTCCTCCCTCCAGTTCCTTCAGTTTAAAGCCCTTTTAAATCCATTTAAAGAAGAAGCTGCAGGCATAGATAGTGTAGGGCAGCTTTCAGGAGAGGTGGACAAGGGCTTTGGAAGGCTAAAAGGACAAGCAGAATCAAGGGCGTTGTCACCTCAGACATTGTGGCTGCCTTGACTACAAGGGTCTACAAGGAGTAATTTTGTCCGGAGGCTCTGAACTTTCTTTCCCCATTCTTGGGGAGCTCAGGATGTGTCAGAATTTTTTTTTATTACTAATTTTAATACTCTACTTTCCCCAGGAAGAGTTCTGACTCAGAAGTGAGGAATGGGCTTTGTCTTCCCCTTCCCTGGACACCAGAGTTTTTCCTCACTGTTTCATTAATTGATAAATAATGAAAAACCCTTGGGTTCAGAGCCACCTTTACAGAGCCTTTTACTCCTTGCAATAATGGCCTCCAGTGATCTGCTCTAACATGGCCATGGGGAGGCTCTGGCAGCAATGGCCCTCAGTGGGGCTAATCAGTGCTTCAAGGTACTTTCAGGTTCCATTCTGACTTCTGGAGCACTTTGTTCATTCATCTCTCAGCACCTGAGGATCATGGACTCAGCACCAAACACACCCTGGGGCTCCTTGAAACACAGAGACCACTAAAGAGCCATGGCTCTCCATTGTTTATTCTTCAGATCTTGAAGATTTGTACAGATAATTGCAGAGATTTTCCTACTGTAGTAAAGGAGGAGCATTTCATATTGGATTAATGAAAACTGTTTTCTTCTGATAGATGTTACCAGAGGTCTGACACTGTAACTTTACTTCTCAAACCCCCACTATTGCTTTCATGTCCCACCTGGGACTTCCAGGGGGTTAGGGTCCTTGCATCAGACTTCTCCTCTCCTCTCTGCAGCTGGAGGTTACAGCTCCACTGCACCACCTCCCACCTGCTCTCTTAAGAGGACTGACTGCACACAGGCACAGCAGGAGTTTCCCTTTGTGCAAGCCAAGAAAAGTCAAACAGAGAAAGTGAAGAAGAATCTGAGAACAAAAGGTTTTGAGAGACAGATGGGAAAAGAGAGATGGGATCATCATGACAGAGGTGGCAAAAAAGACAATCAGGCTGCTGAAAGGCGAGCTTTGAACAACCTGCTGCTCAAAGCAGCACCCAGGGGAGAGGCATCTGAATGAACAAAGAGTAGAAGGGGACAATTGGAGAGGAATGGGAATGGCCTTTGTCTGGACAGTCTGTGTCTGGAAAGGTGACTTGAGAAATGGGCACTGTATCACCACCACCAGGCAGAAGTTGATGTCAAGGCTCTGCACTTGGTTTGCTCCTTGCCCTTTATTGGGGTAGTTGGGAGGCATTGTGCATTTTTCCTCCAGTTTTTATTGCTCATCTTCACACCCTACTGTCCCCAGGATTAGCCACCTTTATAGAACCTTTGTTTCCCTGCAATCACGGCCTCCAGTTATCTTCTCTAAAAAGTATCTGGGATGCTATGTCAGTAATGGGACCAAATGGAGCCAGACAATACTTCTAAATAATTTGGGGTTTTACTTTGGATTTAAATTCTAAAGAGGGTTTTTTCATTCTCATGTCAGTACCTGAGGATCATGGTCTAAGTCTCAATGGCACCATGGGGCCCATTACAACACTGAGCAGCCATGTGTCACCATGTGGTGTTTTTAGTATTCAAGACTTGCACAGCTAATTAGAGAGGTTCCTATGTTGAGGAAGATAAAAAAGAGCATTGTAGCGGGAGGAGCCCTTCTTGCTCCTAGGGCTGATCCTGAGGCCTCAGGGTTTAGCCCATTCCTGGACGATGTCCTAGGGCTGTTCCTGGGGCTCCGGGATCTACCCCTTCTTGCCTGCTCCTGGAGCTCCTCGAGCTGTGGACTTCTCCATCCTCACTGAAGAGTGAGAGCTCTCTCCATGGGTGTCAGCTGCTCTCTTATTGGCCCCCTGCTCCTGCACATGCTCAGGAGGGAGGCCAGACACAGGTGAACCCACACCCACTCATCAATAACTCAGGGCACCTGGTCCTGTCTCACTACATTTCCCCCTTTTTTTTTTTTTTTTTTTTTTTTTACACAGACATTTACATAGTACACAGACATTTACATAGACATTTACATATTTACATCTTTTTACATATACATCTTTAAGGGGAATTAAACATCACACAATTTACATATATTTTTAGGGAGAATTCTCAACCCTTACACATATTTTGGGGAGAATTCTCAACCTTCTTTCTTTCAACCTTCTTTCTTTAAGGGGAGTTAAGCATACCCATATATTCGCTCGATGTCAGCCCCTTTCTGGCAAAGTCTCTGCAAGTTGTCTGAGCACTCTTCACAAAGTCTCTGCAAATTGTCCCAGGCACTTGCCCTCTGTTCCGGGGTTTCTTTCCTCATGGGCCTCGGGATTTAACCCTTCCTCATGGGATTTCCCTCTGCTCAAGGGCTTAGCCTAGGCATATTTCACAAAGTCTCTGCAAGTTGCACCAGGCACTTTTCACAGAGTCTCTGCAAGTTGTTCTTCTAGTTATTATTCTCCCTCCTGTATCTGCTCTTCTGGCTTGGCTTCCCTCTGTTCCGGGGTTTCTTTCCTCATGGGCCTCGGGATTTAACCCTTCCTCATGGGATTTTCCCCTCTGCTCTGGGGTTTCCTGTCCAGAGAGCTTGTTGATCATACCTTACAGGGAGAATGTTCTTGCAGTTTCTGTGCCAGCTAGGTTTTCTGCAGGCTGCCCACATTCTCCACCAGATGTAGCGGGAGGAGCCCTTCTTGCTCCTAGGGCTGATCCTGAGGCCTCAGGGTTTAGCCCATTCCTGGACGATGTCCTAGGGCTGTTCCTGGGGCTCCGGGATCTACCCCTTCTTGCCTGCTCCTGGAGCTCCTCGAGCTGGGGACTTCTCCATCCTCACTGAAGAGTGAGAGCTCTCTCCATGGGTGTCAGCTGCTCTCTTATTGGCCCCCTGCTCCTGCACATGCTCAGGAGGGAGGCCAGACACAGGTGAACCCACACCCACTCATCAATAACTCAGGGCACCTGGTCCTGTCTCACTACAGAGCATCTAATACAAAATACTGAAAAGTTCTATTTCACTGGTTTTCAGTTTAGAAAATTATATTCACAGTACATTTCATTATCATATATACCCTTGTCATACATGCATATACCTATGTTACTCAGCTAGTAAATTTCCATGAGACTCCCTTAAACTATTGCTTATACCTTTCTACTACTTCTACATCTGTAACATAATTGAATATATGTTTCTTTAAACTACTAATTCTATTTCTGTCAAATATCTGCTTCACAAGAAATCGATCAAGCAAGCAAGCAAGGAAGATGTTCTGGGGCTTTTCAGCCAGATTCTTTTCTACTGAGCTCTCACCACCTTGTTCTATCCTCTTGAGAAACCATCCGAGTTGTAATTCTCTTACTTCACGAGACAACTGACAGAAGCCTGACTGCAGGCTGCTCGAGGTGTCCCATCACATAATGCATGGTGTCACAGGTTTCAGGAGAGCTCATGAAGCATCTCTCCTGACAGGCAAGGAGCAGTAACGCTCCTCTGAAGAGCTATGCCAGCTCCTGGAGTCTACAGGCATCTACAAGGTGGTGAAGGGGCTGGAGAACAAGTGATCTGAGGAGAGACTGAGGGAATTGAGAATGTGCAGTTTGGAGAAGATGAGGCTGAGAGGAGAGCTTCTTGCTCTCTACATCTCCCTGAAAGGAGGTGGTGTTGAGGTTGGTGCTGGCCTCTTCTCTCAAGTGAACAATGAGAGGACAAGAGGACATGGGCTGAAGTTGCACCAGGGGAAGTTTAGGTAAAATCTAAGGAAGAATTTCTTTACTGAGAGAGTAGTTAGGTGTTGGAATGGTCTGCCCAGGAAGGTGGTGGAACCACCATCCCCGGAAGGATTTAAAAACCACGTAGTAGAGATGATCCTGCTCTGTTGCTGTCAGCATTGTCCTGCAGTCTGCTGCCTTCCTCTTCTACTGCTCCCTCAGCTGCACGTCCAGCCTTCTGTGCAGGAAAAGTGTCCAAGATCCCATCCTACCACATCTCTTTAGGAGGGTGTCATAATTGTAAATACTTTTTTTTCCTTATTTGGTAAAAAAACCTTCATGATGCTGAAGCAAATATTAAAACTCAAATTTTGGATGGGACATGAAGCGGTTCCTAAGATGACTCCATTTTGTTGTCCACAAGAAGCTGAAGAAAGAATTATTGGTGTGATGAAGCTTGGAAAATGAGGTCAACTTGACCCTTCATACTTGGTGATGGCTGTGATAGGTCGAGTAATGACACATGAAATCTAATTTCCAGTAAAATCTCATCTTGCACTGGGAGTAGCTTTAATGTTTTTCACTGGTATGGAGGAGTTGATGCTTCTTCAAATGGGAGCACTGACGGAAGCTCTTCCCACAGTCAGGACACTTGTCGGAACATTTACCCGTATGGATCCTGTCCTGGTTTGGGCCAGGATAAAGGTGATTTTCTGTCTTGTACTTTTGCTTTTAGCCAAGTCTCTTGTATGTAGTTGCACTTGCTGAAATTAACAGCAAGTTTCTCAGACAGTGTGTGCTTCTAGGATTGATAACACTTGATGTTTATAGTTACTGCTAGAGACTGGTATGCAGAGCCAAGGACACTGCTCAGCTCTGAGGAAAGCATTTTACCATCCAGGAGGAGTAAAGAGGTCCCACCTGAGCCCTCCTTTGGGGAGGAACAGACAAGATAGATGCCAGAATTGACCAAACAGAGTATTCCATCCCATATATGTCACACTCAGTATGAATTTGAGGGATCACAAGGGCCGAGCCAGATCCTTTCCAGATTTCCAGACTTCTGGATTTCCTGATTTCCCTTCTTCCCTTCCTTAACCCGGGATCCTGGAAGGATCCCGTCCGTTCGTCTGCCTGTGGTCCTGATCCGTGCCAGCCCATATCTGTGTGTTCCTGCCTCCGGTTCCCGACTGCTGCCGACTCCAGGAGTCCAGCCTGGGCTTTCCCAGGGCTGCCCTGCAGCCTCGGTGGTGACGTGAGAGTTATTGGGGGAAAGGAGGGAGGAATGTGGTTTCCATTTTCCTGTATATTTGTATATATTTAGTAATTTTTCCTATTTATCATTACTGTTCATTAAAGTTGTGTAGTTTAGTTTCCAACCCATAAGGCTCTCTCCCTTATTCTCTCTCCTTTCTTTATCAAGAAGGAGAGAGACATTAATAGAGAGCGTCTGTTATTCGGTTTAATTGCCGGGCCAGTGTTAAACCGTGACAAGGCAAACTGTGCCCTGCATTCTGGTGCTATAGGAATAGCAAAAAATGCATTAGCAATGTCAATAGTAGCATACCACCTGGCTGCCTTTGACTCCAGCTCATACTGAAGTTCTAGTATGTCCGGCACAGCAGCGCTTAGTGGTGGTGTAACCTCATTCAGGGCACGATAGTCCACTGTCAGCCTCCACTCTCCATTAGGCTTTCGCACTGGCCATACAGGACTGTTGAAGGGTGAGTGAGTCTTGCTGATCACTCCTTGGCTCTCTAATTGCCGGATCAGCTTGAGAATGGGGATCACAGCATCTCTGTTGACACGATACTGTCTACGATGCACTACTGAAGTAGCAGTTGGCAGACGCTGGTTTGTAGTTCTCAGCAATCCCACTACAAAGGATTTATCTCAAAGGCCAAACAAAGCATGCAGCCATTCTGCATTCTCAGTCTTAATAGCTGCAGTACCAAAGGACCAGCGGTACCCTTTCGGGTCCTCGAAAACACCTCCCCTGAGGTAGTCTATGCCAAGGATGCACGGAGCATCTGGACCAGTCACTATTGGGTGTTTATGCCACTTTATTCCAGTGAGGCTGACATCAGCCTTCACAATAGTCAGTTCTTTAGATCCCCCCGTCACTCCAGAAATAGTGACGGAGTCTGTGCCTTTCTGATTCGATGGCATTAGGGTGCACTGTGCACCAGTGTCCACCAAGGCTTTATACTTTTGTGGCTCTAATGTGCCAGGCCATCGAATCCACACAATCCAATAGATTCGGTTGTCCCTCTCCTCCACCTGGCTGGAGGCAGGGCACCTCTAAGCTTGAGCACATACAGCATTGTCAGTATGTGCATTACTGGCGTTTGCATCCTCAGTACTCACACCTGATGTGCAGGGATCTTGAGTCACCATCATATTTGGATTGGGTAACTCCACACTGGAGACTTGAGCAGCCATCTTTTTAGAAGGACCTCCTTTTGCCTTCGGCTTATTTATCAACTCAAACACTCGGTCCTGTAGGGCAGCAGTAGGTTTCTTGTCCCACTTTTTCACGTCCTCTCCACACTCACACAGGAGTGCCCATAGGGTTCCTCTTGCTAATTTCTGTTTCTCTCGATTCTGTCTCATAGGAGGGCATCTCCTCTTAATGGCTGCAATGGGGTGTCCTCCATCTGTCTGAGGAGAAAGGGGTGAATGCAGTTTCTCAGATGCTCCCTTGATAGCTGAGACCCAGGCCCGGCAAGGGGCTATGACAGCATCTTCACACTCGTACAGTTTTAATCACTTCACCCACAGTTGCATCTACCTCTGCAGGAACCCATAGCATTACTGATAGTGTATGATTAAAAGGTGGTGGTGCAGCATGCACAAACCTTTGCATCATAGGTTTAGGGCACGGTACGTGATAAGGATCTTCAATGTCATCATTATTATAGATCACGTCTCGCACAGCCAATTCTTCGAGATACCTGATAGCTTTTCCAAGTCTGGATGCTTTGACCTGTGAGCCGTCTATTTCCTCTTTATAGGGATATCTCTCCCTTACAGCTGATAAGAGCCGTTTTCACAGGCTGGTAGTTCCAGCCTTTTCCCCAAATGCCCGATCAATACCCGCATCTTTTGCCAGGGATCCCAACTGCCTGGCTTCCTTCTGAGTTAATGTTATGGTAGCAGCCCCCTCATTCCAGCATCGGAGTAACCAAGAGAGAAGTGGTTCACCTGAAAAACGGCTGTAGTCTTTTCTCAGAGTACGCAAGTCTCTCATGGAATAGGGCTGAGCAGATTCTGAGTCTGAGTCCTCAGCTGACTGCTTTAGAATATGCTCTAGCTGGTCTAGGAGGAGAGGCATTATCCTCTATTTCCTCTATTTCCTCTATCATCTGGTCATCTCGTTCAGAGTTGGAAGGGTTAAGGCTCGTTTCTGATTTCCATTGTTTTCCTTTTCTCCTAGTTACAGGGTCAACAAGTAACTGTGTGGGCTGAGGGGGAGAGGCTGAGGTGTCTGCAGCAGTAGCAGCAGCAGGGCTTGCTTTCTGAGCAGCGGCAGTGTCTGTGGGAGTAGACACAGCAACTGGAGCTGTAGCAGATACACTGGCAATGCTCGCCGGCCTTATCTGAGTTGTGCCCTTGCGTGAGGGGGGGCAAGAAGCGGCTGCAGAGGCAGGAGTGGGGGTGCTCTCTTTACGAGGTGCACTCGTTCCCCTAGTTGTAGTTGTCTTACTCCTCACCAACATATGGTAGTACATGAAAATATTCACAGACACCTGAACAATAATGCCTACAAGAATCAGGAGGTTCAAAACTATAACAATCTTATGCCATTTTGATAAGAATCCATTGAACTCAGCCCAAGAGTGGTATATTTCCTCAAAAGAAGGCTGAAAATGTAATTACCAACAAAGTTCTTAATCCTTCTATGAAACACCACTGCACCATGCACCATGATATACATCAATATTGAGGACCATATTGCAACGATGGTTCTTAAGCATCTCTTATGAAAGAAAAACCACATATTAACAGCAATCCCAGCTGCGAATAAGCAGATTGCATACCCTAAGTAGCAAAGGTACGGTATGACTGGTTTAATCTCCAGCCCTGTGAAATTTCCAAAGAACAAGGTCTGATTCCAGCTCAGGAAAGCCATTCTTTCACTGGAGTTGGAATTCAAACTGTTCAGCCAATTTAGTCAAAATTTGAACAGGACTCGAGCCAATTAGGTCGGGCCCCACGTTGGGTGCCAATAAATCTGTCACGGTTTAACACTGGCCCGGCAATTAAACCGAATAACAGACGCTCTCTATTAATCTATCTCTCCTTCTTGATAAAGAAAGGAGAGAGAATAAGGGAGAGAGACTTATGGGTTGGAAACTAAACTACACAACTTTAATGAACAGTAATGATAAATAGGAAAAATTACTAAATATATACAAATATACAGGAAAATGGAAACCACATTCCTCCCTCCTTTCCCCCAATAACTCTCACGTCACCACCGAGGCTGTAGGGCAGCCCTGGGAAAGTCCAGGCTGGACTCCTGGAGTCGGCAGCAGTCGGGAACCGGAGGCAGGAACACACAGATATGGGCTGGCACGGATCAGGACCACAGGCAGACGAACGGACGGGATCCTTCCAGGATCCTGGGTGAAGGAAGGGAAGAAGGGAAATCAGGAAATCCAGAAGTCTGGAAATCTGGAAAGGATCTGGCTCGGCCCTTGTGATCCCTCAAATTCATACTGAGTGTGACATATATGGGATGGAATACTCTGTTTGGTCAATTCTGGCATCTATCTTTGTAGGGGAACAACATAAGTAGTCTGCTAATCACCAAGGAGTGGCTGTGAGCCACTACACCTGTGCCCAGTTGAGGCAGGGCCCCACGGAGCATGCGCGAGGCCGTGGACCAATAAATAGTGAGTCTCACATCCACCAGGTAGCTCACTCCAGAGCTAGCTTCGAGCGTGGCTGGTTGCGTCCTCAGCAGCAGGCTAATCTCGCAGCAACTCTACGTTAGGCTACATCGCTCATCTATCCAGCCCGGCGACGCCAACCTCGCTCTCCTCCCGCTACATCTGGTGGAGAATGCGGGCATAGACCCTCGGTCTAAGCCAAACACTTTCATCAGAGCGAAGACCCGGCGTGAACAACAGTCCTATTCGGGTAGGAAAACTTCTTATTCTTTCTAATTACCACAAAAATGGGTTTGGCTACAAGCACCCCCTCCGAACAGGGATCAGCACACTCTGCAAGTGCTACCCGTATGCTTTGGAGGGAGGTCCGAGACCTACTAAACGAACTTCATGAGAAGGAAGCTCAGAATAATATAAAAGAGGTGGAAGCCACCTGGAAAATGGTGATGAGCTCCCTAGAGGAGATAAAAAATGGGGTAAGGATCACCATTACTGCCATAGACGAAGCACCGAAAAACGGCAGCCTCGTTAAGACACCACCCCCGGTGATAGAAGACGCCGTGGTTCCCTCGGCACCTCCACTGCCAACTTAGACTGAGGGAACCAAAAAGGCTTTCCCAATTTTGACAACTAATAGCTTTGCCGTTAAAGGAATGAGAGGGAAGGTCCACCATACCTTGGCCGAATTCCTCTCCGACTTCGAACGTCAGAAGGAAAAAGCATCAGGAAGTGCAAACCCATCAATAAGCGAAAGAGAGCCCCCCAACCCAGGAAGTAAGGGCAACGAGGCGACAACCATCCCATCAACCACCCCGGTGGGACCAGAATCGTCAATAAAAGCATTGCTAGAACAAACCGCCCAGACGATAAAGTCACTAGAAAAGCGAATATCAACCTTGGAGCAGAGGACCTCGTTTCAAACTTACAGGGAACCACCCTCCATTCTCGACGATGATGAGGAAACCACGCCTACGCCAATACTACCAAAGCAAAACAGCCAGGGCACCCCCACGTCCCAACCCGGAGGATGGTCCGGCATCATCCGTGACGCCATCGTCGAGGGGGGCTGGGAGCCCAGTAACAAGGCGTTCCCTATTATCTATGACAACAATGGGCCGCCTATTTACGAACAACACGGCTGGAAGACGCTCCAGCAGGCTAAAAACACCTTAAGGGAAGAGGGGTTGAGATCGGAAAGCGGCCAAGCCATCCTGGATTGGCTATTTACAGCGGATACGAACTGTCCACTGGATTGCCGAAATTTGGCCAGATATTTGCTCACTCCATCCCAGCAGATCGTCTGGGTAAAGGAATGGGAGCGACTGGCTCACATGGAGGCAAACCGCCCCGAATAGCCGGCGACCCGTTAACAGGAATAACGGGCGAAATGCTGACAGGGGCAGGACAGTACGCAGACATGCAAATTCAGTTGCAATTTCCACCGCCGATACACCACGCCGCAGCACGGCTGGCCCGACAAGCGTTCAATGTGGTCCCTGAACCCACCCCGCTTCCGTCGTTCACCGCGGTAAAGCAAGGAGTGAACGAGCCTTTCCAACACTTCGTGGATAGGCTATGGCAGGCGGTTATGGCTCAGTCCGAACTAGGAGCCAAGCAAAGAGACACAATGTTTAAACTCTTGGCCTTTGACAATGCTAATCCGAGAATGAAATCTTTATTCTCGACGCTGCCAAAAACAGCTGGGGTTTCAGATATGTTAGAGGTCGCGGCTAGAGCCACCCAAAATCAACAACACCAGGGGATGGCCAGCGCCTTTGCCGCAGCCCTGGAACCCACCCAAAAACTACTCGCGGCAGTAGCACAGCGTCTGGGTGGACAAAGGCAGTTTACCAGGAAAAAGATCTACCAAAGAAACCCCACCAACAACCAAAGAAACCCCACCAACAATCGAAGAAACCCCGCCTCCCTCTGCCGACGATGCGGAATATCGGGGCACTCCACAATGAGATGCTCGGCCACGGTCTGGTGCGACCGATGCCAATCGGACACCCACAGCACCGAATCGTGCTGGTCGGCAAAAAACTGGCGCGGCAGCGCGCAGGGCCCCCGCGCCGGGACACAAGTGGCAGGGCCAGCGCTCTACAACGAATCTCCGCTCCTGCCACAAGAGGGAGCCTTGGTTTCGACGTGCCCTGTTCAATAGATACGACGTTAACAACAACTCGAATTTACCAGCTACCAACTGGGATTCGCGGACCGATACATAAGGAAAATGGAACGATTGGGGCTCTACTGATAGGGCGATCATCAACGGGTATGGCAGGACTCGTTGTGCTACCCGGAGTCATAGATGCCGACTCAACGGGGGAAATAATGGTGACTTGCTTCACATTAGCACCTCCCCTAGTAATCAAGGCTGGGACCAAGGTAGCACAACTAGTCCTCATCCCAAAAATAAATTTGGGAAAAAATACCCACACACTGCGGGGTGACCAAGGCTTTGGGTCATCAGGCAATACAGTAGTAAGCCTGGTTCAACAAATGAAAAGTAGACCCATTATAGTCATAAAAATGGTCGCGAAAAACGAAGGAAAAACAATTTCGGTGATGATGGATACGGGGGCCGACGTTACGATTATCAATCATAACGTATGGCCCCACCACTGGAAATTGGTACAAGCCCGCGATGCTGTCCAAGGAGTGGGTGGTGGATCCACCCCTCAACAAGCCCTGGAGCCAATCCAACTCCATTTTCCAGAAGGACAAAAAATATCCGTGTGTCCGTACGTCCTAAACTTACCAGGACAACTCGGAGGTTTGATCGGGAGGGAGGTTCTGAGCCAGCTTGGAGCTGTTCTATCCATCCCCGAACCCACCCGACCCCTCCAGGATTTTCAATAAGGGCCACTGTGAAAGTGCCGCCGACACCCAGGCTAAAATGGAAGTCAGATATCCCTGTCTGGGTGGAGCAGTGGCCGTTACAAAAAGAGCGGCTTCAAATCGCGAAAGAATTGGTGAAAGAACAACTTGATGCAGGTCATATACAACCATCGGTCAGCCCGTGGAACACACCTATATTTGTGGTTCCCAAAAAATCGGGCAAATGGCGGTTAATTCAAGACCTACGTAAAGTCAACGACCAGATGTGGCCACTGGGCGCCCTCCAACCCGGGATGCCCTTACTTACGATGCTACCTAGAGATTGGCACCTTCTGGTCCTTGACCTGAAAGACTGTTTTTTCAACATTCCTCTACACCCCGAAGACGCAGCGCGATTCGCGTTCACAGTTCCTTCTATCAACACGGGTGAACCAGCGAAAAGGTATGAATGGGTCGTCTTACCGCAGGGGATGAAGAACTCCCCCACAATATGCCAAATGTATGTAGCTTGGGCTTTGTCGCCAATCCGCAAAGACGTGCCGGATACAATAATTTACCATTACATGGACGACATATTATTTTGTCAAGAAACTCCGTTCCCCGAAGATTTCAACCAGACAGTGACCAACCACCTGAAAACAAAAGGACTAGTAGTGGCTCCAGAGAAGATGCAAGCGAAATCGCCGTGGAGCTACTTGGGATGGAAAATAACCCACGCAATGGTGAGACCCCAAAAGTTGGAAGTAACAAGTTCAGTTAAAACTCTGAACGATGCCCAAAAATTAGTGGGCGAACTTCAGTGGGTCAGACCCATACTAGGTCTCACCAATGTGGACATCCACCCTTTCCTGTCACTGCTACAGGGCACACATCCAGGAGCATTAGTCCACTGGACAAATGACCATAATGAGGCATTAAAACGGGTCGTCCACAAACTAACAACCGGCTATGCGGACCGGCGAGACGCGACGCAACCCATTGGAATTTGGGTATGTAGCCACCCAACATACCCATTCGCGCTGCTACTCCAGGACTTTAACTGGAATAAAGTAAATGAGGAATATTCATACGATACGGAAAAACATCGACACAAACGGAGCTCCTCAAATTCGGACTCCATAGCTATCTTGGAGTGGTTATTCACCCCACACACTCCACGGAAGAGCATATGGCAGCGAACGGAAATAATAGCATATCTAATACAAAAAGGACGGCAGCGTTGCCTGGAAGTAGATGGCCAGGAACCGGGATGGATCAGCATCCCCATAAGAACAGCCGATTTTGACTGGCTGTTACAACGCTCCGATCCTTTGCAAATAGCATTATTCGGCTATTCTGGGGAAGTCCGCCACGGAGACCCAAAACATAAACGTCTTCAGGCAATCAGTCAGTTCCAGTGGGTCAAACGTCCCTCGGTATCAGAGCGCCCAGTGTCCGGCGTTACAGTATTCACCGATGCCGGAAAAAGATCAAAAACGGCCGCCTGCGTATGGCAAAACAAAGGCCAATGGGAACAACATCTAATTCTGGGCGCTGCGGAGGACAACTTGCAAACCCTGGAACTGCTGGCCATCATTTGGGCTCTCACCCAGTGGAAACAGACCCCCCTTAATGTCGTCTCCGACTCACAATATGCAGTCGGAGTGGCCAATCGCATAGAAGATGCTATTATTAAACCTATACAGAACAAGCGGCTGCTGGAGCTCTTCCATATGTTACAACGAGCATTAAAAGTCCGGACGGAGCCCTGTTGCATATTGCATATCCGAAGTCATAAAACATCCTTGGGACTAGGGGAAGGTAATGCAAAGGCTGACTCTCTGGTCAGCCTAGGACTCCAGAGCCCGGTAAGTCAGTTTGCTAAGGCTCAAAACAGCCACTCCCTATTCCATCAGAATGCAAGGGCATTGAAGCGCATGTTTTCCATCCCGTGGGAGGACGCAAAAGGAATTGTTAGAGCATGTCCCCAATGCGCACAATTTGGCCCTGCCTTAGGAATGGGAGTAAACCCACGTGGGTTGCAAGCTGACGAAACCTGGCAAATGGACGTCACCCATGTCCCAGAATTCGGACGTTTAAAATATGTCCATGTGTCGATAGACACTTTTTCAGGCATGCTCTGGGCAACAGCCCAGACAGGGGAAAAAGCTCTGCATGTGGTTCGACATCTGACCAGTTGTTTTGCTGTTATGGGGGTCCCCCAAGTAGTAAAGACCGACAATGCACCTGCCTATACAGGCGGGAAGGTCAAACAATTTTTTGCTACTTGGGGGGTAAAACACATTACAGGAATCCCTCATTCGTCTACAGGGCAAGCGATAGTAGAAAGAGCTCATCGCACCCTTGAAGACGTACTTACAGAAACAAAGAGACAGCAAGGACTTGGATCCACAGATGCGGCTGGGCAAAGTACTTTTCACGTTAAATTTCCTTAGCCCAAGCCGTGAATTACAGCAACCCCCTGTGGTGCTACACTATTCATCGCAAAAAGTCCACCGCATGCCAGATATCCAAATCTTCTATAAAGACCCAGCAACAGGCCAGTGGCTAGGGCCTAAGCCGCTGCTGTTCACCGGGAGGGGCTACAGCTGTGTGTCCACGGACCACGGACCCCTCTGGGTGCCCAGCAAGTGGACGCGCCCTGCCACATATACACCAAAAAGGGACAAATAGATCGACAACCCCCCTGCCCCCCTTTCAAAAAAAAAAAAAAAAAGGGGGAAATGTAGGGGAACAACATAAGGAGTCTGCTAATCACCAAGGAGTGGGTGTGAGCCACTACACCTGTGCCCAGTTGAGGCAGGGCCCCACGGAGCATGCGCAAGGCCGTGGACCAATAAATAGTGAGTCTCACATCCACCAGGTAGCTCACTCCAGAGCTAGCTTCGAGCGTGGCTGGTTGCGTCCTCAGCAGCAGGCTAATCTCGCAGCAACTCTACGTTAGGCTACATCGCTCATCTATCCAGCCCGGCGACGCCAACCTCGCTCTCCTCCCGCTACATATCTTGTCTGTTCCTCCCCAAAGGAGGGCTCAGGTGGGACCTCTTTACTCCTCCTGGATGGTAAAATGTTTTCCTCAGAGCTGAGCAGTGTCCTTGGCTCTGCATACCAGTCTCTAGCAGTAACTATAAACATCAAGTGTTATCAATCCTAGAAGCACACACTGTCTGAGAAACTTGCTGTTAATTTCAGCAAGTGCAACTACTTACAAGAGACTTGGCTAAAAGCAAAAGTACAAGACAGAAAACCACCTTTATCCTGGCCCAAACCAGGACCGATCCTTAGGTGTTGGGTAAGACCCAAGCTGGCTGTGAAGCCCGTCCCACACTGGGGACACGTGTAGGGTTTTTCCCCAGTGTGAACATATTGGTGATTAATCCAAGAGGTGCTCCTGTTGAAGGCTTTCCACAGTAAGTGCAGGGATACTTTTAGAATCATAGAATTGGCTGGGTTGGAAGGGACCTCAGAGATCATCAAGTCAAACTTTGATCCACTACCACTTCAGTTACTAGACTATGGCACTGAGTGCCACATCCAGTCTCTTTTTAAATATCTCCAGGGACGGAGAATCCACAACTTCCCGGGGCAGCCCATTCCAATGCCTCATCACCCTCTCGGTTAAGAAATTTTTTCAAATATCCAACCTTAACCTCCCCCGGCACAACTTAAGACCATGCCGTCTTGTCTTGCTGAGAGTTGCCTGGGAAAAGAGACCAACCCCCACTTGGCTACAACCTCCTTTCAGGTAGTTGTAGAGAGTGATGAGGTCTCCTCTGAGCCTCCTCACACACTGAGGTCTCCTCCAGAGCCACCCACAGCCCCAGCTCCCTCAGCCTCTCCTCATAGGATCTGTGCTCAAGTCCCTTCACCAGCCTAGTTGCCCTCCTTTGGACCTGCTCCAGGACCTCAATATCCTTCCTAAACTGAGGGGCCCAGAACTGGACACAGTACTCGAGGATTGACCTCACCAGCACTGAGTAAAGGGGCAGAATCACTTCCTTGGAACTGCTGGCCACACTGTTCCTGATACAGGCCAGGACGGATGTATAGATGTATCTTGTATGGATGAGGTGATGGCGTGATAAATGGGACCCCTGGTTAAACTCCTTCCCACACTCCAGACACTTATAGGGTCTCTCTCCCTTGTGGATGCGGTGATGCTTTAATTAATTGGAACTCTGGGTAAACTCCTTCCCACACTTGGAACATTTAAAGGGTTTCTCACCCTTATGGACCCATTGATGCTGTATAAAAGCTGATCTCCTGGGAAAACCTTTCCCGAAGTCAGGACAGGTATAGGACATGGTGCCTGTGTGATGGTGTCACTGTTGGACCAGATCCGAGCTGTCTCTAAACCATCTCCCGCAGTCAGGACATCTCTGGGGTCTCTCACCCTGATGGATTTTTCGATGGTGAAGATGGGCTGAGCAGATCCTAAACCTTTTACCCCATTCCTGGCCTATGTCAAATTCTTCTCCTGGATGGATTCAATGATTTCTCAGTAATGTCATGCTTTGACCAAAAGCTGTCTGATCTTTGGGGCACTCAGAGAGGTTTTTGCCGAGATAGAGTAACCCCAACTTTGAGAAAGAAGCCCTAGTGTGCTAACAAAGTAGAGTTTGGGCTTTTTGTGGGGTGAGGGCAGCCAAAACCTACATCAAACCTACAGTGGGTGAAAATGGAGTGTGAGCTGAAATAGGAAGGTTACACATAGAGATGGACACCCAGTGATCATCCGTTATTTCTTCTTTAGGATCTACACTGGCACCAAAAACAAAACGGGACACTGTGTGGGGCAGGGGGTGCTGGGTTTTTGAGCCACTCCTGGCTTGAGCTGTGATGACACAATTGTACTGACACTGCAAGAGGTAATTTAGTACTCCCGCATTGCTGTCTTAAATCCCTGGGGTGATTCAGGGTCTTATATCTCACTCAACCACTTTGTAATGAGTTTGGAATCCCCGTCATGGCACCAAATCCCACCAAGACCTTGGGATTCCCCGACTGCACTCACATGCAGGATGAGCTGCTATCCAATGGGATGAGTTGGGGTCTCCTAAGATATTTTTGGAGCCCCCAATTGTGGCTCCTGAGCCCTGGGGTTTTCAAGTCCCTTGGAAGAATTCCGGACTTGCCATCATTACCCATGGCTCCAGGGTGATTTGAGAGTCCCCAGTTTCAGCCCCCTGTTGGGGAAACAGTTCAGAAAAATACAGATCGTGAGCAATCCTGACTTACTTCACCTTAGGCTACAGTGGGTTAATGGTTATTGAGGCCTAGTTACAGGTTACTAAAAATGAGCTAATGGGAAATAGATAACTAATTGGCAGCGGAAGAGAAAAATAATTATGTGAGAAGAGTGGTTCCCTGAGAATGGAATGTGTAATTGGAATACAAAGCCACCTGCATGATATGATTGTGTAAACAAGGCTTCTCTATATGTGAGTGCAAATTATTAATTAACGATTTCATACGATCATATTGATTTATACACGGAATCCTTAAGCCTCCGCAGACTTTTTTCCCACAGCTCCCAAACCGTTGGGATGACTTGGTGATCCCCTATCACAGCCCTGCAAACGAGAAGGAGTTGGGAATCCCTGGATGAGGTAGGGGGAGACCAAATCACAGCTCCTCCACCCTCCTGGAAAGTTCGGGGGTCACCAATTGCACCACCCTCACACAAGGGATAAGTTTAGCTCCCCTTGGTCACCTCTTCCCCCTCCCTCCCCATCTTGTGCTGCTCACCCCCAGTTTGGGCAGTATTGGGATAACCACCTCCCTCCCATCACCTCCCATCACCTCTTGGTACCTGCAGGGGGGGCACAGCCCAGGCCGGTGGGAAGGGGCGTGCAATGCTCTGGCAGTCACCAATTGAGTGGTCCTGGCTGCGGGGCAGGAGGTGTGGGTGCAGCCCCCGGGTGGCGGAGCGAAACCTCCTGGGAGCTGCAGCGCGATCGCGGGAAGGGGTGGGGGGAGGAAGAAAAGGTGGGTAGGGGCCTTGGGGGCAGGGACCCGACCCAGGGTTGTGGTTGAAAGTTGGGGGGTTGGGGGGACGGGATATCAGGGTTGAATCCTTGGGGGGTTGGGGACATCAGGCTTCTGTCATGGGCAGAGAGAGGGGACACATCACAGCTGGGTGGTATTGAACCAACCTCAACACAAAGGCCATGGGCCCTGGAGATAAGAGGCTGTTAATTCACTGTTTTCAGGTGTAAACAGGGGTTTTCAGGGGGACAATGACCAACCCAGGTCAGGGTTACTGCCCTGAAGGTTTTTATTTCTCCTTCATTAGAATTTCACACTCAGCTTCTTTCTGATCCTGGGACAGAAATCACTCTAAAAATATTTTTTTTCTGTTCCAAGCACCTCAGTTTTTGGGATGCTGCAGACTCCAACTCTGCAAGAGCAAGGGAGATCAGAAACGTTCTTTTGGGTTCTCCACAGCTCTGGAATGTGGGTTCCACAGGGACCATGGGCTAAAGTCCAGGGCAGATGCTCTGAACTGGCCAATCCCAGTGTTCCACAGTATGACCACCAGCAGTCTCCCTGTAGAGCAGAAAGTTGGTCCAGATGACTTTCAAGGTCCCTTCCTACCCAAATCATTCAATGACTGACGTGTGTGGATACCGCTTGGCTTCTTCCATGGCTCCCTTCCCCAGTGGGTCTCATCCTACCAGGCCATGTTCCCACACCTGGGACCTCCTCCTCCACTTGCCATGACCGTCACCTTCCCAGAGGAGCCATTGTAATCATCAATCAACAAGCAAACTGTCCTTGCATCTTAACATCAAAGCATAGCACTGAAGATGATAAGAGAACACCAACAAAATGTCCAAGGACAAAAGACTTAGTCCTAACCTTGCCATTGATTATTGCCAAACATATACATGCAAGTATCCACATCCCAGTGTAAATGCCCTCAGCTATCTTGACAAGAGGAGCAGGTATCAGGCACACTGCAGGTAATCTGCAGCCCAAGACACCTGTCTTAGCCACACCCCCACTGGTGTTCAGCAGTAATTAACTTGCCCAGGGGGGAAAGGTTGGAAGTTGGAAGGGGGGGACAGCAAGGTTGTGTCCTGAGGGGGTTGGGGACATCAGGCTTGTGGCATGGGCAGGGAACACATCACAGCTGGGTGGTGCTGACCCAACCTCAACACAAAGCCCACAGGCCCTGGAGATAAGAGGCTGTTAATTCACTGCTTTCAGCTGTAAACTCAGGGGGACAATGACCAACCCAGTGGTTACTGCCCTCAGGGTTCTTTCTTGTCCTTCACTTCCACTTCAGGCTCAGCTTGTTTCTAATCCTGGGCAGAATTCATTCTAAAATATATTTTTTCTGCAGACTCCAACTAAACCAAAGCAAGGGAGATCAGAAGTGCTGTGTTGGGTTCTCTCCTGCTCCAGAATGAGGGATACATGTGACCATGGGCTAAAATCCAGGGCCGATGGTCCTACCTAGCCAACCCCAGTGTTCCACAGTATGATCACAAACTCTCTCTTTTCATTGCAACCCTTGGGGCTCCATTCCTTCTCCCCTTTCCCCTCCAAGGGGTTTTCCAGTGATTAAAAACTTTCTAAACTGCAAGGCTTGTTCAAAGTGGTGTGAGCTTTGGGGATCATCACCTGGTACCCCCTTCATCACTTCCACTGGTTACACATTTTATCACAAAATAATCAAATGAGGAGGGATGAGGAGGGACTTTTGACAAAGGCTTGGAGTGACCAGACAATGGGGAAATGGTTTCAGATTTGAAGAGGGGTGATTGACTACATATATGAGGAAGGAATTCTTTTCTGTGAGGGAGACGAGACACTGGATGAGGTTGCCCAGAGAATCTCTGGCTGCCCCATCCCTGGAACTGTTCAAGGCCAGGTTGGATGGGGCTTAGAGCATCCTGGTGATTCGTGGTTCTGCATGAACACAACAAGTGAAGGTTATGGGCTGTGTAAAATACCCCCATGAGTCTCAAAGGGGGGATTTGTTGTTGAAATAAGGGTTAACAGCCACAAAGGTTATTCCAAGCTTAAAAACCTGAAGGGCTGGTGTAAAGGGGGTGGGGAGGAGGGAACGGGAGGACACACTTCCTGATCTGATCACAAAAAATAGAGCTGGGAGACTGGAGATAAGAAGCTGTTGAATCAGTGTTTTCAGGTGTAGATCAGGAGGACAATGACCAAGACAGCCTTTACTGCCCTTAAGGTTCTACTTTGTCTTTGGTCTGCATAGCAAACCCTAATATCTTCTCCAAATGGCTTCAGGCTTTGGGGAAATGTTTCCTGGCACCTTTTCTGGGCAGAACTTAATAAACCAAATATCTCTGCTCTGGGCGGGGATTGGTTTTTGAACAGAGGGTGAAGAACCCGGATTTTGGGATCCTGAAAAACATTGAGGAAATATTTCAACTGAATCTGCAGGGACTGAGTTTGAATTTGATCTGGATATAAAAGGTGATTAATTTAACACCTTTTAAGGTGTTAAATTCGTGAAGCACAGCCAATTAAGGTGAAGCACAACCCCCCTGTAATATATGTTAATGAATTTGTATTCCTTACCAGTAAAATTCAGGAAAAGAATTAAACTGAGTAAGAAGTGAATATGGGGCTAGACAAAGCAGTTGAGACATGGAATTTACCACTGAAACAGTGTGAACAATACAAGGCCCTAACGAGACTAACTTCTATCTCGAAGATAATTAAAAGTGTAGGTCCTGTTCTTAAAACAAGACACTGCCAAGGCTAACTAGGCACCAAAGGAATGTGAACATCTGCACAAGAAGAACATAAAGATGTCACAACCAGCAGATAAGAGGAAAGTTATGGCTCGGGTCTGATATCGCCTTGTAACAATATAATGAAGTCAGCGAAATCAAGAAAGGTAAAAAGTTCAGGTTTGAGGAAGACCTCTTACTTCATCCAAAGCCCCCCTGACGACCCCCAGATATCTCCCCAAAAGAAGACTCCGCCCAGATTCCACCTATCATCAATATTATAATGGAATGATGCAATCCTATGAATATGTATGTAAACCCACCTTTTTTTGAATATGCATAGAATTGTAATCAATAAAAGGCAATTCCAGAGCTTTAGGTGTGTGCGTGTGAGTGGAGCGAAGACTCCCCACGCACCCAGCACTGTTTTGTTTATTGCAATTTTATTAATTAAATTAAACCATTAACAAAATATTGTGTCTCTGTCATTTTTAACACCCCCATACTGGTGACAGGGCAGCAGGAACCAGTGGACAGGGGAGCACAGATCATACAATCCTTATGTCATTTATTAACTGAAAGAAGTAAAAATTATGCAAAAAAATCACATTTGATGAAAAATCACACAAAAGTGAAGAAGGGAGAGATACAGAATAAAAATAGGGCTCACATAACCATGAAACAGTAAGAATTAGGGAAAACCAAATTGTCATGCAATATTGCACTAATTTCATTTTCATTTTTCCTTTTCTTTTTTCTCTTAGTATCCCAATATTTAATCATAAGACCTGAAGGACTCTCCAGAGGAATATCTGGTACCTGACCTAATTTCCTAATACTAGAACTCTTTGAACTTCTCTGTCCCATAATATGAGGATTTTACTAGTGGCAATCCTATCGCCCTTGGCTGCGTCAATAAGAGTGTCTTGCAGGTGGCTTAAATACCTCATCACCCACCCACGAATCCTATAGGAATCGCTTCGGTCCTTCACCGGCCAAGTCCCTCGCGGGAAATTGGAACCGCGGTTAGAAGACCTCCACAATCGCTTCGGAACCAGGTTCCGTCTCAGTCACACTCTTACACACACAAGCAACTGAATCCCACCCAACCGAACGGAATACACCTTTAATATTTACGACCCCGTCATCTTCGTTCGGATCTTCGCATGCAGAATTATGGGCAAAGCACACTACTGCAGTCCACAAAAGAGCTCATCACAAAAAAATTTTACATTTTTGCTTATTTCAATTTTGGATTAAGGATCCCGTCAGTGAAGCTGGGGGTCTGTAAAGGAGCCACCAAAGATTGGTGGGGCGCCCCTCCAATCCGGACCTCAGTGCAAGCACTGAAAGGGATCCCGGACGAGCCCCTAAATTGTTATAAATGACCGAGATTCAATATTCTGTTAATATTGACTGGAGGGAAAGAACAAGAAGTCTCATCCTGAGGCTAGCCTTGTGTTAGAGGTTTACCCAGAGGGGTCCTTGATCAGCCCAGGATTTTGTTTTCACGGCAAAGCCAGTGAGAGCAGAGGGACACCAGAGAAGGTCTGGAAATGCTGGAGTGAGAGTTAGGTGGGAAAGCAGGAAGGGTGACAACAGCCTGAAGGGAAGGAGCTGCAGGCATGGACAGCATAGGACAGCCTGCAGGAGAGGTGGGCCAAGGGCTCTGTCAAGGAGTGAGGTCATTCTCCCCTTGGCCATAGCAGTGTCCTCGGCCACCAAGGCTGGTGAGAGGAAACTTCCTATTGAGGCTCTCAGGATCTGTCTTCCCAGGGCCTGGGGTAAGGGCTTGGCCTTTCTGCTGCATCCAACAAACCAAAGGGTTTTCTCAGCATTACAGCCACCAGCACAGGGCCTTCGCCTCCTGCAATCATGGCCTCCAGGGATCTGCTCTAACGAGGCCATAGGGAGTCTCTGGCATGCTCAGACGGGCCCATCAGTGTGTGAAGGTATTTTGGGTTTTGCTTCTGACTTCAACAATATCAGAGATTTTTTTTCATTCTTCTCAACATATCTGAAGTTCATTTACTGAGCCTCAAAAGCCTAGGGGAACTCTTTACCTTTTTGTAATTTCTTTCATTTCTTCAAGACCTATGGATCTCCCTGGAGTTTTTAATTTTTTCCTGGTGGATTTTGGGATGAAGATTTCAAGGAACACCTTTGAACTCTTATTTGAAAGGGAATATTTCATTAATTTGTACTTCAGAGGAGAGGTTCTCGCAGCATTCTCCAAGTGACAGTGACCCAGAGGGTCTCCTCAGGAGGTCTGCACCAGGAGAAGCAGTTCCTTGAGGTCTGATACAGGATGGACACCCTTGCTCCTCACCTCCCCAACCCCACCACTGCTCTCCTTGGCCCCTGGGACTTGCATCACTTCTCCTCCCATCAGACTTCTCCCCTGGTCTCTGCAGCTGGATGGTACAGCTCCTTTGCACCAGCTCCCCCTTCTTTTCCTTAGAGAACTGCTGCACACGGTCACAGCAGGAGTTTTCCTCTTTGCAAACAAAGCAAAGCAAAGCAAAGCAAAGCAAAGCAAAGCATGATAAAGTTTCATGGACAAAGACACTCCTCAACCATATACTAAGTACGAGCTGCCCCTAATGAGGTCGCCTTTCTAGAAAGGATAATCTTATGAGAAATCCTTTGTGTCTGGAGACTCAAAAAGATGGACACAAACACAATGACAGAGTTGGCTGAGGAGGTTTGTGAGCTTTGACTCGCTGAAGCTGAGAGCATCGGAATAGGTGAGAGGAATGGGAATGAGCAATAAGGAGACATATGGAGAATAACTGAAAGGGTCTTTTATTAGCCTCTTTCAGTATATATATTAAAAATTACAATATATTTGTCACCATCCAGGGGTCATTACAGAGATGGAACACTGTCTTCTTTTCTCCTTCCCCAGTGTCTACAGCCATCTGGATGGCTTCCAGCTCTGCAAACTGGCTCCATTCACCTTCTCCTTCAGCAGTTTGTGCCACTTGTTGTGCAGCAACAGGCCAGGCAGGAGAGGCTGTGGGGTGGCTCTGTGTGTTAGGGAGAGTTTTGATTGCCCAGACATGAACCATGGTGAGGATTGGGTGGAGTGAGAATTGGGAAAGGATCAGGGGGAAGGGCAACAAGGCAGATACCATGGTGGGAGTCGGCTCTAGAGCACCCAACCAGGATCAAGAGGCAGATAAAATATTATTACAATAGCTGAGACCTTGTTTTCATGGGGGACTTCACCTTCCCAGACGTCTGCTGGAAACACAGCCCAGAAGAGAAGGAGCAGTCCTGGAGGTTCCTGGAGTTTGTGGAAAGACCTTCCTGACACAGCTGGTGGGGGCACCAACCATAGAAGACACTGTAATAAACCTGCTGTTTGCAAACAGAGATGGACTTGTGGTCGATGCAATGGTTAGTGGCCATTTTGGGCTCAGTGATGATGTAATAATAGAGATCTCCATCCCTGGAATCACAAGAATCAAAGAATAATCATCAAGGCAGGAAAAAACCTCTATGATCATAGAATCCAACTGTCCACTGCTCAACATGTAAACACCCACTGTAGCTCTTCATCTACCTGTCTTTTTAACACCTCCAGGGATGGTGCCCCCATATACACAAGTATAAAGCCTTGGTGGACACTGATGCACAGTGCACCCTAATGCCACTGAATCAGAAAGGGAGAGAATCTGTCACTATTTCTGGAGTGACATGGGGATCTAAAGAAGTCAGTACTGTGAAGGCTGATGTGAGCCTCACTGGAATAATTGCGACTTCAATAGTGCATGGACAACAATATCATACCAACAGAGATGCTGTGATCCCCATTCACAAGCTGATCTGGCAACTAGAGAGCTAAGGAGTGATCAGCAGGACTCACTCACCCTTCAATAGTCCTGTATGGACAGTGCCAAAGCCTAATGGAGAGTGGAGGCTGACAGCGGACTATCATGCCCTGAATGAGGTTACACCACCACTAAGTGCTGCTGTGCCGGACATGCTAGATCTTCAGTATGAGCTGGAGCCAGGAAGCCAGGTGGTATGCATATTCCTGGTTACAATTAGACTGTGAAACCTCTCTACGAGGTTACCCAAAAAAGAAAGACTTTAAATGGGGCTCAGAACAAGCTCCTTTTGAAAGTATTAAACAGGAGATTGTGCAGGCAATGGCCCTTGGACCAATTCGAACAAGGCCAGACATCAAAAATGTGCTCTACAACAGAGATGGAAGTGATGGTCCTACATGGGGCCTCTGGCAGAAAGCTCCAGAAGAGACTTGAGGCTGACCTCTAGGATTTTGGGGTCAAAACTACAAAGGCTCCGAAGCCAACTACACAGCTGCTGAAAAAGAGATATTGACTACATACGAAGGAGTTAGAGCTGCTTCAGAAGTGATTGGTACTGAAGCACAGCTCCTCCTAGTGCCACGATTGCCTGTACTGGGTTTTATGTACACAGGTAGAGAATCTTCCCATCATGCTACCGATGCTACCTGGAGTAAATGGATTGCTTTACTCTCACAGAGAGCTAGGATAGGAAGACTTAATCGTCCAGGAATTGTAGAAGTGATAACAGACTGGCCAGAAGGCACACACTTTGGAATGCCACCAGGAAAAATTGGTGAAACGGGCTGAAGCAGCCCCACCATACGACCAACTACCAGAGAATGAGAAAAAATATGCTCTTTTCACTGATGGATTCTGCTGTCTGGTAGGAAGCCATCAAAGGTGGAAAGCTGCCGTATGGAATCCTACACGACTAGTTGCAAATCAAGTGAATCAAGTCAATTTGCAGAGGTGAAAGCCATCCACTTGACTTTGGACATTGCTGAACAAGAAAAGTGTCCGAGACTTTATCTCTATACTGACTCATGATTGGTAGCAAACGCCTTATGGCGCTGGCTAAAGCAATGGAAACAAAACAACTGGCAACGTAGAGATTAACCTATCTGGGCTGCTGAACTGTAGAAAGACACTGCTGCTGAGTTAGAGAAATCTAATGTAAAAGTGTATCGTGGAGATGCCCACGTACCTTCATATTGAGCTACTGAGGAACATGGAAACAACCAACAAGCAGATGAGGCTGTTCAAGTGTTCCAAATAGATCATCGCCCTCAGGGTGGGGCTCTGAAGAGTCTCGAACCCGGGGTATCGGCATTGCAGTACTGTCTTAGCCGGCTGCGCCACTCAAGCCTCACCCTGAGGGCAATGAGCGCTAGTGACACAATGAAGGTAATACAGTGCTCCAAGAGCAACTGACCTCTCTGCACACATGCTCAGGACTGAGCTGAGCCTGTGCCTCAGGACTCACCTTTTATTGGCCCCCGATCCTGCTCATGCGCAGTGGGGGCCCACCCTAATTAGGCACAAGTGGGCTTGACACAAGCTCATGCTCACTCCCTGGCAATTAATGGCACCTGGTTGCCTCATTTCACTACAGCAATGGGTGGTGGAACCTTTAAAAACTGGGACAAGCACTTAGCAAAAGCCATCTGGTTAGATAACACCAGGGGTTCCATGATCAATCCAGCTGGTTCTGCTCAGTCAGAGCTTCTACACACAGTAGATGGGGACAAAGTGCCTGTGTATGAAAAGAATCTCCTGGGAAAAACTGTTTATGATTTCCTGCCTCAGGCAAAAGCAAGACTGTTTGTGGGGTTGCTTTTGCTCAAGGGCCTAGGCGCACTTGGTGGGTAATGATGGAAGATGGAGAAGTACAATGTGTACTGTTACGGTCAGAGGTAACATTAATGTATATTTTTGTTCTGGATCTGGGAAAAAAAAGTCCAACCATAGAATGGTCATGTGCAAGCAGACTTTATTTGACAATTGACACAGGCAAAAATATAGAGCCAGGCAAGAGGGAGAGAGGAAAAGATATGAGAGAGAGAAAAGTGGTAAGAAGGTGGGAAGAAAGAATAAGAAAGAATGAGGGAGAAAACAGTAAAAGTGGGAAGAAGGACTGAGAGAAAGAGAGTCACCACCACGGGCCCAGCTGTCCAGCTGTTTCTTCAAGATGACGCTCGTTCTGGACAGGGTCCAATGCAAAACAGCGGTGGGTCAAGAGATGACAAAACAGCCACAGCATGGACACCCAGATATACCCCTGAGTCCCTTTTGTTCTGCAGGGGCAGCTGTCAGTCAGCTGACAAAGAAGCCAGGGTCCTTAGCATAAGAGTCATTGAAGACAGGCTGCCTGGAGGGGAGCAGGGTGTAGTGCCCCACCCAGTCATCAGTTCTTATCTTCTTCCAGCTGCCAGTCCCTGCTCTGTTCCAGCCACCTTAGCCAGGTACTTTGCAAGTACAATCAAGGTGGCTTCCTCCACCCTAGAGGGACAACCCAGCATTGAAAGCTGGCCCTCAAAAAAGGAGAGTAGTCTCCACCCAGCTGTTAGTTCTTAATTCTTATGTCTTTCCCAGTGTCACCCCCCCTGCTCAGTTCTGGCCAGGCCTCCACCCTAGACAGGGCTATTCACTTTAAAATTGCTCTTTTGAGACAATTGCAAATCAGTGAGGTCAGACTCTCACATGTACCACAAGGGAATCTAACACTGGGTGAGAATACCTAATTTTTCTTTGGCTAGCTCAATCAGTAAAGCATGGCATTTTGGGGGTCGTAAATTCATGCCCCGTATTAATTGCTGTTATGTGAATTGTTGCATAAATTAACAGTGTTCTGTGAGTGTTTTTCAGGATAATGTGGTGATCAAACCAGAACTGGGTTCATCGACTGGCATCCATAATTTCCTCAAAGTTAATATCTGCAAAATGCAACTTGTGGACCATGGAAATGAACTGCGACAATCATTTCTTGCTTTAAGAGTCTGCTACAATAGATGAACATCTGCAATCATAAACTAAATTAACTTAGTGGGTTTTAGTATAGAGAGAGAGTAATAATTTGTGTATAGGTGTATTTAGGGATAAGAGATGGTAATGACTGGAGCATGACACAAATAAGGGGTGGAAAGTCCTGGTTTGGGCCACGATAAAGGTAATTTTCTGTCTTGTACTTTTGCTTTCAGCTAAGTCTCTCCTAAGTAGCTGCACTTGCTGAAATGAACAGCAAGTTTCTCAGTCAGTGTCTGCTTTTAGGACTGATAACACTCGATGTTTATAGTTAGAGCTGGAGAATGGTCTGCAGAGCCAAGGGTTTCAGCTGAACAGCTGGAGTCATGGCCATCAGGACAACTCAGTCTCTCTCTTCTCCATCAGCTCTATCTCCTACCTCTCCAGTCACTGTGCTGGAAGCTGCTTTATTGCCACCTCAGAGTGGGGCAAAGGGGGTTTTGGGGAGGGGGTCCCAACCTCAGAGAACCCAAAACATTCTCTAACCCTTTGCTCCCATACAGCCAGAAGGGATTGCTCCATTGTACATTTGTAAAATTTTATTGAGTATCTTAATAATAAAAACAACCAAGTGATATCGAACCTCAGGGTTGTGTGCCCCCACCCAGATTTGTGTCATAGTAATAACTGCTTCCTTGCTTTGCCTTATATGGTAAAAAAACCCAACACCTTAAAGATGTCGAAGCATGGAAACTCTCAAGCTCAGAAAATGTGGTGACCTTGACCATGCCCCTTCATTTCTGGTTATGGCTGAGGTGGGTCTGGTGATGAGACATGAGATCGTAGCTCTGGTAAAAACTCTTCTCACACTGGGAGTAACTTTAGGGTTGTTCACCCCTATGGAGGCACTGATGTCTCAACAAGTGGGAGCGTTGATGGAAGCTCTTGCAGCAGTGGGGACATAAGTACGGTTTCTCCCCTGTGTGGATGAGAGGATGCCTGATGAGATCAGAGCTCCTGGCAAAGCTCTTCCCACAGTCGGGATACTTGTAGGGACATTCACCCGTATGGATCCATAGGTGTTGAGTGAGACCCGAGCTGGCTGTGAAGCCCTTCCCACACTGGGGACACATGTAGGGTTTTTCCTCAGTGTGAACATATTGGTGATTAATCCAAGAGGTGCTTTTGCTGAAGGCTTTCCCACAGTGATTGCAGGGATACAACTTTGCTCCTGTATGGATGAGGTGATGGTGTGATAATGCAGAACTCTGTGTAAAATCCTTCCCACACTCCAGACACTAATAGGGTCTCTCTCCTGTATGGATGCGGTGATGCTGTGATAATGTGGAACTCCAGTTAAACTCCTTCCCACACTTGGAACATTTAAAGGGCTTCTCACCCGTATGGATCTGTTGATGCCGGGTAAAATCTGATCTCCTCATAACACCTTTCCCGCAGTCAGGACAGGTGTAGGACATGGTGCCTGTGTGATGGTGTCACTGTTGGACCAGATCCGAGCTGTCTCTAAACCATCTCCCGCAGTCAGGACATCTCTGGGGTCTCTCACCCCGATGGATTTTTCGATGGTGAAGATGGGCTGAGCAGATCCTAAACCTTTTACCCCATTCCTGGCCTATGTCAAATTCTTCTCCTGGATGGATTCAATGATTTCTCAGTAATGTCATGCTTTGACCAAAAGCTGTCTGATCTTTGGGGCACTCAGAGAGGTTTTTGCCGAGATAGAGTAACCCCGACTTTGAGAAAGAAGCCCTAGTGTGCTAACAAAGTAGAGTTTGGGCTTTTTGTGGGGTGAGGGCAGCCAAAACCTACATCAAACCTACAGTGGGTGAAAATGGAGTGTGAGCTGGAATAGGAAAGTTACACATAGAGATGGACACCCAGTGATCATCCGTTATTTCTTCTTTAGGATCTACACTGGCACCAAAAACCAAAAGAGGCCATTTTGTGGTGCATGGGGTGCTGGGGTTTTTAGCCACTCCTGGCTTGAGCTTTGATGACACAATTGTACTGACACTGCAAGAGGTAATTTAGGCCTCCCCCATTGCTGTCTTAAACCCCTGGGGTGATTTTGGGGTCTTATATCTCACTCAACCATTTTGGTATGAGTTTGGGTTCCTTGTCATGGTACCAAATCCCAGCATGACCTTTGGATTCCTCCATCAAAACCCACATGCAGGATGAGCTGTCGTCCACTAGGATGAGTTGGGGTCTCCTGAGATATTTTTGGAGCCCCCCATTGTGGGTCCTCAGCCCCGGGATTATTAAGTCTCCTGGAAGTATTCCAGACTTGTCATCCTTACCCTTCCTCCAGGTTGATTTGAGGGTCCCCAGTTGAAGCCCCCAAACCGTTGGGATGATTGGTGATCCCCTATCACAGCCCTGCAAACCAGAAGGAGTTGGGAATCCCCGGATGAGGTGGGGGCGACCCAATCACAGCTCCTCAACCCTCCTGAAAAGTTTGAGGGTCGCCAATCCCACTGTCCTCACTCAAGGTATAAATTTAGTTCTCTTTCTCACCCATTCCATTGCCCCCCCCACCTCCCCCATCTTGTGCTGCTCACCCCCAGTTTGGGCAGTATTGGGATAACCACCCCCCTCCCATCATCTCCAATCAACTCCCAGTTCCTGCAGGGGGGAGTACAGTCCAGGCTAGTGGGGAGGGGGGGGCGATTCTCTGGTGGTCACCAGTTAGAGGGTCCTGGCTGCGGGGCAGGGGTTGTGGGTCCAGCCCCGAGGCGGCGGAGCGAAACCTCCCATGAACTGCAGTGCGATCGCGGGAAGCGACGGGGAGAGGAAGAAAAGCTGGGGAGGGGCCTTGGGGGGGAGGGACCTGACCTGGGGGGGTCAGGTTGGAAGTTAGCAGGGAAGTTGTATCGCTTTGTCACCAGGGTTGAATCCTGCAGGGTTGGGGACATCAGGCTTGTGGCATGGGCAGGGGGAGGGGACACATCACAGCTGGGTGGTGCTGGCCAAACCTCAATACCAAGCCCGCGGGCCCTAGAGAAAAGAGGCAGTTCATGCACTGCTTTCAGGTGTAAACTCAGGGGGACAATGACCAACCCAGGTCAGGGTTACTGCCCTGAAGGTTCTTCCTTCTCCTTCATTATCATTTCAGGCTTGGCTTGTTTCAGTTCTTAGGTCATAGTTCATTCTAAAATAATTTTTTCTCGAGTTTTGGGTGGCTGCAGAGTCTAACTCTGATAGAACAAGAGAGATCAGAGGCATTGGGTTGTGGTGCCAGGACTGGAACTCTGCCAGCTTTTAGCAGTTTCTCACAGGAGCCTCCCCTGCTTTTAAAACACCACTGCATTAAACCAAGACAGTTTAAAACTTGAAAAGTGGATTTTTAAATTAGATATTGGGAGGTAATTCCTTACTCTGAGGTTTGTAAGGCACAGGAACAGGTTGACCACAGGAGCTGCGGATACCCTCTCCCTGGAAGTGATCAGGGACAGGTTGGAGGGGGCCTGGATCAATCTGATCTAGTGGGAGGTGTTCCTGCCCATGCAATGAGATGATCTTTAAGGTCCCTTCAAGCCATCCTACGATTCTATTATTGTTTAACTGGTTTCTCTGTTCCATTTGCAGTGGCAATGCTCAAAAATGTCACTTCCCAAGTGTGGTATACATGAGGAACTGAAAATATAAAATATGTCTCTCAGACCAGTTTTTTTTCCTTCGTCTAGAAAATTACCATATGTTTATCTCAAGGAATGTCTGACAGACACCTGGTCACCCAAACCTAGCAGGGTTCCAGGACACAAAGATAAGAAATGACTCATTCCAGGAAGCCTGGAGATATGTATGTATCAGGGCCATCTTGAATGAAGTGACCCCCCCTTTCTTTTGGGGGATAAATAACCCTAGGAGAAGACGGGAAGGGAGAGCGCTTTTTCGGCTCGACATCTCCTCAGCTCGTCACCCCGATTTCCAGTTTCACCCCGATTTCCAGCTACGGAAAGACAGAGCAGCGACTCAACAGCGAAACCCAGGAGCAACCCTCCAGCCCGAGAAACCAGGCCCTGTGCTGGACAGTGACATTTTCTCTCTTTTGTTTCTCCCTTTGCTACTCTTAACAACCATCGATTAAGGTGGTTACTTTATAAAAAAGGTCTTATTGCTAGTATAACCGGCTTTCCCTGTTTAGAAATAAACTTTGTAACTAATTTTAAATCCAGCAGTCTGGTTATTTGTCAATTCAAGCGTCGTCTCTGAGTCAGTGGCTGAATTTTCCTCGTAATCAAAGTATAAATAATAACTCGGATTGTAAAACCATGCTTAAAGAGTCAGGGGCTTTTTGTGTAGCAGGTGTCTCTCTAGCCTTGGGTGTGTATTTCAGTGTGGGAAAAAAGTCTACGGAGGCTTAAGAATTCCATGTACACATCAATATGATCGTATGAAATCGTTTATTAATAATTCGCACTTGTGGGAAAACAGTCTGCGGAGGCTTAAGGATTCCACATGCACATCAATATGATTGTATGAAATCGTTTATTAACAACTTGCACTCACTTTATATAGAGAAGTCTTGTTTACACCATCTTATCATGCAGGTGGCTTTGTATTCCAATTACACATACCATTCTCACGGAAAGATTCTTCTCACATAATTATTTTGTTCTTCTGTTGCCAATTAAGTTATCTCTTTCCCAGTAGCTCATTCTCAGAAAGCCTCTAACTAGGCCTCAATAACCATTAACCCAATGTGGCCTAAATTGAAGTAAGTCAGGATTGCTCACAACCTGTATATTTCTGAACTGTTTCCCCAACACGCACTCACTTATATAAAGAAGCCTTGTTTACACAATCATATCATGCAGGTGGCTTTGTATTCCAATTACACATTCCATTCTCATGGAACCACTCTTCTCACATAATTATTTTTCTCTTCTGTTGCCAATTAGTTATCTCTTTCCCATTAGCTCATTTTTAGAAACCTGTAACTAGGCCTCAATAACCATTAACCCACTGTAGCCTAAGCTGAAGTAAGTCAGGATTGCTAACAATCTGTATATTTCTGAACTGTTTACCCAACATATTCCCCTTTTTGTTTTTTGAGCAATTCTGACTTATTTCATTATGTAAGATAACGTGCTAATGATATATTGTCATAAACAGCATACTAATAATTCAAAAGCAATAACATACCAATAATGCAAAAACAATAATAACATACATACTATTACAAAGGCAATAATAACATACTAGTAATATAAAAGCAATAATAACATATATAACTGATAAGCCTTGCCTAGTTAAATCTGTAAGCCAACAAGCTAGCTGGTGTATTTTATGATTTTTTTCAATTCTTACCAAAGGCTTTTCCTGTTCTATGAGTGATACAAATGAAACAGCAAGAAACCCAAATTTCAAATTTTTTCTTATATTCTAGGCCCAATTGTTGTATTGACCAGTTTGATCGCAAATGTTATTGATAACTCATTAGGGCTCTCATGAGGTCATGCTCTTTTTTCTTCTCATGAGGGTATACGCTCTCCCCTTTTCTTTCCTTCTTTTTTTTTTTTTTTTTTTTTTTTCTTTTCAACTCTTCTCTTAAATAATAGATCAAATGATAATCAATGTGCCCATCAAAGCAGGTTGTTCTAAAATTACAGGAGTTTGCATAAAAGCAGAGTAGTGACACTACCAAATTGAAGTTAAATTATTTTTTTATATGTAAATGTCTTCATCTTTTTATATGGCTTAACACATTAAAAAGATTCTTTTTCATGGATAGCAAAAATCTCCTGTCAAAGAAAAGAAAATATCACTAGCTTTCATGAGCAGAAGGTAACCCTCAAGTTATTGCCTACCAATTTCCAGGCCTGGACATTTGGTGCCCAGAACAATGTAACAATATTTCCCACTTCTGCTTCATACCTTTCAGAAGGCATTAAAAAAACCTTTTTTTTTTTTTTTTTTTTTTTTTTTTAGTGTGGTTATGTGGTGTCCTTTCCTCCCCTCCCAGCAGGGCTCACAGCTACAGTATCTGCGGGGGCAGCACCTGCAGCAGTACCAGACTTGCTGTCAGGGGTCACCGGCCACGCGATGGGGTGTTGAAAAGTGTCCGCGGGGGAAAGAGTCCGGGGGGAAAGTTTCTTTCTCTCCGCAGCAATTTTCGGCCTCTGAAAAACATTCTCATGACTTTATCGTACTCCTTACCAATATATGAGAAAAATTTAACAACACCTACCAAAAACTTTGAAAACCAAAACACTATTACTACTAAAATCTGGTGGAATCAGCCTGAAAAAAAAAAGTAAATCAGTACAATCTCCCAAACCAGATACTTGTATCAGAAATATTGTCACTGTGAATCCACATTTAAAGGCATTTGTTTCCATGGCCGAAGCCATCTGCTCAGTACCCAACGCACTCCAGTACCTGTAAGTAAGCACATATAACCTCGACCAGTCAGTTTCACCTCTGCCGGCCCTTCCCATTGTCCAGTGATGGAATTCTTGAATTCCACCAAAATTTTGTGGGAAGGTTTCGAAGCAAAGTCTGCTAAAGCTTTTTGGTGAATCAGTATCGGAGGTTCTGTATGTTCTCCTGTAAGGCGTAAATAGTTCATGACATACACAGCCTTACTTAACCGGTCCTGAGGAGGACTCCCTTCCTCCCCCCTTTTTTGTCTTTCAAGGAGTGTCTTTAGTACCGAATGGCAACGTTCCACTATTGCTTGATCTGTAGGGTTATGAGGAGTACCAGTAACATGTCGAATACCCCATTGTCCACAAAACTGTCGAAAACGAGCAGAAGAATAAGCGGAGCCATTGTCTGTCTTAATAGACTGAGGTACTCCAAGAACAGCAAAGGATACATATAGATGTCTGATAACATGTTTCGTTGCCTCACCAGTCTGAGCAGAGGCCCAAACGGCCATAGAAAAATTATCTATAACAACATGCACATATTTTAAGCGTCCAAACTCTTGTACATGAGTGACATCCATTTGCCACAGTTCCAAGGATTTTAAACCTTTAGGATTGACTCCCGTCCCAATACCAAGATCAACCTTTTGGCAATCAGGACAAGATTTCACAATTCCCTGGGTATCCCCCAGAGGTAAATGAAATTGCTTCACTAGAACTTTAGCAGATTGAGGAAAAAATGCATGAGATTGTCGAGCTTGTGAAAAAGCATCAACAGAAGGACCAGTCCACACTGGTGCAACTAATACAACACAATACAAGAAGCACATTTCACACTGCAGTGGAAGGACTTTAATACCCTTTTAGTATGAAGAAGGCCAGGTGTCTATTGGCACATAGAGCCAAGGGAGTAGAGGAGGCTTATCCGACAAAAATTTGTCGGGGGGCCCCAAAAAGGTCCCCAGACACCTCCCGGGTCACGGCATGGTGGAGTCCTGGTTTCTTCCATGGTTGCCAAATTGGGGCCCAAAAAGGCCTAATAAAATTGTTTAGAGACAGAATTCCAAGCCTTTTAAAAGCAAAGCCACTCCCCCCCCCGCCTTTTTTTTTTTTTTCTCTGCTGTGGTGTCTGCAGCAGGGCTCATTTTCTGAGCAGCAGCAGTGTGTGCAGTGGGGCGAAAAGCGGCTGCGGAGGAAGGAGTGGGGGTGCATTCTGTGCCAGAGCAGCTCCCACTCTCCGCAGCAACTCTCAGTCTCCGAAAATGCATACTCATTCTCATAACTGTGGTTTTTTTGTTTGTTTTGTTTTGTTTTTGTCTTACTCCTCACCAATATATAAGAAAAATTAACAACAACCACTATAAGATTGTCATGGTTTAACAATGGCCCGGCAATTAAACCGAATAACAGACGCTCTCTATTAATCTCTCTCTCCTCCTTGATAAAGAAAGCGAGAATAAGGGAGAGAGACTTATGGGTTGGAAACTAAACTACACAACTTTAATGAAACAGTCATGATTAATAGGGAAAATTACTAAATATATACAAATGTACAGGAAATTGAAAGCACATTCCTCCCCCCTTTTTTCCCAATAACTCTCACGTCACCACCGAGGCGGCAGGGCAGCCCTGGGTAAGACGTATATGGGAAGGAATACTCTGTTTGGTAAATTCTGGCATCTATCTTGTCCGTTCTTCCCCAAAGAAGGGCTGCGGGTGGGACCTCTTTCTTCCTTCTGGAGGGTAAAAGTTTTCCTCAGAGCTGAGCAGTGTCCTTGGCTCTGCATACCAGTCTCTAGCAGTAACTATAAACATCATGTTTTATCAGTCCTAGAAGCACACACTGTCTGAGAAACTTGCTGTTAATTTCAGCAAGTGCATCTACTTAAAGAGACTTAGCTAAAAGAAAAAAGTACAAGACAGAAAATAACCTTTATCCTGGCCAAAAGCAGGACATTCCACCCCTTATTCCATACGATTTGCGTTATACTTCAGTCATTACTATGTCTTATCCCTAAACATATCTATACAAAAATTACTACCATCTCTCTGTGCTAGAATTCACTAAGTAATTCAGTCTATGATTGTAGATGTTCATCTATTGTAGCAGATTCTCAAAAGAAGGAGTAATCTTCACAGTTCATGTCCATGGTCAACAAGTTGCATGACTGCAGATGGTAACTTCAAAGAAGTAACTGGTTGCCAGCCGATGAACCTAGTTCTGGTTTCATCACCACAAAATCATCCTGAAAAACACTCATAGAACACTGTTAGTTTATGCAAAAATTCACATAACAGTAGTTAATGTAGGATACAAGTTCATGACTCCCAAAGAGTCCATGCATTACTGATTAAGCTAGACAAGCAGAAATTAGGAATTCTCACTTAGTGTTAGATTCCCTTGTGGCACACATTGTACTTCTCCATCTTTCATCATCACCCACCAAGTGTGTCCAGGCCCTTGAGCGAAAGCAACCCCACGAATGGTTTTGCCTTTACCCGAGGCAGGATAAACCCAAACTGTTTTTCCTAGCAGATTTTTTTCATGCACCATAGGCACTTTGTCCCCATCTACTGTGTGTAGAAGATCTGACTGAGCAGGACCAGCTCGACTGATGGAACCCCTGGTGTTAACTAACCAGGTAGCTTTTGCCAAGTGCTTGTCCCAGTTTTTAAAGGTTCCACCACCCACTGCCTTTAAGGTAGTTTTTAACAGTCCATTGTACCTTTCCATTTCCCCTGAGGCCGATGCATGATAGGGGATATGGTATCCCCACTCAATATCATGTTCTTTGCCCCAGTTATTTATGAGACTATTTTTGAAATGAGTTCCATTATCTGACTCTATTCTTTCTGGTGTACCATGTCTCCACAAGATTTGTTTCTCTAGGCCCAGAATAGTGTTCCGGGCTGTGGCATGAGGCACAGGATATGTTTCCAGCCATCCTGTACTTTTCCTCCACCATTGTAAGCACATAGCGCTTACTGTGGCGGGTTTGAGGCAGTGTGATATAGTCGACTTGCCAGGCCTCCCCATACCTATATTTTGACCATCTCCCTTCATACCACAGAGGTTTCAACCTTTTAGCTTGGTTAATTGCAGCACATATGTCACAATTGTGGATAACCTGCACAATAGCTTCCAAAGATAAATCCACCTCTCTGTCACAAGCCCATCGATATGTTCCATCCCTGCCTTGATGACCTGAAGCATTGTGGGCCCATTTGGCCAAAAACAGTTCACCTTTATGGTCCCAGTCCAGATCTATTTGGAACACTTGAGCAGCCTTATCTGCTCGTTGGTTGTTTCGATGTTCCTCGGTAGCTCGATATGAAGGTACGTGGGCATCTACGTGACGCACTTTTACATCAAGTTTCTCTAACCTAGTAGCAATGTCTTTCCAGAGTTCAGCAGCCCAGATAGGTTTATCTCTACGTTGCCAGTTGTTTTGCTTCCACTGCTTTAACCAACCCCATAAGGCATTTGCTACCATCCATGAGTCAGTATAGAGATAAAGTCTCGGCCACTTTTCTTGTTCAGCAATGTCCAAAGCCAATTGGATGGCTTTTACCTCTGCAAATTGACTCGATTCACCATTTCTTTCATTTGTTTTTGCAACTAGTCGTGTAGGATTCCATACGGCAGCTTTCCACCTTCGATGGCCTCCTACCAGACGACAGGATCCATCAGTGAAAAGAGCATATTGTTTCTCATTCTCTGGTAACTGGTCATATGGTGGGGCTTCTTCAGCCCGTTTCACCACTTTTCCTGGTGGCATTCCAAAGTGTTTGCCTTCTGGCCAATGTGTTATTGCTTCTACAATTCCTGGACGATTGAGTCTTCCTATCCTAGCTCTCTGTGAGAGTAAAGCAATCCATTTAATCCAGGTAGCATCGGTAGCATGATGGGAAAATTCTCTACCTGTGTACATAAAACCCAGTAAAGGTAATTGTGGCACTAGGAGGAGCTGTGCTTCAGTACCAATCACTTCTGAAGCAGCTCTAACTCCTTTGTATGCGGCCAGCATCTTTTTTTCAGCGGCTGTGTAGTTAGCTTTGGAGCCAAAAATCCTAGACCCCAAAATCCTAGAGATCAGCCTCAAGTCTCATCTGGAGCTTTCTGCCAGAGGCCCATGTAGGACCATCACTTCCATCTCTGATGTAGAGCACATTTTTGATGTCTGGCCTTGTTCGAATTGGTCCAAGGGCCATTGCCTGCATAATCTCCTATTTAATACTTTCAAAAGGAGCTTGTTCTGAGCCCCATTTAAAGTCTTTCTTTTTTGGGTAACCTCGTAGAGAGGTTTCACAATCTGATTTTAAAGAGGAATATGCATCCTCCAGAAACCAACAGTTCCTAAGAAGGACTGAGTTTCCTTTTTGGTAGTATGTGGGGCCATAGCTGTTATTTTGTTAATCACGTCCATTGGGATGTGGCGACGTCCATCTTGCCACTTAACTCCCTGAAACAGTATCTTTTGTGCAGGTCCCTTGACATTGCTCCTTTTATTAGCAAAACCAGCCTCTAGAAGGATTTCAATTATCTTCTTACCTTTCTCGTAGACTTCCTTTGCTGTGTCACCTCACACAATGATGTCCTCAATGTACTGTAGATGTTCTGGAGCTCCACCCTTTTCCAAGGTATCATGGATCAGTCCATGGCAGATGGTAGGACTGTGTTTCCACCCCTGGGGCAGTCGATTCCATGTGTACTGGACACCTCTCCAGGTGAAAGCAAACTGTGCCCTGTGTTTTGGTGCTATAGGAATAGCAAAAAATGCATTAGCAATGTCAATAGTAGCATACCACTTGGCTGCCTTTGACTCCAGCTCATACTGAAGTTCTAGTATGTCCGGCACAGCAGCACTTAGTGGTGGTGTAACCTCATTCAGGGCACGATAGTCCACTGTCAGCCTCCACTCTCCATTAGGCATTTTCACTGGCCATACAGGACTGTTGAAGGGTGAGTGAGTCTTGCTGATCACTCCTTGGCACTCTAGTTGCCAGATCAGCTTGTGAATGGGGATCACAGCATCTCTGTTGACACGTTATTGTCTTTGATGCACTACTGAAGTAGCAATTGGCACCCGCTGGTTTATAGTTCTCAGCAATCCCACTACAAAGGATTTATCTGAAAGGCCAAAGTATGCAGCCATTCTGCATTCTCAGTCTTAATAGCTGCAGTACCAAAGGACCACCGGTACCCTTTCGGGTCCTCGAAATCGCCTCCCTTGAGGTAGTCTATGCCAAGGATGCATGGAGCATCTGGACCAGTCACTATCGGGTGTTTATGCCACTTTATTCCAGTGAGGCTGACATCAGTCTTCACAATAGTCAGTTTTTCAGATGCCCCCGGCACTCCAGAAATAGTGACGGAGTCTGTCCCTTTCTGATTCGATGGCATTAGGGTGCACTGTGCACCAGTGTCCACCAAGGCTTTATACTTTTGTGGCTCTAGTGTGCCAGGCCATCGAATCCACACAATCCAATAGATTCGGTTGTCCCTCTCCTCCACCTGGCTGGAGGCAGGGAACCTCTAAGATTGTCAGTATGTGCATTACCGGAGTTTGCATCCCCATTACTCACACCTGATGTGCAGGGATCTTGAGTCACCAGCATATTTGGATTGGGTAACTCTACACTGGAGACTTGAGCAGCCATCTTTTTAGAAGGACCTCCTTTTGCCTTCGTCTTACTCATCAACTCAAACACTCTGTCCTGTAGGGCAGCAGTAGGTTTCTTGTCCCACTTTTTCATGTCCTCTCCACACTCACACAGGATCGCCCATAGGGTTCCTCTTGCTAATTTCTGTTTCTCTTGATTATGTCTCATAGGAGGGCGTCTCCTCTTAATGGCTGCCATGGGGTGTCCTCCGTCTGTCTGAGGAAAAAGGGATGAATGCAGTTTCTCAGATGTTCTTTTTATAGCTGAGACCCAGGCCCGACAAGCGGCTATGACAGCATCTTCACACTCTCATACAGTTTTAATCACTTCACCCATAGTTTCATCCACATCTGCAGGAACCCATAGCATTACTGATAGTGTATGGTTAAAAGGTGGTGGTGCAGCATGCACAAACCTTTGCATCATAGGCCTAGGGCACGGTACGTGATAAGGATCTTCAATGTCATCATTATTGGAGATCACGTCTCGCACAGCCAATTGTTCTAGATACCTGATAGCTTTTCCAAGTTTGGCTGCTTTGATCTGTGGGCAGTCTATTTCCTCTTTATAGGGATATCTCTCCCTTACAGCTGACAAGAGTCGTTTCCATAGGCTGGTAGTTTTGGGCCTTTTCCCCAAATGCCTGATCAATACCCGCATCTTTGGCCAGGGATCCCAACTTCCTGGCTTCCTTCTGAGTTATTGTTATGGTAGCAGCCCCATCATTCCAGCATTGGAGTAACCAAGGGAGGAGTGGTTCCCCTGAAAAACAGCTGTAGTCTTTTCTCAGAGTACGCAAGTCCTTCATGGAATAGGACTGAGCAGATTATGAGTCTGAGTCCTCAGCTGACTCTGTTCTAGCTGGTCTAGGAGGAGAGGCAGTATCCTCTATTTCCTCTATCACGTGGTCATCTCGTTCAGACTTGGAAGGGTTAAGGATCATTTCTGATTTCCATTGTTTTCCTTTTCTCCTAGTTACAGGGTCAACAAGTAGCTGTGTGGGCTGAGGGGGAGAGGCTGAGGTGTCTGCAGCTGTAACAACAGCAGCGCTCGCTTTCTGAGCAGCAGCAGTGTCTGTGGGGGTAGAGACAGCAGCTGCAGCTGTAGTAGATACGCTGGCGATGCTGGCCGGCCTTATCTGAGTTGTGCCCTTTTGTTAGGGGGGGTGAGAAGCAGCTGCGGAGTCACGAGTGGGGGTGCTCTCTTTACGTGGTGTGCTCGTTCCCCTAGTTGTAATTGTCTTAATCCTCACCAACATATGTTAGTATATGAGAATATTCACAGACACCTGAACAACTATGCCTACAAGAATCAGGAGGTTCAAAACTATAACAATCATAATGCCATTTTGACTAGAATCCATTGAACTCAGCCCAAGAGTAGTATATTTCCTCAAAAGAAGGCTGAAAATGTAATTACCAACAAAGTTCTTAATTCTTGTATGAAACACCACTGCACCATGCACCATGATATATATCAGTATTGAGGACCATATTGCAACCCTGGTTCTTAAGCAGCTCTTACGAAAGAAAAACCACATATTAACAGCAATTCCAGCTGCGAATAAACAGATCGCATACCCTAAGAACCAAAGTGTGGTACTATGTGGAATTGAAAATATAAAATATGTCTCTTGAATCAATTTTTTTTCCTTTTGCTTCATCTGGCTTGTAAGTACCATATGTTTACCTCAGTGTATGCCTGACAGACACCTAGAAGATAAAGTTACTTATCAGGTCGCCGCAAACTAGCAGGACTCCAGTAAACGAAAGAAAAGAAATGACTCATCCCAGGAAGCCTGGAGATTTGTATGTTTCAGGGCCATATTCAATGAAGGGAGCTCTCTTTCTTTTTGGGGTATAAAAAACCCGAAGGAAAAAGGGAAAAGCGGCTTCTTCATCCAGACGCTCCCTCATCTTGGCACCTCGGCTTCCAGCTACGAAAAGACAGAGCAGCGGTTCGAACGACGGAGAACCAGGAGTAGCCCCCAGCCCGGAGAACCAGGAGCAGGCCCCAGCCCGAGACCAGGCCCCACGTGGATGGTGATAATTCCTCTCTTTTGTTTCTCCCTCTATTACTCTTAATGACCCTCCAGTTAAGGTGATTACTTTATACAAAGACCTTGTTGCCAGTAAACCGGCTATCCCTGTTTTTAGAAATAAACCCTTGTAACTAATTTTAAATCCAACAGTCTTGTCATTTTGTAATTCAAGCGTCGTCTCTGGGTAGTGGCTGATTTATCCTCATAATCAATATATAAAATAATAAGCGGATCACGACAGAAAGGTACAGCATGATTGGTTTAATCTCCAACCCTGTGAAATTTCCAAAGAACAAGGTGTGATTCCAGCTCAGAAAAGCCATTCTTCCACTGGAGTTGGAATTGAAACTATTCAGGCAACTTGGTCAAAATTTAAACTGGACTCGAGCCAATTAGCTCGAGCCCCACGTTGGGCGCCAATAAATCTGTCACGGTTTAACACTGGCCTGGCAATTAAACCGAATAACAGACGCTCTCTATTAATCTCTCTCCTCCTTGATAAAGAAAGGAGAGATAATAAGGGAGAGAGATTTATGGGTTGGAAACTAAACTACAAAACTTTATTGAAACAGTAATGATAAACAGGAAAAAATTACTAAATATATACTGTGGAAGGGTTGTTGGCAGAACAAGGACATATGGACATGAGCAAAGTTACAAACAGGTTGGCAGGGCTCGGGGTGCAAACTCCCTGAGCTGCAGCTACATGATCAAAGTAGAAGGAATTCATCAGTTTCTCACGGTCACGGTGTCCTTGTACATACCATTGTGGTTAGCAAAGCAGGATGTAGAAACAGCTTTATCAGTAAATAACATTTAATTAAAGCACCAATCATGAGCTTAGCTTTTGTAATATGTATGAGCTAATTAAAGAGAGTATATTAACCTGATCTTCGACTAAAATAAGCTTAAGCTTGGTGATTCTTACATTAAGCGTCTCCATTCTTCCCTAGTCGCGACATATGGCACCCGAACAGGGACAAAACTAACTTGGAGTGCCCCGATGCCACGGTCCGATGCAGTAGCCGGTCGATCTTGATGCAGCACAAGAGGAAAAAGAGCTGGACTCCATGCCCCGAGCGACCTTATAGAAGAGTCTCAGTCGACAACATCGCCGAAGCCTTGCAGGGCTGCAACAGCGCGCTGACGATTTTGTAAGTATGGAAAGGCAAGCGGTGCTTTCATTGCTCCAGTGCTTTTTAGAAAAGCGGGGAGTTAAGGGTTTAGATTTAAAAAAGGACTTATCAGGACTGCTTGAGGTAGGGGTTGCTAAAGGTTGTTTTGCAGTCCCCAATACAGTCTTGGATGAAGGAGAATGGAGGCGCTTTGGTGACAAGTTATGGGAAGGCACAACAGAGGATGATAAAGTAGCTAAGGAGTTAGGGAAACAATGGCAGGTTGCTATCAATGCGTGTCCTGGTTTGGGCCAGGATAAAGGTGATTTTCTGTTTTATACTTTTACTTTTAGCTAAGTCTCTTTAAGTAGTTGCACTTGCTGAAATTAACAGCAAGATTCTCAGACAGTGTGTGCTTCTAGGACTGATAACACTCGATGTTTATAGTTACTGCTAGAGACTGGTATGCAGAGCCAAGGACACTGCTCAGCTCTGAGGGAAACATTTTACCGTCCAGGAGGATAAAGAGGTCCCACCTGAGCCCTCCTTTGGGGAGGAACAGACAAGATAGATGCCAGAATTGACCAAACAGAGTATTCCATCCCATATACGTCACACTCAGTATAAATTTGAGGGATCACAAGGGTCAAGCCATGATTTCCGGATTTCCTGATTTCCCTTCTTCCCTTCCCTCATCCAGCATCCTGGAAGGATCCCGTCCGTTCGTCTGCCTGTGGTCCTGATCCGTGCCAGCCCATATCTGTGTGTTCCTGCCTCCGGTTCCCGACTGCTGCCGACTCCAGGAGTCCAGCCTGGACTTTCCCAGGGCTGCCCTGCAGCCTCGGTGGTGACATGAGAGTTATTGGGGGAGAGGGGGGAGGAATGTGGTATCCATTTTCCTGTATATTTGTCTATATTTAGTAATTTTCCCTATTTATCATTACTGTTTCATTAAAGTTGTGTAGTTTAGTTTCCAACCCATAAGTCTCTCTCCCTTATTCTCTCTCCTTTCTTTATCAAGGAGGAGAGAGACATTAATAGAGACTGTCTGTTATTCGGTTTAATTGCCGGGCCAGTGTTAAACCATGACAATGGGTTACAACAACATAAAGCTGAGCAACAAGCTGCCCGGGCAGCGGCACAGCGCCTGGGTGAACCCAATCCTTCTGTTGTTACTACAGAGCCTAATTGCCCATTACCCCCGCTACTAATGTCATAAATATTCCGACTGAGTCTCTAGGAAAGAGGGCTGATCTGCCTTCTGCCCGTTATGCCTCCTACTCTGGAATGTCCTTCTGCTCCCTTGCCGGATTTTGCCCCACCATCGGATTTTTTAGATACTCCTGAGGCTCCTTCAAATCCCTTCTTAGACTCTTCTAAATTGTCAAAAAATCCGTTTAAGGATGATGTTCCATTTTCTCCACCTAATGAGCTGCAAATGACTGCCATGAGACGTTAAATGTTGTGGCAGACTATAGCTGCAGAAGCTATGCGAGCAGGAGATAGGGACGCAGCAGATTCTTTAACCAGTGCATTCCCAGTAGTTTATACACAAGTACCTGGTGGTATGCAGGCATCTATTACTAATCTGGATTAGAAGCTATTATCGCAATTACGTGCTACTGTTAGTGAAAACGGAGTACAGAGTGAGCCTGTTCGGCAAATGTTGAATTATATATGGGGGGGTAATCTGCTTCTGCCAGAAGATATTAAGAACATTATGAAGTTGATTCTTACTCAGCATCAGCAATTGCTATACAATGCATACTGGCAATCATTTTGCCAGGAGTCAGTGGCAGTGCAGAGACAAGCAGGTGACCCTTTGTATGGAATAACACTTGAGGAGTTAATGGGTCTAGGACCATGGCGTCGGTCTGAGGCACAAACATTGTTGGGACCAGATAAAGTCAGGGAATCTATGCATTTAGCACGTCTCGCCTTGAGGCGCATTAGAGCACCCGGAGGAGTTCCGTCTTATATGGGAATCAAACAAGGGAGAGAAGAACCTTTTGGGTCATTTGTAGACAGAGTTGCTAGCGCTATTCAGTCAGCAGGAGTTCCGGAGTATATGCATGGGGCTCTGTTGAAACAATGTGCCATGCAAAATTGTAACTCCATAGCTCGTAATGTTATTGTTATGCTTCCAGGGACTTGGACGATAGAGGAATTATTAGAGCATATGGCACAAGTACCTCAGGAGCCGAATGCTATGTTAGTATAGGCAGTTAAGAACTTAGGTGAAAGCATAAAAGAACAGGCGAAAGCTACTAGCTCTCAGGTGTTAGCTGCTCTTGCACCCCTGCAAAGCCCGGCTGCATCCGCTCAGCGAAATAGAGCAACAAAATATCGCTGTTTCCGATGCGGCGACCCTGGCCATATGCGACTAGAATGCCAAGCTGGTCCGGTATGGTGTACGCGCTGCCAGCAAAACTCACACGCCAACCCCCTGGCCTGTGACTGTCACCTCTTCCAACTGGTGTCCCGCGGCCACCGCTGCCACCTGAGCGCCGTGATGGATTATCAGGAGGAATTAAGCTGCGTGCTTCCCACCCTCCCGGCTCCCGTTGGGATCCTGAGCCTGGCCAGCTGGCAGCCCCTCAACTGCAGCAAGGTGAGGGAAACGGTGCTGGAAGGCCACTTGGGTGACACGGTGACCCTGAGCTGTGACACTCAGTTATAAGGGGTGCAGAGCTGGTATTGGGTGACCCCGGGAGGTGAGAAGGTGCTGGAGGAAAGCGGGAACGGTAGCACCCTGCTCCTGGCTAACGGGAGCCTGCAGCTGCGAGCCCTGCGCCCCAAGCATGCCAGCACCTACTCCTGTTGGGTGGGAGGTCCTGTTCTCAACGAGACCCCCTACGTGGAGCTGCTGGTGCACAACTTCACCCTGCACGGTCCCCACGACACCCTCAACACCGCCTACACCACGCTGGTGGGCTACATCCTGAGCGTGGTCCTGGTCTTCATCTACCTGTACCTCACCCCCTGCCGCTGCTGCTGCTGCCGCGGCCCTGAGAAGCCCCTGCCCCCCCCGTGATGACAGCATCAACTCCTCCGTCCTCAGTGCCACCCCCAACCACGCCACTGCTGTCCCCGGGGAGCCCTGTCGGTCCCGCTCAGCCTCCATCACCGACCCGGGGCAGAACGGGAGGCACATGCCTGTATCTGACCATAGACCACCTACACCTGATTCTGACATTTCCGGAAATACTGACTGAATGCCGTACAAGAATCATGTCCTTTACTATTCCACGATGTTTCTCCAGATGAAGGAATCGTATTTTACTAACTTGCTGTTTTTTGTTACTTGTCAATGTCACTGTTAACACTTTACACTCAATTAACGCAAGAATGTGATGATGATGTTTACCTCTGGTCCAAATGGCAGATGATTGTTACTTCTATCTTCTTGCCAGGAGCAGCTGCCGCTCGTGCACATCGAAACTTGGAGAAACTGAATTGTTGGGTGGTAAAGCATGCTAGTGATACCAACAAGGTGTTATCTGAACTAGCTAATGATTTGTCTTCTGTACAACATGCAGTATTACAAAATAGAGCAGCCATTGATTTTTTGCTTTTAACTCAGGGCCATGGTTGCGAAGATTTTGATGGTATGTGCTGTATGAACTTGAGTGATCACTCTAAATCAATACATAAGGAGATACAACAGCTAGTAGAACATACTCAAAATATCAAGCAAGATGCAGGATCCTTTGGTATAGATGAATTAGTCAATTGGTTTGGCCTCACTGGATGGCTTCAAATTTATGTAAAACTGTTTTGCTTGTACTTTTGATTGTTGCAATCCTAGGTTTCTATTGCATTTTAATTTGGCAGCTATGAAGGAACTAGGACTCCATCGTGCTGTGAGCCGGTGGGACTTCGAGACGCTTATAGGGGCCCTCCGACAAGATTCCATCGGATAAGCCTCTCCTATCCCTCCTTTGGCTCTCTGCACTAGTGGATGCCAGACCTTCCTAATATTAAACAGGGCTCTATTTGAGAGTGCGTGTGTATGAGTGCTTGTGTGAAACGGAGACATGCCATGAATGCGAAGTCGGTTTACACTTGATTATGGGAAACAAAATCCGATTAATAACCTGTTAACCAGCTTGTTTTGATTTGTTAACCGATTAGTTTTAGACTGTTTCAAAAGGGCATTATGATATTGAGTGTATTCTTAGGTTCTGCATGTTTTGTTGTTTGTATTATATTTGTTTGAGAATTAGCACTGCAAAAGTTTTTAACCAAACATGGGCTTGTGCAAAAAGAAAAGGGGGGATATGCCGTAGAATGCTCTCGAATGTTCCCGAAAGGTAGGGGGTGTGAACCCTTTGCCATGCCCAACCCCATGTTTGAGGGGCCGATGAGATCGGCCCACAAGTGTGGTCACAGAAACACTATATAAGAAAAAGTTACTGCGCAATAACCGGTACCACTGATTTTTGTATTGCAATGGCTTCCGCCACAGACCCTTTTCGTACCTGCTTAATAGGAGTCCCAGGGTTTAATGTTTCTTTGTTTGGTCAATTTTCAAGTGGCTCCTGTGATGATAGCCTTTCACTAGGAAATTGTTCAGCAAAACTGATTTTGGGCCTCAAGAAATCCCTCCCGTGGGACCCTCAAGAATTGAATTTATTAGGATCCTAGAAAATTGGTAATGTATCAGGAAATTGGACGCCAACTTGTGTAGTTTTTGGTCCCAAATATGCTGCTCCGCCGTATCCTATTACTTGGCAGGATGTTAGTCCTAAAACTTGGGACTATCCCTGTGAATCTGGGTATTGTGGATACAATGGCTCCGTCAAAATGCGACCTATAGGCTCTACTCATAACCCCAAAGATAATACTGTGTTAATTTGGGTCGATGATACTGCCAAGGCTCTACCTCCTGGAATATTCTTGATTTGTGGAGATAGAGCATGGCAAGGTATTCCCCATGACATAGTTGGCGGACCTTGCTATTCAGGCTCACTAACTCTTTTTGCACCCAGCTTTGCTGACTTGCGGAAATTAGCGAAAAAGCGTGACAAGCGAAGTATTGGCCTTACACCACAGTGTAATGATAAGGTTGAGCTTCTAAGTGTAGCAGATGGAGCAGCTTTAGCTATTTTTATTCCTATAGGTGCAGCGGCTAATGCCTTGAATAACCTTGCAAAATTGGCTTGTTGGTCTGAGAAGCAGGCAAACGCTACTACTGAAATTTTAGATAATCTCTTAATGGACCAAAATAGTTTAAGGCATGCTTTATTGCAAAATCGTGCTGCCATAGTTTTTTTAATACTTGCCCAAGGCCATGGCTGTCATGATTTGGAAGGGATGTGTTGCTTGAATCTCTCTGATCATAGTGAAAGTATCCACGCCAGCATTCGCTATTTAAAGCAACACACACAACAAATTCAGCAACAAGTAAGTCCCCTCGATGATGTTTTTACAACCTGGTTTATTGGTCTTGGACTTTCAGGATGGCTTTTGGCTTTAGTTAAAATGCTTTGTTATGTTGGCATTGTTATCATGATTTTACTCTTGTTTTTGCCTTGTATTTTTCAATGTATTTGTCGAATGCTTGATAAAGCTGTGTCAAAAATCTTTACGGTGCAAAATAAAAATGGGGGAATTGTGGAAGGGTGGTTGGCAGAACAAGGACATATGGACATGAGCAAAGTTACAAACAGGTTGGCAGGGCTCGGGGTGCAAACTCCCTGAGCTGCAGCTACATGATCAAAGTAGAAGGAATTCAGCAGTTTCTCACGGTCACGGTGTCCTTGTACATGCCATTGTGGTTAGCAAAGCAGGATGCAGAAACAGCTTTATCAGTAGATGTTGGGGAAACAGTTCAGAAATATACAGGTTGTGAGCAATCCTGACTTACTTCAATCTAGGCTACATTGGGTTAATGGTTATTGAGGCCTAGTTAGAGGCTTTCTGAGAATGAGCTACTGGGAAAGAGATAACTTAATTGGCAACAGAAGAGGAAAATAATTATGTGAGAAGAATCTTTCCGTGAGAATGGTATGTGTGGTTGGAGTCAAGGCCACCTGCTTGATAAGATGATGTAAACAAGGCTTCTCTATATAAAGTGAGTGCAAGTTGCTAATAAACGATTTTCCTGCAACCATATTGATGCGTACATGGAATCCTTAAGCCTCCGCAGATTGCTTTCCCACAAATGGCGCCCGAACAGGGACTAAGGGTGGCCCGGACCAGGGTCTAAGGACGGCCCGGACCAGAGACTCTTATGCTGTTGCTTCCAGGAGCGATAAAGACAGCTGGAATAAGAGGGCGGAGAGGCCAGTCGAAAGGAGATTGCTGCCCCGGCAATCTATGTAGCTGGTGCCCGGCTACGGAATAAACGAGCTCGGAATTGAAGAATCTTGCCCTGATCAGGTGAGCGGCTGGGGAGGAGATGGGGTCTACACTCTGATGTACAACAAGAAGAGACAGTAGTTAAGCTCCTCCAATATATTCTCTCTATGAGAGATTTATTACACGAAGGCAGGACCTTACGTGAATTACTGAAAAAAGGGCACAGGGTAGAGACTTGATCCCCTCGATGGGTACTGTTTTTGAGTTACCTACTTGGGAAGCCATAGGTATTGCCCTATGGGATAAAATTAGCGATGGAGATAAGGAGGCACAACGCTTAGCGACACTTTGGAAATTGATTAAAGAAACCTTAAAAGAAATGAAAAGTGAGAGGTCAGCAGCAGCCTCAGCATTTGTTGTCTTAACATCTGATCTGCCAGTACCGATGAATGCTCAGGGTATGGACTTGACCTCTGAACAGTTGTTTGAGACACCTAAAATACCCTTACCGGCACCTGAAGGGACTGTACTGATTCAAACTCAGTCAACTGTGCCATTTGACCCTGGGGGTCGGATGAAAAGTAAAAATGGGACCGAGAAGCAAAACCAAAAGCGACTGAAAACACCACCAGAATCATCGGAGGACCCAGAGGGAGAGAAGCCGGAGAATACAGGCGAGGAATCTTGGAATGCAGACTCCCAACCTTGCGCCCGCCCGCCGCGGCTCCCGACTGCTCTGCCACCTTTCCACCTTGGAAGCCTGATTTATCTTCTTGACCACAGTTGCCATCAATTAATCCTCTGCTTCACCTGTCAACACCATCAGTGCCTGCTATAGAGCAACAACCAAGGAAGGAACCGGCACTCGGAGACAAGCAACTAAGGAAACTGCTGAAGAAGCTGACAGAACTGGACACCAAGGATGAGTATACCCCTGAAAAAACCCTAGTTTTTGCTCCGGGGAACATCCCGAACAATGGGGCACTAATCCATTTTTACCCCCTGATCCATTCCCTATTCCTGCTCCTATTTCCCTTAACCCTTTAACACCCACTGCTCTACCTCTTCCAGATCCAGCATGGGGAGGGGAGGGTAGTGGGGAGGGTAGTAATGTGTATCCAGTAACTAGATGGAAGAGAATTATTCAAATGCTATAGTTGAAGGAGAAATGGTTCCCAATATGAGTCCGATGGTTTTCCAGTGATTGTGGGACCAGGAGGAGGAGGAGGTCAATGGGTTGCATTAGATTGGGAAATGATAAAAGAAGTCGAAGTTGCCATTGCACAGTACAATTTGAAATCGGTTTGAGTCATTTACTCAATCTCTTTTGCAACATCTTTTTACTGCTCAATTGTTGATGCCATATGACACAAAAATGCTCATTAATACTCTGTTAACTCCTTCTCAACAATTGCAATTTCATCATAAATGGTAAATGCTGTGTGAAAATGCAGCTGTGATTCCTAGGCAGAACACCGATGCATTACAAGGAGTGCAAGCACAAATGTTACTGGGTGCTTGTCCTTTTGTACGTGCAGATTTACAGGCATGGTTTCAAACTGAAGTGTTACAACTTTCAAAAGAATTGGCATATAAAGCTTTGCAAATTGTTCATGATCCTGCACAAGCAGACTTTTCCTTTACAAATATTAAACAGAGAGAGCAGAGTCATATTCAAAATTTGTGGATCACATATATTCAGTGGTAATGTCACATCTTGATTTGTCAAAAGAGATGAAAAAATTAAAAAAAAAAAATTTAAAAAAAAAAAAATCAAAAAAAAAATTCAAAAAAAAAAAAAGAAAAAAAAAAGAAAAAAAAATTTTTTTTTGTATGTCGGCATATGACAATGCTCATGAAAAACCTAAACATGCATTAGGACTACTCCCCAAAAGGTGCTACAGCAGCCCAATTCTTAGAAGCTGCTTGAGGTAAAGATCCTTAAGATAAAGCTGCTTAAGAACCATCATTGCAATATAGTTCTCAATATTGATGTACATTGTGGTGCATGGTACACTGGTGTTTCATACAGAGATAAAAAACTTGGTTGATAATTATACTTGTAGGTTTGGTTTAGGAAATTGTACCATTTCATTTTGTTTCAGGGTAACTTTACCAGATTTTAGTAGCAATATCATTTAATTTTTGAATCTTCTAGTGGTTGTTAGTTTTTCTTATATATTGGTGAGAAGTAAGACAAAGAACACAGTTATGAGAATGAGTATGCCTTTTCGGAGGCTGGAAGTTGCTGCGGAGAGTGAGAGTTGCTCCTGGTACGGAGAGCACCCCCACTCCTGCCTCCGCAGCCGCTTCTCGCCCCCCCCGCACACACTGCTGCTGCTCAGAGAATGAGCCCTGCTGCAGACACCACAGCAGAGAAAAAAAAAGTGTGTGTGTGTGTGTGTGTGTGCTTTTGCTGTTTATAGGCTTAAAATTTTGTCTCTAAATAATTTTATTTGGCTTTTTGGGCTTCAATTTGGCAACCATGGAGGAAACCAGGACTCCACCGTGCCGTGACCCGGGAGGGGTCTGGGGACGCTTTTGGGGCCCCCCGATAAACTTTTGTCGGATAAGCCTCCTCTACCCCCTTGGTTCTATGCTCCAGTGGACATCTGAACTTCCTCATACTAAAAAGTTATTTAAGCCCTTCCACTGTAGTGTGAAATGTGCGTTTAGTATTGTGTTGTATTGATAACAGGTTTTTGTTAATGTTGTAATTCATGTGATCATTTATATGTTGATTATGGGATGCGTGGTCTATATGTTGATTGTTGATTGTGCTATTCGGTTGCACTGCTAAGCAGATGAACTTAACTTTTGGTAGTTTAAAACAGATGCTAAAAGATGTTGATAGTGTCAGACATGCAGTTTTACAAAGTCGTGCTGCCACTGACTTTTTATTGTTAGCTTTTAGGTTATGCTTGTGAAGACTTGGCTAGAGTGTATTTGCATAAATTTAGCTGATCATTCAGAGTCAATTCACAACTAAAAACGATTGATGATTGATTAAGATAACATGAAAAAATTAACTGTTGTATATACTGGGTTAAATGAATGGTTAAATCATTTAAGGATATAGGGATAGCTTAGAGATTTAATTAGACAAGGTTTATCAATTATATTTGTTATTATTGGTTTTGATAAAAAAAAAAAAAAAAAAAAAAAGGGACCAAGCGCGATGTCAAGACATCGCTGGAGTGGACCCGAGAGGGACAGATCGTTTTGCCCCCTAATGCAAGACTATTTGGTTTGGTTGCTGTGAACTTCCACAGACCTGCAAATAGCCTTGGCATAGCTTAGTGGGGAAATAACGAATTCTTACCCCTCATATTGCTTGTTACCACTTTTATCTAACATGCAGTGGGAATCATGTAGTTTTTTTTGTCTGACAGTCCAGTGGACGGCATAATGGTCTTTACAGATGCTGGAAAAAAAATCCCGTAAAGCTGTTGTCACCTGGGAGGAGACGCCTGGGCAATGGCAAGAACATTTAATGCAAGGGAAGTCATTTGACTCTTTGCAAACCCTTGAACTCACCATGGTTATTTGGGTTTTTGAAACGTGGAATAATACTGCTGTAAATATAGTCTCTGATTCACTTTATGTAGTAGGGATTGTTTTAAGAATGCATCATGCCATTTCGAAGGAAATTTCTAATAAGCATTTGTATTTCTTATTGCAGAAGTTATTAAGACTCTTAGCAGAAAGAGAACATCCTTATTTTATCACTCATATCCGGAGTCATTTTAGTGACCGAGGTTTGGCTATTGGTAATAACTGACCTGACTATTTAGTTGCACCAGCGTGGACTGGTTCTTCTGTTGATGTTTTTTCACAAGCTCGACAATCTCATGCATTTTTCCATCAAACTGCTAAAGTGCTAGCGAAGCAATTTCATTTACTTCTGGGGGATGTCCAAGGAATTGTGAAATCTTGTCCTGATTGCCAAAAGGTTGATTTGGTATTGGGATGGAAGTCAATCCTAAAGGTTTAAAATCCTTGGAACTGTGGCAAACGGATGTCACTCATGTACAACAGTTTGGACGCTTAAAATATGTGCCTGTTGTTATAGATACTTTTTCTATGGCCGTTTGGGCCTCTGCTCAGACTGGTGAGGCAACGAAACATGTTATCAGACATCTATGTGTATCCTTTGCTGTTCTTGGAGTACCTCAGTCTATTAAGACGGACAATGGCCCCGCTTATTCTTCTGCTCGTTTTCGACAGTTTTGTGGACAATGGGGTATTCGACATGTTACTGGTATTCCTCATAACCCTACGGGTCAAGCAATAGTGGAACGTTGCCATTCGGTACTAAAGACACTCCTTGAAAGACAAAAAGGGAGGAGGAAGGGAGTCCTCCTCAGGACCGGTTAAGTAAGGCTGTGTGTGTCATGAACTATTTACGCCTTACAGGAGATCGTACAGAACCTCCGATACTGATTCACCAAAAAGCTTTAGCAGACTTTGCCTCGGAACCTTCCACAAAATTTTGGTGGAATTCAAGAATTCCATCACTGGACAATGGGAAGGGCCAGCAGAGGTGAAACTGACTGGTCGAGGTTATATGTGCTTACTTACAGGTACTGGAGTGCGTTGGGTACCGAGCAGATGGGTTCGACCATGGAAACAAAGGCCTTTAAATGTGGATTCACAGTGATAATATTTCTGATACAAATATTCGGTTTGGGAGATTGTACTGATTTATTTTATTTTAGGCTGATTCCACTAGATTTTAGTAGTAATAGTGTTTTGGTTTTTAGAGTTTTTGGTAGGTTTTGTTAAATTTTTCTCATATATTGGTAAAGAGTATGATAGATTCATAAGAATGTTTTTTAGAGGCCGAGAAATGCTGCGGAGAGAAAGAAATTCCCCCCCCCGACTCTTTCCCCCGCGGCTGCTTTTCAACCCCCCTTCGTGTGCCTGGCGGTGCTGCCAGCAAGGCTGCTACAGCTGCAGGTGCTGCCTCTGCCCCCGCAGATACTGTAGCTGTGAGCCCTGCTGGGAGGGGGAGGAAAGGACACCACGTAGCCTCGTTAAAGAGACAAGAAAAAAAAAAAAAAAGTTTTTCTAATGCCTTGTCAAAGGTATGCAGCAGAAGTGAGAAATATTTTTACATTGTTCTGGGCATTAAATGTCCAGGCCTGAATTTTGGTAAAGCAGTAACTTAAGGGTTATCTGCTACTCATAAAACATAGTGATATTTTCTTTTCTTTGAAAGGAGAATTTCACTATCTATGAAACAGAATTTTTTTGGTGTGTTGAGCCGTGTGGAAGGCTGCAGACACATATCAAAAAAAAAAAAAAAAAAAAAAAAGAAAAAAAAGAAAAGACAAGGGAAGAGCGTATACCCTTATGAGAAGAAAAAAGAGCGTGACCTCATGAAAGCACTAATGAGTTATCAATAATAACATTTGCGATCAAACTGGTCAATGTAAGAATTAGGCCTAGAATATAAGGGAAAATTTGAAATTTGGGTTTCTTGCTGTTTCATTGGTATCACACATAGCAAGAAGAAAAGCCTTTGGTAAAGAATTGATAAAAGTCATAAAATATACCAGTTAGCTTGTTGACTTACAGATTTAATTAGGCAAGGCTTACCAGTTATATATGTTATTATTGCTTTTATATTACTAGTATGTTATTATTGCTTTTGTATTAGTATATGTTATTATTGCTTTTGCATTATTGGTATGTTATTGCTTTTGCATTACTAGTATGCTGCTTATGACAATATATCATTAGCATGTTATATTATGTAACGAAATAAGTCAGAATTGCTCAAAAAACAAAAAGGGGAATATGTTGGGGAAACAGTTCAGAAATATACAGGTTGTGAGCAATCCTGACTTACTTCAATCTAGGCTACATTGGGTTAATGGTTATTGAGGCCTAGTTAGAGGCTTTCTGAGAATGAGCTACTGGGAAAGAGATAACTTAATTGGCAACAGAAGAGGAAAATAATTATGTGAGAAGAATCTTTCCGTGAGAATGGTATGTGTGGTTGGAGTACAAGGCCACCTGCATGATAAGATGATGTAAACAAGGCTCCTCTATATAAAGTGAGTGCAAGTTGCTAATAAACGATTTTCCTGCAATCATATTGATGCGTACATGGAATCCTTAAGCCTCCGCAGATTGCTTTCCCACAAGTAGATAACATTTAATTAGAACACCAATCATGAGCTTAGCTTTTGTAATATGTATGAGCTAATTAAAGAGAGTATATTAACCTGATCTTCGACTACAATAAACTGAAGCTTCGTCATTCTTATATTAAGTGTCTCCATTTTTCCCTTGTCGCGACAATATACAAATATACAGGAAACGGGAAACCACATTCCTCTCCCCTTTTCCCCCAATAACTCTCAGTCACCACCGAGGCTGCAGGGCAGCCCTGGGAAAGTCCAGGCTAGACTCCTGAAGTCGGCAGCAGTCCGGAACAGGAGGCAGGAACACACAGATACAGGCTGGCACAGATCAGGACCACAGGCAGGTGAACAGATGGAATCCTCCCAGGATGCCGGGTGAAGGAAGGGAAGCAGGAAAGGCAGGAAGGGCAGGCAGCCGGAAACCGGAAGAAGAAATCATGGCTTGGCCCTCGTGATCCCTCAAATTTATACTGAGTATGACGTATATGGGATGGAATACTCTGTTTGGTCAATTCTGGCATCTATATTGTCCGTTCCTCCCCAAAGAAGGGCTGCAGGTGGGACCTCTTTCTTCCTTCTGAAGGGTAAAATGTTCCTCAGAGCTGAGCAGTGTCCTTGGCTCTGCATACCAGTCTCTAGCAGTAACAATAAACATCAAGTGTTATCAGTCCTAGAAGCACACACTGTCTGAGAACCTTGCTGTTAATTTCAGCAAGTGCAACTACTTACAAGATACTGAGATAAAAGCAAAAGTACAAGACAGAAAATCACCTATATCCTGGCCCAAACCAGGACAAGTTTCAACAATGAAAGTATATTCCTACTAAAATCTGGGGAAGGTAGCCTAAAATAAAATGAACTGGTACAAGCTCCCAAACTAAAATTGCAAGTATAATTACCAACCAAGTTTTTTATCTCTGTATGAAACACCAGTGCACCATGCACCACAATATACATCAATAATGAGAACTGTATTGCAATGATAGTCTTTAAGCAGCTTTATCTTAAGCATCTTGATCTTAATCAGCTTCTAACAATTGGGCTGCTGTAGCACCTTTTTGGGAGTAGTCCTAATGCATGGTTAGTTTTTTCATTAGCATTGTCATATGCCGACATAAAAAAATATTTTTTTTTTTTTATCTCTTCTGACAAATCCAGATGTGATGTTGTTGCTGAATATAAGCGATCCACAAATTTTCATTATGGCTCTGCTCCCTCTGTTTAATATTTGTAAAGGAAGGAGGTTGCTTGTGCAAGATCATGAATACTTTTCAAAGCTTTATACGCCAATTCTTGTGAAAGTTGTAACACTTCAGTTTGAAACCATGCCAGAAAATCTGCACATACAAAAGGACAAGCACCCAGTAACCTTTGTGCTTGCACTCCATATAATGCTTCGGTGTTCTGTCTAGGAATCACAGCTGCATTTTCACACAGCATTTACCATTTATGATGAAATTGCAATTGTTGAGAAGGAGTAAACAGAGTATCAATGAGCATTTTTGTGTCATATGGCATCAGCGGTTGAGCAGTAAAAGGATGTTGCAAAGGAGATTGAGCAAATGACTAAACCGATTTCAAACTGTACAGCGCAATGCAGCTTTGGCTTCTTTTATGATTTTCCAATCTAATGCAACCCATTGACCTCCTCCTCCTGGTCCCACAATCACTGGAAAACCATTGGACTCATATTGGGAACCATTTCTCCTTCAACTATAGCATTTTGAATAATTCCCTTCCATCTAGTTACTGGATACACACTTCAGCCCCCCCCCACTATTCCTCCCACCATCCTCCTCTCCCCATGTTGGATCTGGAAGAGTTGGAATAACGGGTGTTAAAGGGTTAAGGGAAGTAGGAGCAGGAATAGGGAATGGATGAGGGGGTAAAAACGGATTAGTGCCCCTGGGTTGTTCGGGATGTTCCCAAGAGCAAAAACTAGGGTTTTTTTTCAGGGGCATACTCATCCTTGGTCTCCAGTTCTTTCAGTTTCTTCAGCAGTTCCCTTAGTTGCTTGTCTCCGAGTCCCAGTTCTTTCCTTGGTTGTTGCTCTATAGCAGGCACTGATGGCGTTGACAAGTGAAGCAGAGGATTAACTGATGGCAACTGTGGTCAAGAAGATAAATCAAGCTTCGGAGGTGGGAAGGTGGCAGAGCAGCCGGGAGCTGTGGCAGGCGGGCGCAAGGGAGGGAGTCTTCATTCCAAGATTCCTCACCTGTGTTCTCCAGCTTCTCTCTTTCTGGGTTCTCCGATGATTCTGGTGGTGTTTTCGGTCGCTTTTGGTTTTGCTTCTCGGTCCCATTTTTACTTTTCATCTGACCCCCAGGGTCAAATGGCACAGCTAGCTGAGCTTGAATCAGTATAGTCCCTTCAGGTGCTGGTAAGGGTGTTTTAGGTGTCTCAAATAACTGTTTAGAGGTCAAGTTCATATTTTGAGCATTCATCGGTACTGGTAGATCAGGCGTTAAGGCAGCAAATGCTGAGGCTGCTGCTGACCTCTCACTTTTCATTTCTTTTAAGGTTTCTCTAATCAATTTATAGAGTGTCGCTAAGCGTCGTACCTCCTTATCTCCTTTGCTAATTTTATCCCGTAGGACAGTACCTATGGCTTCCCAAGTAGGTAACTCAAAAACAGCATTCATCGAGGGGATCAAGTCTCTATCCCGTACCCATTTCAGCAATTCACGTAAGGTCCTGCCTTTGTGTAATAAATCTCTCTTAGAGAGAATACATTGGAGGAGCTTAACTACTGCCTCTTCTTCTTTAGAGAGTGTAGACCCCATTTCCTCCCCAGCCGCTCACCTGATCAGGGCAAGATTCTTCAATTCCGAGGTACCTCTTTTATTCCGTAGCCGGGAACCAGCTACATAGACTCAAAAGGCAGCAATCTCCTTTCGACTGGCTTCTCCGCTCCTCTCTCATTCCAGCTGTCTTCATCGCTCCTGGAAGCAACAGCATGGTAGTCCCTTGTCCGGGCCACCCTTACTCCCTGTTTGGGCGCCATTTGTGGGAAAAAAGTCTGCGGAGGCTTAAGGATTCCATGTGCACATCAATATGATTGAATGAAATGGTTTATTAATAATTTGCACTCACTTATATAGAGAAGCCTTGTTTACACCATCATATCATGCAGGTGGCTTTGTATTCCAATTTCACATTTCATTCTCATGGAACCATCTTCTCACATAATTATTTTTCTCTTCTGTTGCCAATTAGTTCTCTTTCCCATTAGCTCATTTTTAGTAACCTGTAACTAGGCCTCAATAACCATTAACTCACTGTAGCCTAAGCTGAAGTAAGTCAGGATTGCTCACAACCTGTATATTTCTGAACTGTTTCCCCAACATTTCAGTACAGTGGTAGCTCACTAGTATGTTATTACAATGAATATAATTATTAGGTGTTTTTCTACCCATAGCGTTCAACGCTGTGACCAAGATAAGTTATGGGGAGCTGTGGGGAGTGCTCCTTCCCATCACTGCCATCTCTTGCAGGTGTCTTGGAGGTGTTTCTGAAGGCCACGCTGTTGCCTACTTGGGATGTGTTTTTCCGAGAAGTAGAAATTGTTTTACTATATTTCTTACTGTTTATATATTGTTATTCTCCCCCAGATCTTTAGTTCTTTCCATTACTAAATGCCATCAGGGCTGTGTGGTCTGTGCTCCCCTCTCCACTGGCTCCTATTGCCCTGTCACTTGTATGGGGGGCATCCTCGTCTCCCCTCTGTCCCCCTGGCACCAGGCTGGCATGGCTCTGCCTGCTGCCCAGAGGTGCCTGGCTCTCCTGTCCATGAGCTGGGCTCTCCTGGCTGCCAGGCTGAGCTTGGCTCTCCCCTGCATGCTGGCAGAGCTCTCCTCCCTCCCAACACGGGCTTAGATCTTCCTGCTCCTGCCTCAGGTGCGGGCTTCCCCGCACCCCACTGCAGCTCTCCCTGCTCCCCAAAGAAACCACCTCTCCCCACTCCTTGGCCAGGCCAAGCCCAAGGGTGTCCCGGTACAGTCTGAGCCACTGCTCCATGTGCTGCAGCAGCGTGGCTGCCCGCAGCCAGTACCAGAGCTCCCTGCCAGGGGCTGTAGTCCAGCTGCTGGCGGCTGAAGTCCCAGTGCTGGCCTGCCGTGCCAGCATCCCTGCCAGCCTCCCAGGCCTCCATGGCCATCTGCACCCAGGCAGGGACACAGGGACACCCTGAGGGCCTGATGCAGGGCAGGGCAGTGGAGAGGATCCAGGCAACCAGCACTGGCCCTGCTTTCCCCTGCATGTTCTGATGCAAAGTGCTTGCTGGGGGGGGCAGAGATCCCAACGTTCCAAACCCCCCACCCCTCCCAGGACCCCCATCATCCCCCAGGGCCCCCTCAGGGCTCTTCTTGGGCTTCCCCTTGCATCTCACATCCTTTCAACATTCCCATGTGCAAAAGTGCCGCAGCAGCACCTGCCGTGGGGGGTGTGGGAATGCTGGGGAAACAGTTCAGAAATATACAGGTTGTGAGCAATCCTGACTTACTTCAATTTAGGCCACATTGGGTTAATGGTTATTGAGGCCTAGTTAGAGGCTTTCTGATAATGAGCTACTGGGAAAGAGATAACTTAATTGGCAACAGAAGAGGAAAATAATTATGTGAGAAGAGTGGTTCTGTGAGAATCGAATGTGAAATTGGAATACAAAGCCACCTGCATGATATGATGGTGTAAACAAGGCTTCTCTATGTAAGTGAGTGCAAATTACTAATAAACGATTTCATACTATCATATTGATGTGTACATGGAATCCTTAAGCCTCCGCAGACTTTTTTCCCACAAATGGCGCCCAAACAGGGAGTAAGGGTCGCCCGGACAAGGGACTACTATGCTGTTGCTTCCAGGAGCGATGAAGACAGCTGGAATGAGAGGGTAGCGGAGAAGCCAGTCGAAAGGAGATTGCTGCCTTTTGAGTCTATGTAGCTGGTTCCCGGCTACGGAATAAAAGAGGTACCTCGGAGTTGAAGAATCTTGCCCTGATCAGGTGAGCGGCTGGGGAGGAAATGGGGTCTACACTCTCTAAAGAAGAAGAGGCAGTAGTTAAGTTCCTCCAATATATTCTCTCTAAGAGAGGTTTATCATATGATGGCAAATCCTTACGAGAATTGCTGAAATGGGCACGGGATAGAGACTTGATCCCCCGATGGGTACTATTTTTGAGTTACCTACTTGGGAAGCCATAGGTACTGCCCTATGGAAAAAAATCAGTGAAGGAGATAAGGAAGCAGGATGCTTAGCTTTACTTTGGAAATTGATTAAAGAAACTTTAAAAGAGATTGAAAGTGAAAGAGCGGCAGCTGCCTCTTTTTTCGCTGCACCGATTCCCGAAAAGACCAGTAAAAGCTTTAGGACTGGTAGCTCAGCCGCTGCGGCTCCTGCTAGCGAAATGCCGCCAGCGCCTCCACTGAATCCTTTTGCCAGTAGCCCGCTGCCGCCCTTACTGGGACTTCTCGGCACCACAACATCGCGCGGACAGCTGGAATATGCAGGTGCAGGAGAAAGTACATCTTACGAACCCTATTTGCCACCTCCCCTGATCGAGGATGAGATAAGACATTTTTTTTAAAATAATGAGTCTGGTACTTTATCTGAAGCCCAGCATACTAACCGACCGGACGCCCTACAGAGCACAGAGTGTCCACCATTGTCAGATAATCCTCTTATCAGCTCAGAACGAGAAGGATCTGTTGAAAAGTTGTTAAACAGCCTTATTCAAAAACTGGGGGATCTTACAGCTAAACCGGTAGGAGAGCACTCAGGTTTAGAGTCTTCGGCCCTGGTACCGCTTAACTCTCCACAGACTCCTCCGTGTGCAGAAGCAATTATTCCACCTAATTTGTGGAATCCGGTTCCTGAGCTTCCAGGAGAATCAGGATCTGGACAAAGGTGGAGAGGGGTCGCACGCGATGCAATAATGGAGGGACAGTTTGTACCTAACTTGTTGGCTTTCCCCATGACGATGCAAGGGGATGGGACACGAAAATGGTAGCCTTTTGATTGGAAAATATTAGAAAAGGCTAGAGCAGCAATAAGTCAAAATGGCATTGTCTCCTATGGTACAACAAATGTTGAGATACATTTTTACATGTGATTTGTTGATACTGCAAGATATATCTCAATTAACTGACATTTTGCTTTCTCACTCACAATTACAGTTGTTTTCTAGGGAATGGCAGAAATTATGCAGTGCTGAAGCATCTCAGCCACGACAACAAAACGACCCATTGTATGGTATTCAGGTGCAAATGCTAATGGGTCAAGGTCCTTTCGCTGATAGCAATTTGCAAATTCGGTTTGCACCACAGGTGTTGCAATTAACTCAAAAACTTGCTTTACAGGCGCTGACATCGATCCAGGAACCTGGCCGACCGCATGCTTTCGCTCACATTAGACAGGGTTTAAATGAGTCTTTTCCTGATTTTGTTGATAAACTGTTCAGGGCGATCCAAAACCACCCTGATTTAGATGAAGATTCCAGACAGCGTACGTTTAGGGTTTTAGCTTTTGATAATGCGAAAGATAAAACAAGGCAAATTTTAGGACCATTGCCTTAAACAGCTGATGTTGCAGATATGATTGAGCTCGTAGAACGCACTCGGCAATAGGAAAAAGCCGCATTTATGGCTGCGGCGCTAAAAGATGCAGTGTCAACAGCGCCAAAAGGCAGGTTTCCGAATGATAGAAAATGTTTTAATTGTGGTAAGGTGGGTCATTTTAAATCGCAATGCAGAGGTGCAGGACCCAGACGGTAATGGTGCTCGAATTGCAATAGAGATAATCACAATACATCTGAGTGTCGACAATCGGGAAACCGTCCACGGAGCGCGAATTACCTGCACGCCAAGACACAAATTCGGGGAGCCTGGTCTGCTGGTTAGAGAGTTCAGGGACCCCAGGGGCCCTGGATACCATCAGCTCCTCCATGCACGGGAGTGCCGGAGTTGTCATGGAAACCGCATATGATGTAACATTGTTAAACACTGACATGCATTTAGTGGAATCGAATATTCAGGGACCCTTGGGACATAATTTGTGTGCTTTACTTTTAGGACGGTCATGTACTTCTAGGCAAGGTATTTTTGTAGTCCCTGGTGTGATTGATGCTGATTCTACTGGGTTGGTAAAAATTATGATTTATACTATTACTCCACCGGTATCCATTCCAAAAGGCAGTAGGATAGCACAATTAGTACCATTTGTGTCACAGGTACCGTGTAAAGGTGACAGGGATAGAGGAAGGGGAGGTTTTGGCTCCACTGGAGCACCACAGGTTTATTTTGCAATGGATATAATGAAAGGGAAACCTGAGGTAGAGGTACATTGAAAATGATGATTGATACAGGAGCAGATGTCACAATAATTTCTCAGCAGCATTGGCCCTTAACATGGCCCACCATACCATCCCCCACAAGTATTATGGGGATGGGAGGAACGCAGGCGACTAGGATTAGTAAAGATCCAGTTGCTTTGCAATTTACTGACGGGTCTCGTGTCAGTTAGGCCCTATGTCATGCATGCACCTATTATGTTAATAGGGAGAGACGTACTCAGTCAACTGAATGCTAGATTTGTAACACAGCCTTTTTAGTAGCGGTCACTGAGGGGCAGCCTATCCTAAAAATCAAGTGGTCTACCGATGATCCTGTCTGAATAGATTAGTGGCTGCTAACTAACGAACGGCTGCAACATGTGAAGGAATTGGTACAAGAACAACTCATGGCCGGACATATTGTACCGTCTACATCACCATGGAATATATTTACAATATTTACAATTCCTAAAAAGTCTGGAAAGTGGCGTTTACTGCATGACTTGCGTGCTATCAATGCGGTCATGGGAGCATTACAGCCAGGACTACCGTCCCCAGTAATGTTACCAGAAAATTGGGATTTATTGGTAATAGATTTAAAAGATTGTTTCTTTACAATTCCTTTACATCCAGACGATGCTGAATGTTTTGCTTTTTAAGTTCCTTCTGTTTATAAGGCTGAGCCAGCACAAAGATATCACTGGGCTGTATTACCGCAGGGAATGAAGAACTCCCCAACAATGTGTCAAAGTTATGTTGCCTGGGCCCTGCAGCCTTTACGATCGCAATTTCCTGAGTTGATTATCTATCATTATATGGATGACATTTTAATTGCAGGGAGAACACTCAATCACGACGATGTTTTAGCTCATGTAACACAGATTGTAGAACAACGTGGTTTAAAAATTACTCCAGAAAAGGTACAGAAGCATGAGCCTTGGAAATATCTGGGGTGGACAATCACAGGGAGTGCAGTACGGCCACAGAAGGTTGCTTTTAAAACAGAAATTACTACGCTAAGTGATGTACAGAAACTTGTGAGTGATATCCAGTGGGTGAGGTCACTTTGCAGGATTACTAATGATGATTTACAGCCTTTGATTGATCTTTTGGGTACCACGTCTAATGTGACCGATAAAAGAGAGTTACAACCCATACATCAAAAGGCCTTGACTGTTATTCAGGAGAAAATTTTAACCTGTCATGCATCTCGCTTTGTAGCCGAGTTGCCAATAACGTTAATGGTAATAAATTCAGGTCAAAACTGAGTTCATCATTTTGGGTTATTAGTTCAATGGGATGCCAAGAAAACAAAAGCTTTAAGAATTTTAGAATGGATCTTTTTGTCAATTACAACAAGGGTTGCAGTCTTATCTCAAATTGTTATAAAGAGCAGAGCGCGATGTCAAGACATCGCTGGAGTGGACCCAGGACAGATCATTTTGCTCCTAATGCAGGACTATTTGGTTTGGCTACTGCGAACTTCAAGGGACCTGCAAATAGCCTTAGCACAGTTTGGTGGGGAAATAACAAATTCTTACCCCTCATATTGTTACAGTTTATAGTAGAAATAAAAATAATATTGGTTGTAAAATTTTAAAATGGACGAATTAAGAGTTAGAAGGGGCTCGGGTAGACTAAAACTCTGGAAATAAGTAACTAGTTAAGAATGAGCTAACCCTTACAAGAACAATGATCAAAGGAAAATAAGGAGTGTGTCGACCCCATCAGCAAAAACATTAATCAAAAGGAGAATAGTTAAGCAAACTGATACCATATACCAAAGATCAAGATAAAATATTGTATCCAGGTGGTGGGCCAGGTGGTAATGACAGCTGAAATGGTAAACCGTGGATTTACAGTTTAAGAGATGACTATCTATTGTTATTTGTAAGATCTATGTGACTGTTTGTCTATTGTTATCTGCATGATCTATGTGACAGTTTGTGACTAAAATTTATGTAACTCTGTACGTGGCCTGTAATGAAAAAAAAGTATAAAAGCTGAACCAAAAACGAGGGTCTTTGGAACCCTGACTTGGGACGCTAGTCCTCAGGCTTCCCGGGCCCTGAATAAAGCACCGCATAAACTGACTCTGTTGGTTTGTGTTTTGGTTACGGGCAACAATATCGCTTGTTACCACTTCTATCTAACATGCAGTGGGAGTCATGTAGTTTTTTGTCTTACAGTCCAGTGGACGGCTTAACGGTCTTTATGGATGCCGGAAAAAAATCCCATAAAAAAAAATTTCCATGGTTTTCTCTGACTAGTGGCTGCATTTTCCTCATAATCAAAATATTAAAATAATAACTCAGATCACAACATTAATTGGCGTCAGGACAGGATAATATTGAGGAAAAATCAGAGCCTACTCTTAGACGCCTGAATTGCAAACTAACCCATAAGGAAATTTAAAACAATTTAAATGGAATCTGTCGGTTGTTCTGCTGGGTCTAGTGGGCTGACTTTCTATAAAGAAGATGAAGTTAGTGAAGCCGCTTTGGTTCGCCCATTCTGGGAATTTCTCAAAACCCATAACTATGCCCCGAAGAAAACTTTCTATGATATGATTTATAAAAGTTATAAGAGTGGAGATTTTATTGACCTTGCTAAATCAATAACAATACTAGAAAACAAATCCACTCTGGATAAAGAAACCAAGAAACATGTGAAAAAAAAGGGTTTAGACTTTTTTTTATGCTCGTGCCTTTTTCATCTTGGCTACTATAATTTGGCAGGAGAACGAAGAATTGCGCCAAAAATTAGAAAATATTGAAAGTGGCGTAAACTCTTTAAAATCTGAGGAGATGTCAGGGAAATCAAATTCTGAAATCAGTACTGATCTTGGTCCGATGCTGGAAGGTAATACATCTGCGTCTGAATATACAACAGACGACGGGGAGCATATCTCTCCTGAACGACCCCGTAAAAAAATGGTGCGTTTTGCACCCAAAACCCCTCCCTTTTAAATACATTAAATTCATTAAATACAGCTGTATTTAAAGGCTGTGTTGAATGGGTAACTTTTTGGGAAATTAATAACTGGGAAATTAATAGTGCACCAGTATGGCATACAGAAAAATGGAAGGAAATCCTAGAAATTGCTAAACGAAATCCCAACTTTCATGTAGGATGGGTACCTCCTCACCAATCCAATTTGAAAGATCAAGCAAGCAAATATAATAACCAAGTTGATGAATTGGCAAGAATTAATGTAATTGAAATCAGAGATGCTCTTAACCAAGGTGAAGTCCAAGAATGGGGAAAATTGTTGGAATGGCTTCATTGCAAAAGGGGTCATTCCGGTATCTTTGATTTGTATAAAGAAGCACAATCATGTGGATGGTCTGTGTCGCGTGAGCAATGTAAAACAATTATTTCTGCTTGTGATTTGTGTAAAATTCGGTTGGGAGAACACCCTCTGACAGCTGATAACTTACATCTCAGAGATGGTAAAACATTATGGTCTACTTGGCAAGTGGACTATATAGGACCCTTCCGAAGGTCAGGAAACAAACAGTATGTCATTGTAATGGTAGAAGTTATATCTGGGTTAACTTGTGCTGAAGCTTATGCAAAAGCAAATGGGGAAAATACTGTTTCTTTCCTGAAAAAAGTCTTTGGAATTTTGCCTAAACCTAACAGTATAAAATCTGATAATGGGACTCACTTCACTTCTCAATTGGTCCAGCATTGGGCAAAAAGTGAAAATATTAACTGGACTTTTCATGTTCCATATCACCCACAGGCGAATGGGATTGTAGAATGAACGAATGGGTTAATAAAAAAGATCCTTAGGCCTCAGGAAAGCAAATGGGATGAGAGGCTTAATTACGCTATTAACACAATCAACAACTGGTGGGGTGTTAATGGTTGTCCCAGGCTTACAGCATTCTTTCCCTAATCGCCTAATCAACATAGCAACACAGAGACAATGCCTCCCAGAAACTTCAAACAACGCCTGCAACCTGGACAAACTGCTTATGTAAATTTACTGAATATAGGTAAAATTAAATTGGTTTTGCAGAATCCACTGAATTCAAACACATGGGTGGCGACTGACATGAATGATAAACAGCACAAAATTAGTACAAACTGGATAATCTGGGTGGAATAAGGTTTAATGTGTACTGTAATCCAAGGTTTTCTTCTTTGGTCCTTTTGTGTAATTAGGTTTTGTGTATTGGGACAGAATGAGGTTGAATTAATGTGACTACAGATATCAGTAATCCTAGGACATCAAAACAAAATGACCCTGGTGTACGGTTTCAGAATTGGCTACTCTGAAACTGACACTGGAAGAAATTACTTACTGCTGGCTGGGAGGCTAGCCACCTCTTTAGCCTAGGTAAAGTAATTTATAACATCAGGATTTTCTCCATGCTTGCTCCGGGATTGCCGTTATCTGTAATACATTTTATTGGTGGTATAATTTGTATGTGTATGAAATGTGCCTATGTTATGTACTTATGATTATTGCATTGTATTTTATTTTATATGTATTGTAATCCCTATATTTATTATTGCTATTGCTATTATTAGCTCTCATATATAATCGACATCTTCTCTTTCTCAATTATTGGCTGAGATTCCGTAACACTCAGTATTCTCCCTTGATTTCTATACATGTTGTAGATGAAAACAATTGCTATGTACAGGCACATACTTTATTAATGTGAAATTGATCCTTTGTAAGTTTTCATGTATGTTCACTGCTACCTTTCAGTCTTTACATGTCAGTAATATATCTAGATGATTGGTTGCAAAACTTCCCAATGCTGGCGCAACACAAAATGCAATTTCTTTTTTTTTTTTTGTGTATGTATATATATGTATTCATCCCAACAACACGCTCCCATGGCCTCAAAACCCTCGGGGTGAGGTGACATGGTGAGGTATATACAACGTGGCAAATGTGTGGTACAACACACAGTTTACCACCACCCCCACACACACAAATACACGTTAAAAATATACTGGCTTTTGAGCCAAGTAAGACGTGCAGTGGGAAGAACTGTTGCCAGGCAGGGCGCGATTCCCGGTTGCTCCTTAATGGAAACCTCTGAGATGGAATCGGCACAGATTCCAAAAAGAGCCACACGACACAAGATAACCACAGAAAATGGGATATATATATATATATGTACACACATAAAGAAAAAATTATACTGACTCAAGAGCCACGGGGTGAAGGGATGTAAACACTTTGAAAATACAAAATATGTCTCTCGAATCAGTATTTTTTCTGCTCTTTTTAAAATATACCAAACATTCCTAATTAACAGATTTCTTCCCCAAACTTAACTAGCTTCTGTTTTCTATCATGCTTTACAGGCACCTAAAAGATAAGACTGCTTATCAGGTCGCTTCCTGGTACATGGGCTGTCACGGTTTAACACTGGCCCGGCAATTAAACCGAATAACAGACGCTCTCTATTAATCTCTCTCTCCTTGATAAAGAAAGGAGAGAGAATAAGGGAGAGAGACTTATGGGTTGGAAACTAAACTACACAACTTTAATGAACAGTAATGATAAATAGGAAAAATTACTAAATATATACAAATATACAGGAAAATGGAAACCACATTCCTCCCTCCTTTCCCCCAATAACTCTCACGTCACCACCGAGGCTGTAGGGCAGCCCTGGGAAAGTCCAGGCTGGACTCCTGGAGTCGGCAGCAGTCGGGAACCGGAGGCAGGAACACACAGATATGGGCTGGCATGGATCAGGACCACAGGCAGACGAACGGACGGGATCCTTCCAGGATGCCGAGAAGGAAGGAAATCAGGAAATCAGGAAATCCAGAAAAGATCTGGCTCGGCCCTCGTGATGCCTCAAATTTATACTGAGTGTGACGTATATGGGATGGAATACTCTGTTTGGTCAATTCTGGCATCTATCTTGTCTGTTCCTCCCCAAAGGAGGGCTCAGGTGGGACCTCTGTATCCTCCTGGACGGTAAAATGTTTTCCTCAAAGCTGAGCAGTGTCCTTGGCTCTGCATACCAGTCTCTAGCAGTAACTATAAACATCAAGTGTTATCAATCCTAGAAACACACACAGTCTGAGAAACTTGCTGTTAATTTCAGCAAGTGCAACTACTTACAAGAGACTTAGCTAAAAGTAAAAGTACAAAACAGAAAATCACCTTTATCCTGGCCCAAACCAGGACAATGGCCCAGACAAAGATAATAAATTTAGCAAGGTAACAAGGACTGAAAAATAGTAATAAATAAAAAACAAGTTCTTGGGATGACAAAATCTGTGTTATCTTTAGCAAGTCTGTGTGCCAGTGATTTATGAAAAGACAGAACCCCTTCTACTGTATAAAACTCCAAGAGAAAAAGGAGAAGGGGCGGGTCTTCTTTCCCCCCCTTCTCTCTCGACACTTCGGCTACGGGACAGCAACAGCGGAGGAAAGGAAAAGCGGAGAACATCAACCCCCCCACACTCCAGCCAGAGACCAGGATTGGGGACGGTGATAAAATCTCAATTGCTCCCTCTTTTTCTTTACTTTTCTTAACAACTCTTCTCTCCAAAGTAACGAATCATGTTTACCCTTTATTAACAGTGATATTTTGTTTCCCCTTTCCTAAAATAAATCCTTGTAACTTGCTTAAGTTTCAAAACGCGTTAGTGTGCAATTTCCACGGTTTTCTCTGAGTAGTGGCTGCATTTTCCTCATAATCAAAATATTAAAATAATAACTCGGATCACGACAGGTGTAAACACGGCTTCTCTATATAAGTGAGTGCAAATTATTAATAAACGATTTCATACGATCATATCGATGTGTACATGGAATCCTTAAGCCTCTGCAGACTTTTTTCTCACAGGCAGCTCCAGGCAGCAGATGTGTCCATGACAAGGAGGTGTCCATCTTCCCTCTGCCCTCTGGAGCTCTGGGCAATGCTTCCTGTGAGGCTGGGGGGGAGCTGATCCTCCCTTCATCAGACCAGCTCCTCCTTCTCTGAACGCAGCCACAGACAATCCTCTTGCCTTGCTCTGTTCTCCCCGAGTACAGCAGAAATGCTGAGGCTTTGAGACATCCAAGAATATTCCCCAGGACCAATGGGGGGAGCTGGATAAAAAAACCTAACCTCCTTGAAACTGCCTTCTGCAACCTGGTTCTTCAGCACAGAGAATATAGATGCTTACAATCTTCTTTGTTTAGCAGTGCTTTCATATGCAAATTTCATCACTAACAGTTGCATCTAAGACTTCCGAGCATAGGGCTGAAGCAAGAAAAGTGTGCGTCTATACCAGAAAAAGATGATAGGGAAATTGTCTTTTATTTTCTAGAAGAGTTTTCCCTAACTTAAATTTTCTCCTTGATCAGTGCTCCCTGGTGAAAAGCAGCAGATGTCCAACAGGAGCTCCAGCAGTCAGTTCCTCCTCCTGGCATTTGCAGACAGGAGGGAGCTGAAGCTCTTTTACTTCTGGCTCTTCTTGGGCATCTACCTGGCTGTCCTCCTGGGCAACGGCCTCATCATCACCATAATCACCTGTGACCACCACCTCCACACCCCCATGTACTTCTTCCTCCTCAACCTCTCCCTCCTCGACCTGGGATCCATCTCCACCACTCTGCCCAAAGCCATGGCCAGTTCCCTCTGGGACAACAGGGGCATCTCCTACAAGGGATGTGCTGCACAGCTCTTGTTCATTTTATTCTTCATTTCAGCAGAGTTTTACCTCCTGACCATATCTTACGACCACTACGTGACCATCTGCAAACTCCTGCACTACGGGACCCTCCTGGGCAGCAGAGCTTGTGTCCACATGGCATCAGCTGCCTGGGGCACTGGGTTTCTCAGTGCTCTGCTGCACACAGCCAATACATTTTCCCTGCCCCTCTGCCAGGGCAATGCCCTGGACCAGTTCTTCTGTGAAATCCCCCAGATCCTCAAGTTCTCATGCTCACGCTCCTACCTCAGGGAAATTTGGCCTAGTGTGGTCACTTCATGTTTTGTTTTTGTGTGTTTTGTTTTCATAGTGGTGTCCTATGTGGAGATCTTCAGGGCCGTGCTGAGGATCCCCTCTGAGCAGGGAAGGCACAAAGCCTTTTCCACATGCCTCCCTCACCTGGCCGTGGTCTCCCTGTTCATCAGCACTGGCACCTTTGCCTACCAGAAACCCTGTTCCATCTCCTCCCGATTCCTGGACCTGGTGGTGTCATTTCTTTACTCGGTGGTTCTTCCAGCAGTGAACCCCCTCATCTACAGCATGAGGAACCAGGAGCTCAAGGGTACTGTATGGAAACTGATGACAGGATTGTTTCCTCAAATAATAAAATGCTCAATTTCTCATGCATATAGCTGATAACATATCTCAAGTCATTAATATTGTGTCTCATCACATGCTCAGCCTGAGTTCTGGGACTATTGGTGTTTGAGTTTTTTTCTCTGTTTTACATGTGTTAATGATGTGCGCAAAGAAATCTTTTTGTTCGTACCATTTCCAGTTCTTTTCTTACTTTCTGGTGTTAAACAAAGGGGGCTGGAATTGTTTTTGAAATCAGATGTATGTTCTCTTGGCACTGAAAAAGTAAGGGATACAGCAGTGAGTTCTCTACCTGATGTCCTTTTTCTGAGATACCTTTGGTGTTACGGTTTGATCCAGCCACACCTAGAGTCCTTTTAGAAGGAGTTTCGAAAAGAAGGGGGTTCACTCTGATACCTGTGACTCAACGGGAGTGCCTTCCTCATTCTTTTGTCTGATCCCTGAACAAATCACTCCAACTCAGTTCCGGCTCCATTTCCACCATCCCTCTGGAAATCATTGCCTCAGATCCCCGTGTCAACCACTCCAAGGGACGTGTGTCCCTTCCACATCGTAACAGAGCAATCCTTCACATCAAATCCTATTAAGTCACAACTTCTATATTAAAATCACCTCTTCCTTATATCTTTGTCACATGTCAAGGGTCAGGATGACTGGGTCAGAAGTCTGTGTTTGTGTTGAAGAGATGTCAGACCATGGAATAGATCCTCCTGGAAGCTGTATCAAAATGTATAGGGGAGAGGGAGGTGATCTGAGGCAGCCAACACAGCTTCACAAAGGGCAAACCGAAGCTCACCAACCTCCTGGCCTTCTGCCATGGAGTAATTGCAGCAGTGGAGAAGGGAAGAGCTGCAGACATTGTCTACCAAGACTTGATATGATCCCCTACAACATTCTCATTGCTTAATTGGAGGGGGATGTGTTTGATGGATGGACACTTGGATGAGCAAGGAAATGGTCTGATGACTTCATGCAGACAGTTATGGTCAATGGATCAGTGTCCAGGGGGATGCCATTAATGAAGGATGTCCCTTCTGGATATAAAGTTACCTTCTCAATAGTACTGGATGTCCTCAGTACTGATTAACATCTTCATCAGTGACAGGGACTGTGGGATCAAGTGATTCCTCAGAAAGTTTGAAAATGACACCAAGCTCAGGGGCTCAGTTGATTCCCTTGAGGGTAGGGATGACAGCAAGAGGGACCTGGACAGATTTGAGTAGTAGGTCTGTGCAATCCTCATGGAGTTCAACAAGGCCAAGTGCAAGGTCCTGTTCCTGAGAGGAGGAAATCCCCACTGTCAGTAAAGACTGGGAGATGAAGGTATTGAGAGCAGCCCTATAGTAAAGGACTTGGGGATCCTACTGGGTCAAAACTTTTATGAAGGGGTAACCCACCTAGCAAATCAAGGCAAGCCAGTGGATGTAATATTTCTGGACTTCAGAAAGACTTTTTCGTATTGTCTGTCATAGCATCCTCCTGGATAAAATGTCCATTATACAGCTGGACAACCGTGCTATGTGATGGGTGAGCAACTGGCTCACAGGTGGAGGACAAAGAGTGACAGTGAATGGGGTAACTTGCTCCTCATCAAGACATTTAAGCACTGCAGCAGGTCTCCCAGAGAGCTTTTGTCATCTCCATCATGCAGCTTTTTGAGCACAAAATTTAATAAACCCTACTTTTTGTGGAGCTTAGGACATGCTTGGCTTCCTGGGCTGACAGCACACCTTGCCAGCTGGTGCTGAGCTTCTCATCAACCACCACCCCCAAGTCCTCCTCCTCCTCCTCAGGGCTCCTCCCAATCCATGCTCTGCCCAACCTTTATTTGTGCTGGGGATTGCCCCAACCAAGGTGCAGGACCTTGTGCTTGTCCTTCTTGAACTTCATGAAGCTTTCATGGGCCCACCTCTCCATCCTGTCTCTTTGTCTGCACAGTCTGTGTCTGGAAAGGTGACTTTAGAAATGGTCACTGTATCACCACCACCAGAAAAAAACTTTCTTGATGCTTTGAACTTGGTTTGCTCCTCATTTCATCTTGGGGTAGCCGGGAGGTGGTGTACATTTTCTGACATTATTGATCTTCTCACCCCACTGTCTCCAGGAAGAATCCCAACCCACAAGTGAGGGATGGGCTCTGCCTTCCCCTTGTCTGGGGTTCAGAGAGTGGCCTCACCGCTTAATAAAAAATAATAAATAAAAGCCACCTTTACAAAGCCTTTGCCTCCCTGCAATCATGGCCTCCAGTGATCTGCTCTAACAAGGCCATGGGGAGGCTCTGGCAGCAGTGTCCCTCACTGGGGCCAATCAGTGCTTCAAGGTACTTTCAGGTTCCATTCTGACTTCTGGAGCAGTTTCTTCATTCATCTCTCAGCACCTGAGGATCATGGACTCAGCACCAAACACTCCCTGGGGCTCATTGAAATAAAGAGAGCTTTAACAGGCCATGGCTCTCCATGGGATATTCTTCACATCTTCAAGACTTGTACAGATAATTGGAGAGGTTTTCACACTGTAGTTAAGTATGAAAATTTCATACTGTGCTTAATGAAAAAGGTTTGTGGGAGCTTTTTTTTTTATATATATTTTAAAAGAACATCTCGTGATTTTCAGTTTAGAGAAGAGGTGATAGAAGTTCCCTGAGGGCTGACACTTGTTTGGACAACTGGGACCACCTAGAGCTTCCATCTCTGGTCCTTGCATCAGACTTCTCTCCTCTCTGCAGCTGGAGGTTACAGCTCCACTGCAGTACCTCCCACCTGCTCTCCTTAGAGAACTGACTGCACACAGGCACAGCAGGAGTTTTCCTTTGTGCAAGCCAAGAAAAGTCAAATGGCGAAAGTGAAGAAGAATCTGATGAGAAATGGTTTAGACAGCCAGATGGGAAAAGAGAGCTGTGATCATCATGACAGAGGTGGCTAAAGAGACAATCAGGCTGCTGAAAGACAGGCGAGCTTTGAACAACCTGCTGCTCAAAGCAGCACCCAGGGGAGAGGCATCTGAATGAACAAAGAATATTCTCCACGCTGGAGACTTGAGCAGCAATCTTTTTAGAAGCATTGGCACAGGTTGACAATGGAGGAGTCTAGATCCCTGGAGCTGTCCAACAAAGGGACAGCTGTGGTGCTTGGGGAGATGATGTGGTGGTTCCGGGGGTGTAGGACTGACACTTGGACTCCATGATCTTGAAGGTTTTTACAGCCATGATGGTTCCCTGATTCTTCAGGCATTTGCCAGTGCCTGTCTGGGCACACCCAACCCGGCTTCCAGGTGACAAGGGGACCCTTTGTGACATCCCCCCACCGCAAAGGCCCAGCTGCTGGAGACAGGTGAGTGAAGGGCTTTTGGCTGCTTTGTTGTGCTCCTGCATAGCAGTGGTTGCTGGGCAGATCCCCGGCCTGATCCATGCCAGTCCCCACTTTGGGTCCCCGTGCCCAGGGCTGGCTCTGTCCTCAGGAATTGGCACGTGGCTGGGTGCCGGGTAGGCCCCTTCAGCTCACCCTCCTCCCTTGCTTCTTTAGATTCCCAGTTTGCTTCCAGCAGACACCCGGATCCTCTACCATCTGAGGATGAGGATGGCCAGGAGAGCTTTGAGGACTCAGGAGAGGTACCTATAAAGACTGCCACCTGCCTTGTGCCTGCTCCAGCTGAGGAGGTGGCTGTCAGCAGAGAGGTGGCTGAGCAGGGCCCACAGAGCCTTTACTGCCCTGCTCTCCCCGGCATTCTCTCGGCCCCGCAGGCAGGAGGGGTGGCAGCGATGCCGGCAGCACCTGCCAGGAAGCCAGGAAAGAGCCTGATGCTCAGCACACAGTGTTTGTGCCAGGCTGCTCCTCCACTGCTCCAGCAGCACAGAAATTGTCTGCTTCACACAGGCAAGAGAAATGTGGGACAGAGTCACGTTGCACGGCATCCGGAGGAGACTGCAGGACAGCTGCAGAGAGGTCATGTTGCTGGGCCTGCTCCTCCTCAGGGAAATCATGGCTGCTCCCAAGACAGAGGACTGAGCCATCAACATCGCTCTGGTGATGGGGCCAAAGCTCCCACCCCTCTTTGATGATGTAAGGCTGCTGTGGGACCTGACCCCGCAGAGGGGCACGGGGCAAGGGCTGCTGCCCTCCAGTCCAGCCCCATGGGCAGCACTTGGGCAGGGCTGCTGCCCTCCTCATGGCCCTGGGCTCTGCTGGGAGGGCTTCTGGAATCTGCAGCCCAGCACAGCCTCTCCTTGGCAGGATGAGGCCTCTGCTGCCCCCAGCCCCACCACCCCGGAGCATCTCCCCACTCAGAACCACGGTAACCGTGGGTAGGGTGAGGCTGTTGCTGCAGTCCCCCTGTCTTCCTTCCTTCCTCCCAGGAGTCCACCAGGTGAGGGAGCTCTCCATCAGCCTCTTTGGAGAGATGATGGGGGCTGTGAAGAACAGATGGGAGAGTTGGATGAAAATATTAATGACCCTGATCTGTCTCTTCCTTAGAATGTATGACAGCACTGAGAGTGTGGCCGAGGTACAGACTTCAGAGCTGACCCCCTGCTTTGCCCTTCCCTCTGCCCCAGCCCTGGCAACAGCTCAGCAGCTCTTGCCCATCTCTCTGCTGCTGGCTGGCATAGCGTGATACCTGAGCTGGTGGCTGTCCCAGGTCCCTGCCTTGGGCACTGAATCCCCTTCAGGCTCTGTCCCCAGCTGCCTCTTCCCAGAAGTAGCTGGGGACAGTTTGCAGCCTTGCCCAGAGGAGGGGGATGAGAGGTCTCCTCCTCCAAGCTGTGGTGCCAGCTCCCACCGTGTGCTGCTTTGCAGGCCTCTGGAAAAGCCCTCCTCACCTCTGCAAAGTTCCTGCGGTGGAGGAAGGTCCTGAGAGAGGTCGAGAACAAGGAGATGTGGAGGACTGGAGAGACCGTAGTGAGGACAAGCCCCAGGTACCAGGGCCTGGGCTGGACAAGGGATGCCCCATGTGCCCAGGGTGTGGGTGTGCAGCTGTTGCTGGCTGGCCCTGCTCTAGAGTGGAACACAGCCTGGAGCTCAGTGCCCCTTTCCCTTGCCCTACCCATTGTTCCCTTGCCTTTTCCCTTTTTTCTTTACGAGGAGAGGGGAAAAGCAGTAACACACTGGGTACGGAACAAAAGTGGCAATCTGTACAAATCTGTGCACAAAGCTGTCACAATCCTGGCAGGGATGGGTGCCTGAGGGCCCCTGTGGCAGGGCCAACTCAGGAGGGGGCTCCGGGGCTCTGCCTAGCCCCCGATGGATGTGGATTCCCATGGGTACGGAGCTCTCAGGAAAGGGGAGCAGCAGCAGCAAAGTAAGGAGCAGGCGAAAGAGAGGGAGGGCTCCCAGCAGTCAATGGGAGGGAACATGGAGCCCTCTGCGCTCCGCCCCTCCCCGAGGCTGCAGCCCATGCTGCTTGAGTTTCTCCTCCAACTATGGTACCCCCCGTGTGTCCACCCCATCTTGTGTCCACCTCTTCTCACTCCCCTGTCCCCTCCATGTTGCATCCCCTCCCCGTGTCCCCTCCGTGTGTCACCTCTGTCTCCCTCCTCCTGTCACATCGTCTTGTCCCTCTTGCCTCAACCAGTGTCCCTGCCCATGTCCCCCCCGTAACCTTCCCTCAGTTTTACCCCCCCTCCCCCATGTATCACTCCCCTCTGTCCAGATCACCAACAGGCTGGTGCACGGCACGTGCCAACCGTGTGAGATGCATGTACCAGGCCTGCACCAGGCTTGTAAGGTGCGTGTGCCAGGAGGGTTCCAGGTGTGTCCCACATGCATGAGAGATGTGTGAAAAGTGTGTGCAAAGCATGTGAGACGCATGCACCAGGCATGTACCCAGTGCCTGAGATGTGTGCGAGAAGCTCGTGCCAGGCATGTGAGATGCATGTGCCAACCGTGTGCCAGGCGTGTGAGCTGCGTGTGCCAAGCACGTGCCCAGTGTGTGCCAGGCGTGTGAGCTGCGTGTGCCTGGCTTTTGAGAAGCATGTGCCAAGCATGTACCTGTGTCCTAGTATGAGCCAGGATAAAGGTGATTTTCTGTCTTGTCATTTTGCTTTGAACTAAGTCTCTTCTAAGTAGCTGCACTTGCTGAAATGAACAGCCAGTTTCTCAGTCAGTGTCTGCTCTGGGAATGATAACACTCGATGTTTATAGTTACAGCTGGAGACCGTTGTGCTGAACCAAAGGCACTGCTCAGTTCTGAGGAACATTTTGCCCTATGGAAGGAGAAAAGGAGTAAAGAGGTCCCACCTGCAACCCTCCTATGGGGAGGAGCAGACAAGATAGATGGCCAGAATTGACCAGAGTATTCCATCCCATTCAGTATAAATCGGAGGGATCACGAGCATAGAAACCCCTTCCTGCTTCCCCTTCTTCACCTCTCCCTGTTTCCTTCAGCATCCTGGGAGGATTCCATCTGTTCCTCTGCCTGTGGTCCTGATCTGTGCCAGTGGATACTGTGGATCCGATCTGATCCAGTGGGTACTGACATGCTGCGGAGGCGGGCTCGCGGAGCAAAGAGACAACTCAATATGAGTTAGCATCAAAGCTCAATTTTATTAAGCAAAGCGTTACATTTATATGGTCTTGGCGTCTTCGTGGCTTATGTTGATTGGCTGCGTGTTGCTGTCCACACACCTGTTGTCGTGTTGCGATTGGGTGCTGCTTATCATCCTTGTCCAGCTTTGTTGATCGCAGGCATCCTGTTTGCAACATTTTATCTGCCATAACTTTCTTCTTCTCAGGGGCTCAGAACTGGTTAAATACAACTGTTTATGTGCTGTCTATGCGATGCTTTCCCATCCTGTTATTCTTCTTTTCTGCTGCCAACTCCCTTATCTTTTGCACATAGCTGATCTTTCAATAACCTTGCAGCTGGGCCTCAAGGCCCTCAGCTCTCTCTGGCTAAAGCTAATTAGTCAGGATTGCTCACATGTCTGTTTTCTTCCAAAAAACTCCCAACAATTCCCCCTTTTTGTTTTTGAGCAATCCAGACTTGCTTCATTGCGCGAGATAAAATGCTAATGATACATTGCCATAAACAACATACTAATACAAAATATATTAATACAAAATATTACTTATATATATACTAATTATATATATATAATATATTAATAAAAATGCTAATACAAAAGCAATAATAACATACTAATAATAAAAAACCAATAATAACAAATATAATTGATAAAACTTGTCTAAATAAATCTCTAAGCTATCCCCATATCCTTAAATGATTTAACCATTCATTTAACACAGTATATGCAACAGTTAATTTTTTCATGTTATCTAAATCAATCGCTTTTGGTTGTGAATTGACTCTGAATGATCAGATAAACTTATGCAAATACACTACATCCATGTCTTCACAAACATAACCTAAAAGCTAACAATAAAAAGTCAGTGGCAGCACAATATCGTAAAACTGCATGTCTGACACTATCAACATCTTTTAGCATCTGTGTTAAAATACCAGAAGTTAAGTTCATCTGCTTAGCAGTGCAACAGAATAGCACAATCAACAATCAACATATAGACGAGGCATCCCATGGTCAACATATAAAAGATCACATGAATTACAATATTAACAAAAGCCTGTTATCAATAGAACACAATACGAAAAGCACATTTCACATCGCAGTGGAAGGACTTAAATACATTTTTAGTATGAGGAAGGTCTGGTGTCCACTGGCGCGTAGAGCCAAGGGGGTAGAGGAGGCTTATCCAACAAAAATTCGTCGGGGGGCCCCAAAAGCGTTCCCAGACCCCTCCCGAGTCATGGCACAGTGGAGTTCTGGTTTCTTCCATGGTTGCCAAATTGAGGCCCAAAAAGGCCTAATAAAATTGTTTAGAGACAGAATTCCAAGCCTTTAAATAGCAAAGGCAGACACCTCCCCCACACTTTTCTTTTGTTTTTTTGGTTTTTTTTTTTTCTTTTTTTTTTTTCTTTTTTTTTTTTCTGCTGTGGAGAAGCAGCAGTGTGTGCGTGAGGGGGGCGAGAAGCGGCTGCGGGGGCAGGAGTGGGGATGCTCTCTGTACCAGGAGCAGCTCTCACTCTCCGCAGCAACTCTCAGCCTCCGAAAAGGCATACTCATTTTTTTTACTCCTCACCAATATATGAGAAAAATTAACAACAAACACTAGAAGATTCAAAAATGAAATGACATTGCTACTAAAATCTGGTGAAGTTAGCCTAAAATAAAATGAAGTGGTACAATCTCCGAAACCAAAATTCATATCACAAATAGCATCACTGTGGGTCCACATTTGAAGGCATTTGTTTCCATGGATGAACCCATCTGGCCAGTACCCAACGCACTCCGGTACCTGTAAGTAAACATATATAACCTCGACCAGTTAGTTTCACCTCTGTCGGCCCTTCCCATTCTCCAGTGTTCAAATTCTTGAATTTCACCAAAATTTTTTGGGAGCGTTCCAAAGCTTCAGAGTCTGCTAAAGCCTTTTGATGTATTAATATCAGAGGCTCTGTACAATTTCCTGTAAGGCACAAATAATTCATGACATATACAGCCTTACTTAACTGGTTCTGCAGAGGACTCCCTTCCTCCCCTCGTTTTTGTTTCTCAGGGAGAGCCTTTAATACTGAATGGCAACGTTCCGCTATTGCTTGACCCATACGGTTATGAGGGATACCAGTAATATGTCGGATGCCCCATTGTCCACAGAACTGTCGAAAGCGAGCAAAAGAATAAGCGGGGCCGTTATCCATCTTGATGGACTGAGGTACTCCTAAAACAGCAAAGGACACATATAGATGTCTGATAACATGTTTTGTTGCCTCACCAGTCTGTGCAGAGGCCCAAATGGCCATAGAAAAGGTATGTATAACTACATGCACATATTTTAAGCGTCCAAACTGCTGTACATGAGTGACGTCCATTTGCCACAGTTCCAAAGACTTCAAACCTTTAGGATTGACTCCCATCCCAATACCAAGATCAACTTTTTGGCAATCAGGACAAGATTTCACAATTCCCTCTGGCATCCCCCACAGGTAAGTGAAATTGCCGTGCTAACATTTTAGCAGATTGATGGAAAAAGGCATGAGACTGTCGAGCTTGTGCAAAAATATCAACAGAAGGACCAGTCCATGCTGGTGCAACCAAATGGTCAGCTCGGTTATTACCGATAGCCAAACCTCGGTCACTAAGATGACTCCGGATATGAGTGATAAAATAAGGATGTACTCTTTCTGCTAAGAGTCTCAATAACTTCTGCAATAAGAAATACAAATGCTTATTTGAAATTTCCTTCAAAATTGCATGATACATTCTCAAAACAATACCTACTACATAAAGTGAATCAGAGACTATATTAACAGGAGTGTTATTCCATGTTCCAAAAACCCAAATAACAGCGGTGAGTTCAAGGGTTTGCAGAGAGTCAAATGACTTCCCTTGAATTAAATGTTCTTTCCATTGTCCAGGCGTCTCCTCCCAGGTAACAACAGCTTTATGGGATTTTTTCCTGGTGTCCATAAGACCGTTATGCCGTCCACTGGGCTGTCAGACAAAAAACTACATGACTCCCACTGCATGTCAGACAGAAGTGGTAACAAGCAATATGAAGGGTAAGAATTCGTAATTTCCCCGCCAAACTGTGCTAAGGCTATTTGTAGGTCTGTTGAATTTCGTAAAGACCAAATCAAATAGTCCTGCATAAGGGTCAAAATGATCTGACCTGGGTCTACTCCAGCGATGTCTTGACATCACGTTCTGCCCTTTATAACAATTTGAGATAAGACTGCAACCCTCGTTGTAATCGTTTTGCGTAAGCGGATTGACAAAAAAATCCATTCTAAAATTCTTAAAGCTTGTTTTTTCTCTTCATCCCATTGAACTAATAGCCCAAAGGGATGAACTCGAACTTGACCTGAATTTATTATCATTAATGTTATTGACAACTCTTCTACAAAGCGAGATGCATGACACATTAAAATTTTCTCCTGAATAACAGTCAAGGACTTTTAGTGTATGGGCTGTAACTCTCTTTTATCAGTTACATTAGACGTGGTACCTAAAAGATCAATCAAAGGCTGCAAATCATCATTAGTAATCCCTCAAAGTGACCTCACCCATTGGATATCACCCACGAGTTTCTGTACATCACTTAGCATAGTAATTTCTGTTTTAAAAGCAACCTTCTGCTGTCACACTGCACTCCCCGTGATTGTCCACCCCAGATATTTCTAAGGCTCATGCTTCTGTACCTTTTCTGGAGCAATTTTTAAACCACGTTGTTCTACAGTCTTTGTCACCTGAGCTAAAACATCGTTGTAATTGAGTGTCCTTCCTGCAATCAAAATGTCATCCATATAATGATAGATAATCAACTCAGGAAACTGTGATCGTAAAGGTTGTAGGGCCCAAGCAATATAAATTTGACACATTATTGGGGAGTTCTTCATTCCCTGCAGTTATACGACCCAATGATATCTTTGTGCTGGCTCAGCCTTATTAACAGAAGGAACTGAAAAGGCAAATCGCTCAACATCTTCTGAATGCAAAGGAATTGTAAAGAAACAATCTTTTAAATCTATTACCAATAAATCCCAGTTTTCTGGTATCATTACTGGAGACGGTAGTCCTGGCTGTAACGCTCCCGTAGTCTCCATGATCGCATTGATGGCACGCACGCAAATCATGCAATAAACGCCACTTTCCAGATTTTTTAGGAATTGTAAATACAGGCATATTCCATGGCGATGTAGATGGTACAATATGCCCAGCCATGAGTTGTTCTTGTACCAATTCCTTCACATGCTGCAGCCGGTCATTAGTTAGCGGCCACTGATCTATCCAGACAGGGTCATCAGTAGACCACTTGATTTTTAGGATTGGCTGCCCCTCAGTGGCCGCTACTAAAAAGGCTGTGTTACAAGTCTAGCATTCAATTGACTGAGGACGTCTCTCCCTATTAACATAATAGGTACATGCGTGACATAGGGTCTAACTGACGCTTGTGATTCATCAGTAAATTGTAAAGCAACTGGATCTTTACTAACTCTAGTCATTTGCATTCCTCCTACACCCATAATCCCTACTGGCGATGGTATGGTGGGCCATGTTAAGGGCCAATGTTGCTGAGAAATTATTGTAACATCTGCTCCTGTATCAATCATCATTTTCAATTTAATAGTCTCATTCCATTTAGATCTAATAAGTACCTCTACCTCAGGTTTTCCTTTCATAATATCCATAGCAAAATAGACTTGTGGTACTCCAGTGGAGCCAAAGCCTCCACTTCCTATGTCCCTTTTACCTTTACACAGTACCTGTGACAAAAAAGGTACTAATTATGCTATCCTACTGCCTTTTGGAATGGATACTGGTGGGGTAATAATATAAACCATGATTTTTATTAATCCAGTAGAGTCAGCATCGATCACACCAGGGACTACAAAAATACCCTGTCTAGATGTAGATGACCGCCCTAAAAGTAAAGCACACAAATTATGCCCCAAGGGACCCTGAATATTCGATTCCACTAAATGCACGTCAGTGTTTAACAATGTTACATCTACTGCGGTTTCCACGTCAATGCCGGTGCTCCCGTAAGTGGCGGAGCTGACGGTGTCCAGGGCCCCTGGGGTTCCTGAGTCCCCTGACCAGCAGACCATGCTCCCTGAATTTGTGTCGGTGCGCAGGTAGTTCGCTCTCGGCAGCCGGTTTCCCGATTGCCGGCACTCAGATGCATTGTGATTATTTCTATTGCAATTCGAACACCATTTCCATTTGGGTCCTGCAACTCTGCGTTGCGCTCTAGAATGACCCTCATTACCACAATTAAAACATTTTTTATCTTACAGTGACTTGCAGTTTGGTGCTGTTGGCACCATACCTTTTAGTGCAGCAGCCATATAGGCGGCTTTTTCCTATTGCCGAGTGCGCTCCATGAGCTCAATCATATCTGCAACCTCAGCTGTTCGAGGCAACGATCCTAAAATTTGTCTTGTTTTGTCATTTGCATTATCAAAAGCTAAAACCTTAAACATACGCTGTTTGGAATCCTCATCCAAATCAGGATGATCTTGGATTGCCCTTGAAGAGCTTATCAACAAAATCAGGAAAAGACTCATTTAAACCTTGTTTAACATGAGAAAAGGCATGCGATCGACCTGGTTCTTGAATCGACGTCAGTGCCTGCAAAGCAAGTCTTTGTGTTAATTGCGACACCTGTGGCACAAATCTTGTTTGCAAAGTACCATCAGCAAAAGGACCTTGACCCATTAGCATTTGCACCTGAATACCATACAAAGGGTCATTCTGCTTCCGTGGCTGAGATGCTTCGTGACTGCATAATCTCTGCCATTCCCTAGAAAACAATAATAATTGAGAGGGGGAAAGCAAAATCTCAGTTAATTGAACTATATCTTGCGGTATCAACAAATCAGCTGTAAAAATGTATTTCAACATTTGTTGTGTTATGGGAGACCTAATACCATTTTGATTTATTGCTGCTCTAGCTTTTTCTAATATTTTCCAATCGAAAGGCTCCCATTTCTGTGTTCCATCTGTTTGCACCAACACAGGGAACGCTGAGAAATTAGGTACAAACTGCCCCTCTATTATTGCATCGCGTTTGACTCCTCTCCATCTTTGTCCAGATTCTGATTTTTCTGGAGGCCCAGGAACCGGATTCCACAAATTAGGTGGAATAATTGCTTCCGCACACGGAGGAGTCTGTGGAGAATTAAGCAGTACCAGGGCCGAAGATTCTGAACCCAAACGCTCTTCTGCTGGTTTAACTGTAAGATCCCCCAGTTTTTGAATAAGACTGTTTAACGCTTCAACAGACCCTTCTCGTTCCGGGCTGATAAGAGGAGTACCTGACAATGGTGGACATTCTGCGCTCTGTAGGGCTTCTGATCGATTAGGACGCTGAGCTTCCCTTAAAATGCCAGACAAATTATTTAAATAAAGTTCTCTTAACTCATCCGCGCTCGGAGGGGGAGGCAGGTCGGGTTCTTTAGATGTGCTTTCTCCTGCACCCGCATGTTCAAGCTGTCCGCACGTTGTTGTGGTGCCAAAAAACCCCGGTAAGGGCAGCAGCGGGCTACTGGCAAAAGGATTCAGTGGAGGCGCAGATGGCATTTCGCTAACAGGAGCCGTAGCGGCCGAGCAACCAGTCCTAGTATTTTTGCTTTTACTGGTCTTTTCTGGAGTCAGTGCAGCGAAGGCAGAAGTGGCTGCCGCTCTTTCACCTTCCATCTCTTTTAAGGTTTCTCTAATCAGTTTCCAGAGTGTTGCTAAGCGTCCTGCCTCCTTATCTCCATCACTAATTTTATCCCATAGGGCAGTACCTATGGCTTCCCAAGTAGGTAACTCAAAAACGGAACCCATCGAGGGGATCAAGTCTCTATCCCGTGCCCATTTCAGTAATTCTTGTAAGGTCCTGCCTTCGTGTAATAAACCTCTCTTAGAGAGAATACATTGCAGGAGCATAACTACTGCCTCTTCTTCTTTAGAGAATGTAGACCCCATCTCCTCCCCAGCCGCTCGCCTTTTTCCTGGTGAGATTCAATTCCGAGGTACCTCTTTCGTTCCGTAGCCGGGTACCAACTACATAGACCGCCGGGGTAGCAGTCCCCTTTCGACTGGCTTCTCCACTCCTGCCGCACAGTTGATTTGGTCGGCTTCCTCGCTACCCTCTCATCCCATCTGTCTTCATCGCTCCTGGAAGCAACAGCGAGAGGGTCCCCGTTCGGGCACCAAATGTAGAAAAAAATCCGCGGAGGCTTAAGGACAACACATAGTCACCAATATGGTTAAAGTGAAGTTATTTATTAACAATTCCTACTTGCTTTATATAGAACCCTTGTTTATATAACAATATCTTGCAGGTTGCTCAGAGCTCCATCCAGCCTGACCTTAAAAACTTCCAGAGATGGGGCTTCCACCACCTCTCCGGGCAACCTGCGCCAGTGTCTCACTACCCTCATGGTGAAGAACTTCTTTCTAATATCTAATCTAAATCTACTCTCCTCTAATCTGAATCCATTCCTCCCTGTCCTATCACTACCTGACATCCTAAGGTCCCTCACCAGCTTTCTTGTTTCCCTCTTCAGGTACTGGAAGGCTAAGGTCTGCTCGGAGCCTTCTCCTCTCCAGATTTAATAACCCCAAGTCTCTTCGTCTGTCTTCATAGGAGAGGTGCTCCAGCCCTCTGATCATCCTTGTGGCCACACTTTGGGTGCAGCCATCAAGGCAGTTCTTTATCTACCCATGGTCCATCCATCCAGCAAACCCATCTTTTACCATGTTGGAGACCAGGATCTTGTGTGGGACAGTGTCAAAAGTTTTGCTCAGGTCCAGGTAGATGATCTTGGTGTCTCTTCCCTTGTCTATTGATGCTATGATATTCCCATAGAAGGGCCACAAGGTTTGTCAGGCACATTTTGCCGCTGAGGAAGCTGTGTTGATTATACCCGCTCACCTCTTCATTACTCTTCTGCTCCAGCAATGCCTCCAGGAGGATCTGCTCCATGACCTTACCAGGAACAGAGCTGAGACCGACTGACCAGGAATTCCCTGGATCTTCCTTCTTTCCCTTTTTGAACATGGGAGTCATGTTTCCCCTTTTCCAGTCAGTGGGGATTTCACTGGACTGCCATGACTTTTGGAATATAACAGACAGGGCTTTAGCAACTACATCCTCAGTTCCATCAGTATCCGTGTGTCCTGGTTTGGGCCAGGATAGAACTAATTTTCTGTATTTTAATTTTGCTTTCACCTAAGTCTCTTGTAAATACATGTTCTTGCTGAAATTAATAGCATGTTTCACAGTCAGCTTCAAGGACTGATATTGCTCGATGTTTATAGTTAATGCTAGAGACTGGTATGCAGAACCAAGGACAATGCTCAGTTCTGGAAAACATCTGTGCTCCAGAAAGAGAAAAGGAGAAAGGAGGTCACACCTGCAACCCTCCTTTAGGGAGGAACAGACAAGATAAATGACTAAAATTGACCAAACAGTGTATTCCATCCCATACACCTCATACGCAGTATAAATTTGAGGGATCACGAGCATCAAACCCCTTCCTGCTTCCCCTTCTTTTAAAAAGTTCCACCATCCATTGCCTTTAAGGTAGTTTTTAACAGTCCATTGTACCTTTCAGTTTTACCTGAGGCTGGTGCATGATAGGGGATATGGTATATCCACTCAATACCATGTTCTTTGGCCCAGTTATTTAAAAGACTATTTTTGAAATGAGTTCCATAGTCTGACTCAATTCTTTCTGGTGTACCATGTCTCCACAAGACTTGTTTCTCTAGGCCCAGGATGGTGTTCCGGGCTGTGGCATGAGGCACAGGATATGTTTCCAGCCATCCTGTACTTGCCTCCACCATTGTAAGCACATAGCGCTTACCCTGGAGGGTTTGAGGCAGTGTGATGTAGTCGACTTGCCAGGCCTCCCCATACCTATATTTTGACCATCTCCCTTCATACCACAGAGCTTTCAACCTTTTAGCTTGCTTAATTGAAGCACATATGTCACAATCGTGGATAATCTGCACAATAGTGTGTAGAGAGACATTGTCAACCAGGTGCCTTGAGTTGCCAAAGAGTGGGTGTGAGTCCACCTGTGCCTGATTAGGACAGGCCCCTATTGGGCATGAGCAAGATCAGGGGGCCAATAAAGGTGGGACACACACCCACAGAGAGGACCTCAGTTCACTCTGGTGCGAGGCATGGAGAGGCCAGCAGCTCGTCGAGCCTCTGCAGCAAGAAAGGCTCTTCCTGCTACACTTCTACCCTGGAAGCGCTGTGTGGTGGCTGGAGTCCTGGAAGAGACCAGCAGCTCATCGAGCTTCAGGAGCAAGAATGGCTCCTCCCGCTACATTTGGTGGAGAATGCGGGCAGCATACAGACATCTAAGCAGCAGTGTCAGAAGCTGGCAACAGGAACATTACCCCTGATTTGAAAAAATGCCTGGGCTAACACTCTCCCTACCAGCAAGCTCTTTGGACTGGAAACCCCTGAACGGAGGGAAGCCAAGATAAGGATTCTCTCTTTGGAAACCCCTGAGCAGAGGGAAGGAAACCAGGAGGATGGAATCCCATGGTATGGAGTCCCACGGAGGACCCAGAAACCCATGAGGAACCAGAAATCTCTTTGGAAACCCCTGAGCAAAAGGAAGCCAAGAGAAGGATTCTCTCTTTGGAAGCCCCTGAGCAGAGGGAAGCCAAGAGAAGAGCAGATACAGGAGGGAGAAGAACAACTCGAAACATAGAGACTTTGTGAAAAAGTGCCTGGGCTGACATTGAACGGTTGCCTGAAGAGCTAGAGTTAAAACCCGTAAGTTATAAGTATATTTTTGTGTATGTAAATCCTGTACTCGGCGCCCCCTCGATGCCCTTAGCTGAGTGTCCCGCGGGGCCCGAAGAAAAATCCTGTAATCAGCGTTAAAATGTTTATAAATCCCGTAAGTTATATAAATCTTGTAAGTTAAGTGTATTTTTGTGTATGTATGTGTGTAAAAATCCTGTACTTGGTGCCCCCTCGATGCTCTTAGCTGAGTGTCCTGTGGGGCCCAAAGAAACATTCTGTATGTCTATGTCTAAATTCTGTATAAGTGTATTCTGTAATCAAGTTTGTAAGCTAGGGCAAACCGGGAAAGCTTTAAATAAAAAAAAAAAAAAAAAAAAAAAAAGGGGGGGAAATGTAGAGAAACAAGATAAACCAGGTGCCTCGAATCTGGTGCGAGGCATGGAGAGGCCAGCAGCTCGTCGAGCCTCTGGAGCACGAAAGGCTCTTCCCGCTTCACTTCTACCCTGGAAGCGCTGTGTGGTGGCTGGAGTCCTGGAAGGGACCAGCAGCTCGTCGAGCTTCAGGAGCAAGAATGGCTCCTCCCGCTACAATAGTGTCCAAAGATAAATCCACCCCTCGGTCATGAGCCCATCAATATGCTCCATCCCTGCCTTGATGACCTGAAGCGTTGTGGGCCCATCTAGCTAAAAACAGTTCACCTTTATGGTCCCAGTCCAGATCTATTTGGAACACTCGAGCAGCCTCATCTGCTCGTTGGTTGTTTTGATGTTCCTTAGAAGCTCAATATGAAGGTACGTGGGCATCTGCGTGACATACTTTTACATCAAGTTTCTCTAACCAAGCAGCAATGTCTTTCCACAGTTCAGCAGCCCAGATAGGTTTATCTCTACGTTGCCAGTTGTTTTGCTTCCACTGCTTTAACTAACCCCATTAGGCATTTGCTACCATCCACGAGTCAGTATAGAGATAAAGTCTTGGCCACCTTTCTTGTTCAGCAATGTCCAAAGCCAATGGGATGGCTTTCACCTCTGCAAATTAACTTGATTCACCATCTCCTTCATCTGTTTTTGCAACTAGTCGTGTAGGATTCCATACGGCGGCTTTCCACCTTCGATGGTCTCCTACCAGACGACAGGATCCATCAGTGAAAAGAGCATATTGTTTCTCATTCTCTGGTAGCTGGTCATATGGTGGGGCTTCTTCAGCCTGTTTTACCACTTTTTTTCTGGTGGCATTCCAAAGTGTTTGCCCTCTGGCCAATGTGTTATTGCTTCTACAATTCCTGGACGATCGAGTCTTCCTATCCTAGCTCTCTGTGAGAGTAAAGCAATCCATTTACTCCAGGTAACATCGGTAGCATGATGGGAAGATTCTCTACCTGTGTACATAAAACCCAGTACAGGTAATTGCGGCACCAGGAGGAGCTGTGCTTCAGTACCAATCACTTCTGAAGCAGCTCTAACTCCTTCGTATCCGGCCAGTATCTCTTTTTCAGTGGCTGTGTAGTTGGCTTCGGAGCCTTTGTAGTTTCGATCCCAAAATCCTTGAGGTCGGCCTCAAGTCTCTCCTGGAGCTTTCTGCCAGAGGCTCCATGGAGGACCATCACCTCCATCTCTGGTGTAGAGCACATTTCAAATTGGTCCAAGGGCTATTGCCTGCACAATCTCCTGTTTAATACTCTCAAAAGCAGCTTGTTGTTCTGAGCCCCATTTAAAGTCTTTCTTCTTCTGGGTAATCACATAGAGAGGTTTCACAATCTGATTATGAGCAGGAATATGCATCCTCCAGAAAACAACAGTTCCTAAGACGGACTGAGTTTCCCTTTTGGTAGTTGGTGGGGCCATAGCTGTTATTTTGTTAATCACGTCCATTGGCATGTGCAGACGTGCATCTTGCCACTTAACTCCCAGAAACTGTATCTCTTGCCTAGGTCCCTTGACCTTGCTCCTTTTAATAGCAAAACCAGCGTTTAGAAGGATTTCAATTATCTTCTTACCTTTCTTGTAGACTTCTGTAGGGGGATGGTCTTAAACGTGGGGGCGTTCGGCACTGCTGTATGCACAACCCCATGTTTTGACTGTTCAGAGTTTCAAGGACACCCTGTCCTGGACGTTAGATTAGGAAAAGGCACAAAGTGAAAAACAAGTGGCTTCTAGCCTGCACCAATAAGATTTGCTTTTCTCGTGTGAACGGCACCAGTGACCTGTAGCAGGTAGTTTGGGAGTGCGGTGGAAGGGGGCGTGAACACTGTAACAGTATATAAGCGGCTTTTGTACGTAATAAAAGCCCTTTTTTCTGGAAGCATCGATTATACCTTTGTGAGGACTTATCTTTGACTTGTGCGCCAAACCCCTAAGGTCGCCACCTCCTGCAACAAATGGTGGAGAAAGTGGGCAGCAACAGTAGCCGTGACAACGGACAAGGTCTAGCCCGTGATTAGGCAAACCAGGAAGAGGGGAGCCGAGACTGGTGGAACATAGCACCAACGAAGAGGCTGAAGAGGTGGGATAGAGTTGACCGGAGCCGGAAGGAGCCCGCGTCAGGTAGGAAGGGTCGCTACCTTCCCTCTATCATTGGCTTATTGAAAAAAATGAAAGCCAAATCAGTTACCGGAAAGGCTTATTGAAAAAATGGGAGCCGAATTAGCTGCAGCAAAAAGACTCTTAATAGGTATCCTCGCTAAGCGAGGCGAATCAGTCAATGAAAAGCTTCTAGATAAGCTAATAACGTGGGCTCAAGAGCAGGGACAGTTCTCCACTCCGCCTGAATTTTTTGCATGGGAACACTGGCGGGAGGTTGGTGATTTGATGTGGGACCTCCATTCCCAAGGGAAAAGTAAGCATATAATTGGCTTAGAAGGAACATAGAGAACTGTAATTAATGTATTAAGAGAAACGAAGGCAGAGGCTAAAGTTGCGGCTGCCGCCATAGCGATACTTACGCCAGATGTGGAATCAAACATCGTTCCAGCGGTGCCTCCGCTTCCTGCCCCTTCTTCTGAGCGTGGTGCGTCCTGGAGAGCATTCTTGGGATTAGGGGACAAAAGTTTTGCTGTTAAAGGCATGTGCGGAAAGGCACATCGATCTGTAAACGACTTCTTATCTGATCTCAGGGTGGAGAAGCTAGCAGAAGTGCCCGCTCCGAGCGTCAGAAGTGGAATGGTGAAAGAAGCGGAAGTGCAGACAGCTTCCCTTCCTGAAATGGGCGTCCCCAATCGTAACTTGGTATCTGATTTCGGAGCGGAGAAAGAAACGGAAGTACTCGCTCCGAGTGTCGGAAGCGAAGTGAAGCAGAATGCAGAAGTGCTGACCGCTCCTTCCCCCGAAATGGGCAGGCCCAGTCGTTAGTGGAAACCACCCCTAGCACTGCCTCCCACGGAAGCACCACAAGCCTTTTCTCATTAAATGGGCAGGCCCAGTCGTCAGCAGAAACCGCCCCTAGCTGAGCGTGGCCAGCAACCAAAGGGGCTGGGTTCTGTTAATTATCCGTCCGCCCTCTCTGACGATGATGACGACGTTTCAATTCCGCCGCGAACACGGCAAAGCACACAAGGCATTAAAGATGCCGGCAAAGCACACAAGGCATTATAGGTGCTGAAAAACCCCAGCCCAAAAGGTGGTCCAGCTTTGTTCGCGATGCCATTCTCAAAGGGGATTGGGAAGCCAGCACCATTGCTTGTCGTATTTTGCTTGATAATAACGGGACACCCCACTATGAGCAACATGCCTGGAAAATTTTACAGCAAGTCAAAAAGACTTTAAAAGTGAGAGGATTAAAGACGGATAGTGGCAGGGCCGCTCTGGACTGTCTCTTTACCTCTGACACCAATAGCCCCCACGATTGTAGCAATTTGGCCAAGTATCTGCTCACCCCTTCCCAACAAATCATTTGGGTCAAGGAGTGGGAGCCCCTGCCTCACTTAGAAGCGAACCATCCTCTAGCACCTGGGGACCCATTATTAGGGTCGACCACTGAAATGTTCATAGGTTCGGGACACTTTGGGGATGTCCATGTTCAGCTTCACTTTCCAGCCGTACTCCACCAAACCACTGCACGATTAGCATGACAGGCCTTCTATGCTGTGCCAGAGGCCACTCCGCTTCCCTCATTTACCTCTATCAAGCAAGGAATGACTGAACCATTTCAGTAATTTGTTGATCGACTTCATCAATCTATCGTGGTCCAATCTGACCTAGATCCAGAACAAAAAATGTCCATGCTCAAATTATTAGCATTTGAAAATGCAAACCCAAAGATGAAGGTGCTATTTTCCACTCTGCCGAAAACTGCTGATGTTTCAGAAATGCTTGAGATTACCGCCAGGGCAGTTCAAACGCAACAAAGTCAGGGCATGGCTGGTGCCTTTGCTGCTGCCATGGAGCCTACCCAAAGACTTCTCGCAGCTGTTGTACGAAAAATAGGCAACAGAGGAGGTTCATCCGGGAAATCCACTCCTGTCTGTTATCGATGCGGGGCCAAAGGCCACATGAGAAAAGCTTGCTCTGTCACAGCAATGTGATCAATGTGATCAATGCCAAAAAGACAATCACAATAGTTGAGTGTGCAGGTTTGCCAAAAACGGGAAGGGCAGCGTGAGGGGCCCCCACGCCAGGACACAAGTGGCTGGGCCAACGCTCTTGACCAGCTTCCCCCCCCAGCCACAAGGGGAAGCTTGGGCCTAAATCTGGCAGCAGCAAGAGATATCACCCTTACATCAACTCAAGTCCACCGAATCCCAACAAGAATATATGGACCTGTGTATCATGAAAATAGTGTAGTTGGAGCTTTATTGATTGGCCGCTCCTCTACTGGCATTTCAGGACTCATTCTTCTACCAGGAGTGATTGATGCAGATTATACTGGGGAAACCACGACCACTTGTTTCACATTGACATCTCCCCTAGTAATTAAAACAGGCACACGGATAGCACAATTGGTCCTTCTTTCAAAAATGAGTCTAGGGAAAAGTGCTTCTGTAGCACGGGGAGCTCAAGGCTTTGGATCCTCTGGGAGCGCACTGGTCACGCTAGTGCAACAGATGAAAACAAGGCCTATCGTGGACGTGCAATTGATCGCTGGTAATGAGACTAAGACTCTGCATGATGCTGGACATGGGGGCCGATGTCACAATAGTCAGCCGTAGTGTGTGGCCACGCCATTGGAAGCTCATCACTGCCCTCAATGATGTCCAAAGAGTAGGCGCTGGGTTCCACTCCTCTTCAAGCCCTTAACCCCGTACAGTTGAAGTTCTCCGAAGGACAAGTGGTAACTTTACGGCCCTATGTGTTGCCATTACTGGGGCAGCTTGGAGGATTGATTGGCAGGGTGGTCATGATCCAAGCAGGGGCCGTTCTCTCTATTCCTAAACCCACCCAACTCGCCCAATATTTTTAATGAGGGTCACTGCAGAAGTGCCGCCAACTCTTAGGCTTTGGTGGAAGACAGACACCCCTGTCTGGGTAGAGCAGTGGCCGCTATCTAGAGAGCGGCTAGAAATTGCCAATTGCCTAGTGCAAGAACAACTGGGTGCGGGACACATTCAGCCGTCCGTCAGCCCATGGAACACCCCTATTTTTGTAATCCTGAAGAAGTCAGGGAAATGGCAGTTATTGCATGATTTACGCAAGGTCAATGACCAGATGTGGCCGATGGGTGCCCTCCAACCCGGATTGCCTTTGCCTACTATGATACCCAAAGACTGGCAACTTTTGGTAATTGATTTTAAAGACTGCTATTTTACCATTCCCTTACATCCTGAGGACACGGTTCGTTTTGCCTTCACCATCCCGTCGATTAATAAAAGTGAACCTGCCAAACGGTGCGAATGGGTGGTGTTGCCCCAAGGAATGAAGAATTCTCCAACAATGTGCCAATTGTATGTGGCCTGGGCACTCTTGCGAATTCAAAGAGAAATGCCAAGTGCATTGATTTATCACTATGTGGATGATATACTGCTTTGCCAAGAAGCCCCGTTCCCCGATAATATCAGTCAGACACTTGCCACCCAGCTGAGGGCGAAAGGGTTAATTATAGCTCCTGAGAAAGTGCAGTCACAATCACCCTGGAATTATCTAGGGTGGCAAGTTACTCATGCCATGGTCAAGCCACAAAAGGTAGAAGTGATTAATTCAGTTAGAACTTTGCATGACGCTCAAAAGTTAGTAGGTGAGCTTCAATGGGTTCGACCCATCATAGGTCTCACTAATGCTGATATCCACCCCTTTTTATCGCTGTTGCGAGGTTCGCAACTGGGTCCGCCAGTGGAGTGGACTGATGATCATACCAATGCCCTGAAACAGGTCGTCCACAAACTGGCAACCGGCTTTGCAGATCGTAGGGATGCCACTCACCCCCTGGGGATTTGGATATGTAACCACCCTTCATTCCCTTTCGCGTTGCTATTACAGGACTTCAATTGGCAAAAAGAATACGGGGAACAGCAGTATGATATCAGTAATGCCAGTCGAAGGTGCAATCGAAACTCTCAGGGTTTAGAGTCAATAGCTATCCTGGAATGGCTGTTTCCACCCCACACGGCTCAAAAAAGTATTTGGCAATGAACTGAAATCATAGCATTCCTGATACGAAAGGGACCACAGCGTTGCCTTGAAGTACATATTCAGGAGCCAGGATGGATAAGTATCCCTATCAAAGCAATTGATTTTGACTGGTTACTACAGCACTCTACACCCCTGCAACTTGCTCTATTTGAATACTCAGGAGACATCCGTCATGGAGGCCCAAAACACAGACGCTTCCATGCAATTAGTCAGTTTTGCTGGGTAGAGCGACCAAACGTTTCAGAGCGTCCAGTGCCTGGTATCACTGTGTTCACTGATGCTGGAAGGAGGTCGAAAACAACTGCCTGTGTATGACAGGATAAAGGAGAGTGGAAACAACACTTGATTCCAGGAACTGACAAAGATATTGTCCTTGGTTTGGGCAAGGATAAAGGTGATTTTCTGTCTTGTACTTTGCTTTTAACTAAGTCTCTTGTAAGCAGTTGCACTTGCTGAAATTAACAGCAAGTTTCTCAGACAGTGTCTGCTTCTAGGTCTGGTAACACTCGATGTTTATAGTTACTGCTAGAGACTGGTATGCAGAGCCAAGGACACTGCTCAGCTCTGAGGAAAACTATTGTGAAGGCTGATATGAGCCTCACTGGAATGAACTGGCATAAGCACCCGATAGTGACTGGTCCAGATGCTCCATGCATCCTTGGCATAGACTACCTCAAGGGAGGTGTTTTCACAATAGTCAGTTCTTTAGATCTCCCCGCCACTCCAAAAAGAGTAACGGATTCTGTCCCTTTCTGATTCGATGGCATTAGGGTGCATTGTGCACCAGTGTCCACCAAGGCTTTTTACATTTGTGGCTCTAATGTGCCAGGCCATCGAATCCACACAATCCAATAGATTCTGTTGTCCCTCTCCTCCACCTGGCTGGAGGCAGGGCACCTCTAAGCTTGAGCACATACAGCATTGTCAGTATGTGCATTACTGGAGATTGCATCCCCATTACTCACACCTGATGTACAGGGATCTTGAGTCACCAGCATATTTCGATTGGGTAACTCCACACTGGAGACTTGAGCAGCCATCTTTTTAGAAGGACCTCCTTTTGCCTTCGGCTTACTCAGCAACTTACATGCTTGGTCCTCTAGGACAGCAGTAGGTTTCTTGTCCCACTTTTTCATGTCCTCTCCATACACACTCAGGAGTGCCCAAAGGATTCCTCTTACTGAATCCTGTTTCTCTCGATTCCGTCTCATAGGAGGGCGTCTCCTCTTAATGGCTGCAATGCAGCATCCTCCTTCTGTCTGAGGAAAAAGGGGTGAATGCAGTTTCTCAGATGTTCGCTTTATAGCTGAGACCCAGGCCTGACGAGGGGCCGTGACAGCATCTTCACAGTCTTGTGCTGTTTTAATCACATCACCCACAGTTCCCTCCACATCTGCAGGAACCCATAGCATTACTGATAGTGTATGGTTAAAAGGTGGTGGTGCAGCATGCACAAACCTTTGCATCATAGGTCTAGGGCATGACATGTGATAAGGATCTTCAATGTCATCATCATTATAGATCACGTCTCGCACAGCCAATTGTTCCAGATACCTGATAGCTTTTTCAAGTGTCTCTGCTTTGACCTGTGGGCAGTCTATTTCCTCTTTATAGGGATATCTCTCCCTTACAGCTGACAAGAGTAGTTTCCATAGGCTGGTAGTTCCTGCCTTTTTCTGAAATGCCTGATCAATACCTGCATCTTTGGCCAGGGATCCCAACTGCCTGGCTTCCTTCTGAGTTAATGTTATGGTAGCAGCCCCTTCCTTCCAGCATCAGAGTAACCAAGTGAGAAGTGGTTCACCTGAAAAACGGCTGTAGTCTTTTCTCAGAGTATGCAAGTCCCTCATGGAATAGGACTGAGCAGATTCTGAGTCTGAGTCCTGCTCAGCTGACTCTGCTTTTGAGTCTGCTCTAGCTGCTCTACGAGGAGAGGCAGTATCCTCTATTTCCTCTATCACCTGGTCATCTCGTTCAGACCTGGAAGGGTTAAGGCTCATTTCTGATTTCCATTGTTTTCCTTTTCTCCTAGTTATAGGGTCAACAACTAGCTGCGTGGGCTGATGGGGAGAGGCTGAGGTGTCTGCAGCAGTAGCAGCAGCAGGGCTCACTTTCTGAGAAGCAGCAGTGTCTGTGGGGGCAGAGGCAGCAGATGCAGCTGTAGCAGATACACTGGCGATGCTCACCGGCCTTATCTGAGTTGTGCCCTTGCATGAGGGGGGGCGAGAAGTGGCTGCAGAGGAAGGAGTGGGGGTGCTCTCTTTACGAGGTGTGCTCATTCCACACAAATAGGTGTAGTTGTCTTATTCCTCACCAACATATGATAGTACATGAGAATATTCACAGATACCTGAACAACAATGCCTACAAGAATCAGGAGGTTCAAAACTATAACAAGCATAATGCCATTTTGATTAGAATCTGCTGAACTCAGCCCTAGAGTGGTATACTTCCTCAAAAGAAGGCTGAAAATGTAATTACTAAAAAAGTTTTTAATCCTTGTATGAAACACCACTGCACTGTGTACTGCACTGTATGCTAATATTGCAGACCATGTCACAACTACTTTTCTCAAGCAGCGCTTATTAAAATTATTAACACTCATTCCAGCTGCAAAAGTACATATCATATACCCTGAATACCAAAGGTACAGCACGATTGGTTTAATCTCCAACCCTGTGAAATTTCCAAAGGAAAAGGTCTGATTGCCACTCAGCGAAGCCATTCTTCCACTGGAGTTGGAATTCAAACTATTCAGGCAAATTAGTCAAAATTTAAACTGGACTCGAGCCAATTAGCTCGGGCCCGATGTTGGGCGCCAATAAATCTGTCACAGTTTAACACTGGCCCAGCAATTAAACCGAATAACAGACGCTCTCTATTAATCTCTCTCTCCTCCCTGATAAAGAAAGGAGAGAGAATAAGGGAGAGAGACTTATGGGTTGGAAACTAAACTAAACAACTTTAATGACACAGTAATGATAAATAGGAAAAATTACTAAATATATACAAATATACAGGAAAATTGATACCATGTTCCTTCCCCCCCTTTTCCCCCAATAACTCTCACGTCACCACCGAGGCTGCAGGGCAGCCCTGGGAAAGTCCAGGCTGGACTCCTGGAGTAGGCAGCAGTCAGGAACTGGAGGCAGGAACACACAGATATGGGCTGTCACAGATCAGGCTCCCAATCAGCCTCACAGATGGAATCCTCCCAGGATGCCGAAGGATACAGGGTGAAGGAAGGGAAGCAGGAAAGGCAGGAAGGGTAGGAGGCCGGAAGCTGGAAGCGTGGCTTGGCCCCCGTGATGCCTCAAATTTATACTGAGTATGATGTATATGGGATGGAATACTCTGTTTGGTCAATTCTGGCATCTATCTTGTCTGTTCCTCCCCAAAGGAGGGCTGCAGGTGGGACCTCTTTCTTCCTTCTGAAGGGTAAAATGCTCCTCAGAGCTGAGCAGTTTCCTTGGCTCTGCATACCAGTCTCTATCAGTAACTATAAACATCAAGTGTTATCAGTCCTAGAAGCAGACACTGTCTGAGAAACTTGCTATTAATTTCATCAAGTGCAACTACTTACAGGAGACTTAGCTGAAAGCAAAAGCACAAGACAGAAAATCACCTTTAGACTCGCCCAAACCAGAACAAGAACCAAGGACAATGGTCAGTTCTGGAAAACATCTATGCTCCAGAAAAAGAAAAGGAGAAGGGAGGTCACAGATGCAACCCTCCTTTAGGGAGGAACAGACAAGATAAATGACCAAAATTGACCAAACAGTATTCCATCCCATACACCTCATAGTATAAATTTGAGGGATCACGAGCTTCAAACCCCTTCCTGCTTCCCCCTCTTCTCCTGTCCTTGTTTGCTTTGGCATCCTTGGAGGATTCCATCCATTCCTCTGCCAGTGATCCTGATCCATGCCAGCCTTAATCTCTGTGTTCCTGCCTCCAGCTCCGGACTGCTGCTGACTCCAGGAGTCCAGCCTGGACTTTCCCAGGGCTGCCTTACAGCCTTGGTGGTAACTTGAGAGTTACTGGGGGAGAGGGGGGAGGAACGTGGTATTAATTTTTCTGTATATTTGTATATATTTAGTAATTTTTACTATTTATCATTACTGTTTCAATTAAGGTTTTGTAGTTGTGCAGCTTAATTTCCAACCTGTAAATCTCTCTCCCTTATCCTCTCTCAGGGAGGGGGGATTAATAGAGAGCATCTGTAATTCAGTTAATTGCTGGCCCAGCATTAAACTGTGACATATTTTTGCTGCTCAACATGACTTAAGCTAATTAGCTCGAGCCCAGTTCAGATTTTTACTAATTTTATCAGAATAGTTTGAATTGCAACTCCAGGTTGAAGAAAGCCTGAGAGCTCCTCTGAGAGGGAATCAGACCCTTGCCTTTGGAAAGTTCACAGGGCTGGAAGTTACACCAGTCCTTCCAATACCTTTGGTATTCAAGGTATGTGAGGTATTCTCTGAATGTTCTGCAGGTAAAGGACAAAGAGGTGATTGCTGAAGCAGAGTGGGCAGGACAGAAAGGCATGGGGTGCACCTGGCCTTTAGCAAGCCCTTTGACATGCTCTACCATTGTCCTGTTGTAGCCAGACTGGTGACGTCTGGATTGAAGAGGTGGGTGATGTGGTGGGTAGGAAGTTCACAAGATGATGAGGGTCACAGTGCCATCAGGGATCCAAAGTCCTCCTGGTAAGCAGTGATGGGGCCTCAGTGTCCAAAAGCTGTACCAACACTTTGTCCTGCCTTTATAATCCCCCTGTGGGGTGGGACAAAAGGCACTTTCACCCCCTTTGTGGATGAAGCCACATGTAGCAGAACAAATCTTTCTTCAGGGATCGATGCCTCAAGGTCTGAGTAGGTGTAGCAGTATAGGCTCTAAGTCTATCACTCATGTAGCGGAACTAACAAGATCAGACCATGGCTCAATGAGCTACCAGCCTCTCTTGTGACTAGCACAAGAGTAAGCTACTTGGTGGGTGTGAGCCTCACCTTTTATTGGCCCCCTGGTCTTGCACATGCTCAATAGGGGGCCTGCCCTAACTGGGCACAGGTGGATTTGATACTGGCTCACACCCACTTCTTGGTAATCAGAGGCAGCTGATTGCTTTGTTCCACTACAGCCACATAGGGATTGCCCTTGAGTAACCTCATCTGCTTCATCCTGCCTTGAGGAGGGCACTCAGACAAGGAGGTGCTCAGGGGTCTCTTCCAGACTGAGGTATTGTGTGATTCAGAATGATCTGACGGGTGATGGGAATGATTTGTAGGACCATGCAGCAGGAGGAGCACGGGAAGCTCATCCTTGAGCAGCTCTAAGGGACACTACTGCTGACTGAGGCTGATGCTGTGGATGGGATTAAGAAGGGAGTTCCATGGGGACAGGGGCAGGGTTGGCCTCATCTAAGTGGGAGGTGTCCCTACCCACGCGTACAGGGGGGTTAAACTACATGATCTTTAACCCTTCCAACCCATTCCATGATTCCATGATTCTGTGACACAGTCCCAGCCAGTCCCAGGCCTGTGAGTCTCCACAGCCACCACTAGGGCTTTTTGATGCAGGGTCTGGTGCCTGGACACCATTGTCATGGGGGTCTCCATGGTGACCATGGGGGTATGTAAGGGCTGTGGAGACCTGGGGTGCCCATATCTGGGAGAGCACCTCCCTCAGGAGTCAGCAGCTGCCCTGGGTGACCATGGAATGTATGTGGCAGAAAATGCCCAAGATGTCCATGGAGAAGGAGGTGGAAGCCTGCTGCCAGCCCTCCACAAGACCCCAAGGTCAGTGAATGAAGGAAGGGCCAGGACAGAAGTTCCCCTGCAGGCTGTAGGGAGAGGGCAGCTGTCCCCTGCAGCCCATGGAGGAGCACAGGGGGGCAGATGTGGATCTGCAGCCCTGGAGCACCCTGCATCAGGGTGATGTTGGTTTTTAACTGAAATACATTAAATTTAAAAAAAAAGTCACATTTGAGCAACGCGAGCATGGCTGGGGCAAGGGGCAGGAAGGTGAGATGGCTTTTGTCTCTCTGTGTCTAGATTTCATTCTTTTCCTTTCCAGCAGTGCTGTTCCATACCAGCTGTGCAGTTGAGTTTCCAGCCCCTCAGTCTCTTTCCCTTCTCCTCTCTCCTTTCCCCAGAGGGGAAGGTGTCTCTGCTCCAGCACTGCTGTCCCCTCGGGGACTGCTCTCAGCTGCCCCTCTCCTCTGCCCTGCAGCTCTGAGACCAGTTCCTTTCCCCTGCTTGAAGATGTTGATGGCAGAGGCACTGTGGCTGCTGTGAGAGCTGTGCTTGGATTGTGTGTACTTGAAATGCTCGAGTAGCACAGCTAGCAAAAGCTCTGGGTGTTTGAGGAGCTTTTCTCCCCAGATCCTCTTGGTTCTGTTCAGGCAGAGTTTCTGGTGACCACTCAGTCCTGCTGCCAGGGAGCCTGGGGAGTGTGGGGCACGGGTATTTCTGCCTGGCTGTAGACTCTAGGAGCTGGCACAGCTCTTCAGAGGAGCGTTACTGCTCCTTGCCTGTCAGGAGGGATGCTTCATGAGCTCTCCTGAAACCTCTGTGACACCAGGGGTGATGTGATGGGACACCTCGAGCAGCCTGCAGTCAGGCTTCTGTCAGTCTTCTCCTGTTTTCAAAACCAATCCCCACGAGGAGCAGAGATATTTGGTTAATTAAGTTTTTCCCAGAAAAGGTCCCAGGAGACATTTCCCCAAATCCTGTAGCCCTTTCGAGAAGACTTTAGGGTTTGCTATGCATACCAACAAAGAACCTTCAGGGCAGTAAAGGCTGCCTTGGTCATTTTCTTCCTGATTTACACCTGAAAGCACTGATTCAACAGCTTTTTTTCTCCAGGCTCCTGAGGTGTAGTAAAATGAGGAAACCAGGTGCCACTAATTGCCAGGTAGTGGGCATGAGCTTGTGTTAAGCCCACCTGTGCCGGATTCGGGACACTGAGGCCGTGGGTCAGAGCCTCACCCTAGCGGTGAAGAGCTCTGATGGCGCAACCAAGTTAGTGTGGTACTGAGACAAAGCTCCAGGGGCGCAGTCAGGTTAGCGCAGTACTTATACAGACAAATCTGAGGCTAAGGCTTGAGTGGCGCAGCCATTTAGCACGCAGTTATACAGACAACCCCGAGCAATGCTGAGGCTGGGGGTTCGAGACTCAAAAGCCTCACCCTAACGGTGAAGAGCTCTAGCGGAGCAATTAAGGTAGTGCAGTGCTGAGAGAAAGAATTAAAGCCAAGCATGCAGAGCTTGTGAGTTCCATCGTGAGCTGAGCTTTTGAGTTTGAGCCTTACCTTTTATTGGCCCCCTAATCCTGCTCATGCGCAGTGGGGACCCGCCCTAATCAGGCACAGGTGGGCTTAACACCAGCTCATGCCCACTACCTGGCAATTAGTGGCACCTGGTTGCCTCATTTCACTACACTGAGGTCTTTGTTTTGCTATCAGGTCAGGGTGTCCTCCCATTCCCTCCTTCCCACCCTCATGACACCAGTCCTTCAGGTTTTTAAGCCTGGAATAACCTTTGTGGCTGTTAAATGTTTTCTTTCAACAACAAATCCCCCCTTTGAGACTCATGGGGATATTTTATACAACCCATAACCATCACTTTTGTGCTTGTACAGCCACAAATCACAGAATGGTTTGGGTTTGAGGGGACCTGAAAGATCATATAGCTCCAACCCCCCGCATGGGCAGGGACATCTCCCACTTGACCAGGATGCTCCAAGCCCAGTCTAAGCCAAATCCAAACTGGCCTTAAATAGGCAGATTTTAGGGATGGGACAGCCAGACATTCTCTGGGCAATCTGGGCCAGTGCCTCACCACTCTCACAGCAAAGAATTTCTTGCTCATATCTCAAGTCAATAACACCTCTTTTAGTTTGAAATTATTCCCCCCTTGTCTGGTTACTCCAAGCCCTTGTCAAAAGTCCCTCCTCATCCCTCCTTATTTGATGATTCTGTGATAAAATGTGTAACCCTTGGAAATTATAGAGGGGATGCCAGGTGATCATTCCCAAAGCTCACACCACTTTGGGGAAGTGTCTCGGGTTGGACACTTTTTCTGTCACCAGAACCCCCCTGTAAGGAGGAAGGAGAGAAGGAGTGGAACCCTGGGGCTTGCAATGAAACCATGTTTAAAAGGAGAAGAATAATAATCTAGTATTAACAATGAGTACAATGGCTCCAATGGGAAGGCAATGGTCACGTTATGTGGAGAAGGAGGTCCCAGCTATGGGGACTTTGTCTCGTTGGATGGGACCCTCTGGGGAAGGCAGCCATGGAAGAAGCCAAGCCATCCCCTCAAACTTCAGTCATAGAATGGTTTGGGTAGGATGGGACCTTGAAAGGTCATCTAGTGTAGTGAAATGAGGCAACCAGGTGCCACTAATTGCTAGGGAGTGGGCATGAGCTTGTGTTAAGCCCACCTGTGCCTGATTAAGGCAGGCCCTAACTGCGCATGAGCAGGATTAGGGGGCCAATAAAAGGTAAGGCCTGAGGCATAGGCTTGGCTCACTCCTGAGCATACCTGCAGAGAGATTAGCTTCTTCTCTTAGCACTGCACTACCTTTGTTGCACCATTAGAGCTCTTTACCGTTAGGGTGAGGCTTCTGAGTCTCGAACCCCCAGCATCAGCATTGCTCGGGTTTGTCTGTATAACTGCGTGCTAACCGGCTGCGCCACTCAAGCCTCACCCTAACGGTGATGAACTCTAGTGGCACAACGAAGGTAGTGCGGTGCTGAAACAAAGCAGCTAATCTCTCTGCAGGCATGCTCAGGAGTGAGCTGAGCCTGTGCTTCCAGACTCACCTTTTATTGGCCCCCAAATCCTGCTCATGTGCAGTTTCCTTCAAGCTACCGGGAGACGAAGAGTTAATTCGAACCCAAATGATAGTAGATGACATTCCTTACAATCTGTTAGGAATGGATGTATTGATTGGCAGGTCATGGAGAGACGAAAATGGTCGCTTTTGGAATTTTGGCACGCCCACTCTTAAAGTTATACTATTAATAACTGCACCTCGCCTCCCCCAAAGCAAAATTACGAACGTCAAACGATATTCTATTCCCATAGCAGCAAAAGAAGGTATCAGAGAAGTAATTTCTGACCTGAAACAGAGAGGTATCATTGTGCCATGCCATTTGCCTTATGATTGCCCGATTTGGCCCATAAGAAAACCAAATGGTAAGTGGAGAATGACTGTAGATTATAGAAGATTGAATGCTGGTACTGAGAAATTAACTGCAGCTGTTCCAAACATTGCAGATCTGGTGCTAGAAATCCAGGAAGCAGCGCACCCAGTGCTTGCCTCTCTCGATGTGAAAGATATGTTTTTTCAAATTCCCATTGATTCTGAGGATCAAAAATATTTTGCTTTTACTTGGGATGGAATACAATATACTTTCACCCGGTTGCCTCAGGGCTATAAACATTCTCCCACGCTTGCCCACCATGCTCTGGCACAGGAGCTGGAAAATATTCCAGAAATAAAAAACAACCCAAATGGAAAAATCTATCAATACATTGGTGATGTGCTGATAGGTGGTCAAAATAAGCAAGCTGTGAGAGCAGCTTATGATGCTATAATTGGGCACTTAACGACCTTACAAATAGAAATTCCTGAGGATAAAAGGCAACCTCCCTCCCAGGAAACAAAATTTCTAGGTATCACATGGAAAGGTGGGACATGGAATATCCCGCAAGATACTCTCTCTTACCTGGGAGAAATAGAAGCACCCACAAATAAAAAGGAATTGCAGGAAATTATGGGAACTTTGCAGTATTGGCGGAAGCACATACCTGTCCTGTCAATAATAGCCAGGCTGTTGTATGGCTTATTGAAGAAGCACTGCCATTGGGAGTGGGATAACACACATGCTGAGGCATTAAAACTCCTCCTCCTAGAAGCACAGACCTTTCAAACCCTGGGACCTCTTCACCCAGAGGACCCGATAACAATCGAATGGGTTTTTTCTTCCAGTGTGTTATCTTATCACTTTTGGCAACACAGTCCGGCTGGAGCCAGAAGACCCATATCATTTTACTATCGGTCATTAAAGGATTCAGAGAAACAGTATTCAGTCCTAGAAGTCTTTGCTTACAGTCAGCATGGCGCTGAAGGAGATAAGCAAGATAAGTAAAAAACAAAAGGTAATCCTGCAAGGACCCTTTAAAGTGGTTAATCAGGTCTTATCTGGGAAACTGCCCCCTGATGGGATTTCTCAGGAAGGAACTATCAGAAAATGGTACTCCCAGATTGAATATTTTGCTGAGCTGTTTCAAATTGCAGAAGGGCCAGAAAAGCAGTTAAAAATTAAGGAACCTTTTGACTCCACAAATGAAAAGGATTTAATAATGAAAACTCCTAGCCCTATTAAAGAAGCCCCAGAATACAAAAGTGATATGACTACAGCCTGGTTCACAGATGCTTCTTCCCGAAGGGAAGGAAAAGTATGGTTTTTTAAATCTGCTGCTATTAAGCCTTCCACAGGCAAACAAATAATAAATCAAGATGCGGGAAGTGCACAAGCAGGAGAACTGGATGCTGTTTTGAATGTATTTGTAAAAGAAAAAGCCACTAAGGAACCTGTATATATCTATACAGATTCTTTCGCTGTCTTTAAAGGCTGTGTAGAATGGGTGACATTATGGGAAAATAATAACTGGGAAATTATTAGAGTGCCTGTATGGCATACAGAGAAATGGAAGGAAATTCTACAAATTGCAAGAAAAAATCCCAATTTTCATGTAGGCTGGATACCTTCTCATCAATCCAGTTTAAAAGATGATGCCAGCAAATATAACAACCAAGTTGATGCATTAGCAAGAATTAATGTCACTGAAATCAGAGATGCTCTCAATCAAGGTGCAGTCAAAGAATGGGGAAAATTACTAGAATGGCTTCATTGCAAGAGAGGCCATTCGGGTATTTTTGATTTGTATAAAGAGGCACAATCTCGTGGTTGGTCTGTATCACGAGAAATCATAGAATCATAGAATCATAGAATAGGCTGGGTTGGAAGGGACCTCAGAGATCATCGAGTCCAACCCTTGATCAGCTACCGCCACAGTCACTAGACCATGGCACTGAGTGCCATATCGAGTCGCTTTTTAAATGTCTCCAGGGACGAAGAGTCCACCACCTCCCCAGGCAGCCCGCTCCAATGTCTGATCACCCTTTCCGTGAAAAAATTCTTTCTAATATCCAATCTGAACTTCCCCCGGCACAATTTAAGACCCTGCCCTCTTGTCTTATTGAGAGTTGCCTGGGAAAAGAGACCAACCCCTGCCTGGCTCCATCCTCCTTTCAGGGAGCTGTAGAGAGTGATGAGGTCTCCCCTGAGCCTCCTCTTCCTCAGGCTGAACAGCCCCAGCTCCCTCAGCCTCTCCTCATAGGATCTGTGTTCGAGTCCCTTCACCAGCTTGGTTGCCCTCCCTTGGACCTGTTCAAGGACCTCAATATCCTTCTTGAACTGAGGGGCCCAAAACTGAACACAGTACTCAAGGTGTGGCCTTACCAGGGCTGAGTATAGGGGCAGAATCACCTCCTTGGACCTGCTGGTGACGCTGTTTCTGATACATGCCAGGATGCCATTGGCCTTCTTGGCCACCTGGGCACGCTGCTGGCTCATGTTCAGCTTCCTGTCAATCCAGACTCCCAGGTCCCTTTCTGCCTGGCTGCTCTCCAACCACTCTGTCCCCAGCTTGTAGCGCTGCATAGGGTTGTTGTGGCCAAAGTGGAGGACCCGGCACTTGGCCTTGTTGAAGCTCATCCCATTGGAGTCAGACCATCTCTCCAGTCTGTCCAGGTCCCTCTGCAGAGCCCTCCTGCCTTCCAGCTGATCAACACTTCTCCCCAGCTTGGTGTCATCGGCAAACTTGCTGATGATGGACTCAATCCCCTCATCCAAGTCATCAATGAAGATATTGAACAGGACTGGGCCCAGCACTGATCCCTGGGGGACACCGCTGGTGACCGGCCGCCAACTGGAAGCAGCCCCCATTCAGCACCACTCTCTGGGCCCGGCCCTCCAGCCAGTTCCTAACCCAGTGCAGAGTACGCTTGTCCAAGCTGTGGGCAGCCAGCTTTCTCAGGAGGATGCTGTGGGAGACGGTGTCGAAGGCCTTGCTGAAGTCCAGATAGACCACAAAACCCACGGGGTGAGGTGACGTGATATGGTGAGGTATGTATGATGTGGAAAATGTGTGGTACTACAGACAGTTTACCACAATTCCCCCCCACAAACACACGTTAACAATATCCTGGCTTTTGAGCTAGGTAAAGTGCAGTGGGAAGAACTGTGCTAGGCATGGTGGGATTCTCGGTTGTCCATTAATGGAAACCTTGGAGACAGAATCGGCCTGCTGTACAGCACAGATTATGAAAAAACCACACGACATAACCACGCCAAATGGGATGTGTGTATATATAGGGATGTGTGTATATATATATATATACATATAAAAAATTTTATATAGAAAAAGAATACTGACTCAAGAGCCATGGGGTGAAATGATGTATACACGTGGAATTGAAAACACAAAATATGCCTCTTGAATCACTTTTTTTTTTCTCTTCTCTCTTCCTGCTTGCAATTAACATATGTTTACTTCAATGTATGCCTGAAAGACACCTAAAAGATTGCTTATCAGGTCGCCTCCTGGTGCATGATGGAGACCAAAACTATGAAAGTAGCAAGACACCAAAAGACAAAAAGATAAGGATGACTCATCTCCAGGAAGTCTGGAAATCTGTATGTATCAGGGACTTATGCAATAAAGGGACCCCTCTTTCTTTTGGGTTATAAAAAACCCTAGGAAAAAAGGAAAAAGCAACAGCCTTTCTTCTAGACGCCCTCTTCTCTCAGCACCTCGGCTTCAGCTACGAGACACCTACAGCGGAGGAACGGAAAAGCGGCAGAAGCGACGGATTCTTCACAAATGACTGCAGCCTGAGGCCAGGGCTGGAGGACGGTGACAAAATCTCTGTTTTTTCCTTTTACCTTAATGACTCTCTTTCCAAGGTGACTAATTTATGCAAAGGCTTTCTGCTAGCCTGGAAACTGGTTTTCCCTGTTTAAAATAAACCCTTGTAACTTTCTTAAATCATAACGCCTTGTTATTTTTGTAAATTCTCGTGTCGTCTATAAGTAGTGGCTGATTTTTCCTCGCAATCAAAATATAAATAATAACTTGGATCGTAACACATGGGGACAGGGGCAGGGTTGGCTTCAGTTGGGTGGGAGGTGTCAATACCCATGCATGCAAGGGTTTGAAACAAGATGATTTTTAACCCTTCCAACCCAACCCATTCCATGATTTTATGAATCTGTGACTTGGTCCCAGACAGTTCCAGGCCTGGGCTCTCGACAGTACCACCTGGGCTTTGTGATGGGATAAGAGCAGTTTCTCAGCTGTTCCCTTTACAGCTGAGACCCAGGCCCAATGAGGAGCGGTGACAGCATCTTCATATTCTCATGCTGTTTTAATCACATCACATCACCCACAGTTGGTTCCATTTCTCCATGAACCCATAACATTACTGACAGTGTGTTGTTAAATGGGGATGGTGCAACATGCACAAACCTTTGCCTCATAGGCTTAGGGCATGGCATGTGATATGGATCTACTGTCTCATCATCAATATAGATCACATCTCGGACAGAAAATTCTTTCAGATACCTGAGAGCTTTTCCAAGTGTGGGTGCTTTTACCTGTGCGCAGTCTATTTCCTGTGTGTATCAACTGAGTATCCTATTTGTATCTCCTTGGTGTGTGAAACACCACTGTACCATGTACCACACTGTTGAAGACCATATCACAACTACAGTTTGTAAGCATCTCTTACCAAGACTGAACCACAGAGCAACACTAATCCCAGATAAAAAGCCACAGATCACATACCCTGAATACCAAAGGTACAGCATGATAGGTTAAATTTCTAACCCTTTGAAATTTCCAGAGAAAATAGCTTGATTCCCACTCAGTGGAGCCATCTGGGTATCCTCCCACTGAGGTCAAAATTCAAACTATTCATATAAATGAGTTGAATTTTTAACTGGGCTTGAGAGAATTATCTTAAGCCCTAATTTGGGTGCCAATAAATCTGTCAGGGTTTAACGCTGGGCCGGCAATTAACCAAATGGCAGAAACTTTCTATTAATGCCCCTCCCTGAGAAAGGAAGGAGGGACAATGAGGGAGAGAGACTGATGGGTTGGAAACTAAACTACACAGCTTTAGTGAAACAGAAATAATAAAATGGAAAAATTACTAAATATATGCAAGTATACAGAAAAATGGTACCATTTTCCTATCCCCTCTCCCCCAATAACTCTCACGTCACAACCAAGGCTACAGGGCAGCCCTGGAAAAGTGCAGGCTGGACTCCTGGGGTCAGCAGGCCTGGTTTAATCCCAGATCCGTTGCAGTGGTGATGGTGGGGTGATCATTGCTCTCTTGGGTTCCTCCTGCCTTGTCCTTCAGACATGGCAGCTGCCTCAACCACCAAAATCTACCAGGAGTAATTTTGTCCTGAGGCTCTGGACTTTCTTTCCCCTTCTTGGGGAGGCCAGGATGTGTCAGAATTTTATTTCTTACTCGTTTTCATACTCTACTTTCCACAGGAAGAATAGTGACCAACAAGTTAAGGATGAGATCTTTCTTCCCATTTCCTGTGGTTCAGAGATTGGCCTCACTGATTCATTAATAAATAAATAAAGTATGAAAAACCCTTGACTTCAGAGCCACCTTTACAGAGCCTTTGCCTCCCTGCAATCATGGCCTCCAGTGATCTGTTCTAACAAGGCCATGGGGAGGCTCTGGAAGCAATGACCCTCAGTGGGGCCAATGAATGCTTCAAGGTACTTTCAGGTTCCATTCTGACTTCTGGAGCACTTTGTTCATTCATCTCTCAGCACCTGAGGATCATGGACTCAGCACCAGCACCAAACACACCCTGGGGCTCATTGAAATACAGAGAGCTTTAACAGGCCATGGCTCTCCATGGGATATTCTTCACATCTTCCAGACATGTACAGCTAATTGGAGAGGTTTCCACACTGCAGTTGAGGAAAATTTCATACTGTGCTTCATGAAAACTGTTTGTGGTACTATGGGGATTTTTTTTTTTTTAATATATTTGAAGAGATCATGTCATGATTTTTGTTTTAAAGAAGAGGTGGTAGAAGTTCCCTGAGGTCTGATACTGTGTGGCAATTAAACTGCTCAGTCCCACCATTTCTGTCATGTCCCACCTGGGACTTCCATCCCTGGGCCTTGCATCAGACTTCTCCTCTCTGCAGCTGGAGGTTACAGCTCCACTGCACCACCTCCCACCTGCTCTCCTTAGAGAACTGACTGCACACAGGCACAGCAGGAGTTTTCCTTTGTGCAAGCCAAGAAAAGTCAAACAGAGAAAGTGAAGAAGAATCTGAGGAGAAATGGTTTAGAGAGACAGATGGGAAAAGAGATGTGATCATCGTGACAGAGGTGGCTAAAGAGACAATCAGGCTGCTGGAAAACAGGCGAGCTTTGAACAACCTGCTGCTCAAAGCCGCAGCCCAGGGGAGAGGCATCTGAATGAACAAAGAGTAGGAGAAGGGGACAACTGAAGAGGAATGGGAATGGCCTTTGTCTGGACAGTCTGTGTCATGAGGGTCTGTACTTGGTTTGCTCCATTGCCTTTCTTGGGGATAGCTGGGAGGTGTTGTGTATTTTTCCTACAGTTTTTATTGCTCATCTTCACATCCCACTGCCCCCAGGAAATTTCCTGGCCCACAAGTGAGGGATGGGCTCTGATTTCCCATTGCCCAGGGTTCAGAATGTGGCCTGACTGATCCAAAAAAGAAATAAATAGATAAATACATAAACAAACAAATAAATATCTGTGGCTTCAGAGCCACCTCTGCAGAATCTTTGCCGCTGTGCAATCATGACCTCCAGTGACCTTGTCTAACAAGCCTCTGAGGTGGTTTTGCCAATAATGGGACCCAATCAATACTCCAAGATAATTTGGGGTTTTGTTTTGGCTTTAACTTCTTAAGAGTGGTTTTTTTTCAGTCTCCTCTTAGTACCTGAGGATCATGTACTCAGTTCCACTGGCACCATTGACCCCATTACAGTACTGAGAAGTCATGAGTCACCTTTTGGTGTTTTTAGTGTTCAAGACTCGCACAGCAAATTGGAGAGGTTCCAGTGTGAAGGAAGATTACAAAGAGCATCTAATAAAAATTTTTGAAAAGTTCTATTGTACTGGTTTTCAGTTTAGAATTTAAAATTCAACTGGTATTGGTGCACAGTGTCTCTGCAAGGGGCCTGGACAGTGGGAAAAAACCTTTGAGATCCAGCACTCCATGGAGAACATTGCTCCTCACCTCGCCAAACACAACATTGCTCTCATTGGCTCCCTGGGAAGGGTCTGAGATAACTTGCCTCCATCAGCTTGTCACCACCACTTTGTCACCATCACCTTGTCAGTGCCACCACTTCTACCCTCCATTAAGCAGCAGCTGCTGCTCATTCAGCTCACTCTTGTCCCCACGCTGACACTTCATCCCCACCCTCGTACCCCACATGGCACCAGCATCACTGAGGTCTCTGCAGGGAGCCCCGAGCACTGGCAGTGATTGTCCTGTCACACAATGAGGGGATGGGGGCACTGGCAGCGAGCCTGTTCCTGCCCTGCCTGTAGGACATCTTCCCTTAGGGGCAGGAGGAGAAATGCATGACAAGTGCCTCTTTGCAAAAGCCCGCAGCACCCTCTCTCCTAAGGCAGCTGCTTTCTGCACTGCCATCAATAATGCCCTGCAGGCTGCACTTTGCATTTCTTCCCCCTAAGGGAATGGTCGTTCTTGGCCTCACCCAGAATGGACAGAATGTCCTCGCTTCGGAAGAAAACACAAAAAGGGGGGACACCCACTCCCACTGCCTCATGGGTGCCAGCTGTGCCCTCCATGCCTCCCACCGGCCCTGGCTCTGCCGCATTGGGTTTGCCCCAGGGGCTCTGCAAGTGAAGAGGGGAAAGGGGGAGGTGGGCGCCAGGGAATCCAAATGAGAAGAGTCTCCAGCTGAGGCCAACAAAAGGTCAGGCTGTCCCACCAGGCAGTGCTCTGGGGCCCACATGGGGGTGGGGGAGCACAGTGCCAGGTAGAGGTTCTGAACCAGTGCCAGCTCCCAGCCACAGGTGACAAGGTGGTGGTGATGAGGTGGTGGTGACAAGGTGGTGGTGATGAGGTGGTGGTGACAATGTGGAGGTGATGAGGCAAATTGCCCCTGTTTCCTCAGGGAGGTTTGTGTCTTTTCCTATCAGATTTCTCCCCTGCAGGCTGCAGCTGAATGTTAGAGCTCCTTTGCACCAGCTCCCTACCCATCTCCCTTAGAGAACTGCTGCACTCAGGCACAGCAGGAATTTCCCTCTTTGAAAGCATAAAAAAGCAAAGCACATAAAGTTTCTGTATTATTCCATTTTTAGTCGTAAAATTATTAGAACAGGTATTAGAATTACTGCTAGTATTAATATTTAATTGTATCTTACTGCAATAATTAAAATATTTTTAACAATCTATAAATATTCTTGTTTTCTTCCATCACTGTCCTGGTTTGGGCAAGGATAAAGGTGATTTTCTTTCTTGTACTTTTGCTTTTAGCTAAGTCTCTTTAAGTAGTTGCACTTGCTGAAATTAACAGCAAGTTTCTCATACAGTGTCTGCTTCTACAACTGATAACACTTGATGTTTATAGTTACTGCTAGAGACTGGTATGCAGAGCCAAGGACACTGCTCAGCTCTGAGGAAAACTTTTACCCTCCAGAAGGAGTAAAGAGGTCCCACCTGCAGCCCTCCTTTGGGGAGGAACGGACAAGATAGATGCTAGAATTGACCAAACAGAGTATTCCATCCCATATACGTCACACTCAGTATAAATTTGAGGGATCACGAGGGCCAGACCATGATTTCCTGCTTCCCTTCCTTCACCCAGCATCCTGGAAGGATTCCGTTCGTTCGTCTGCCTGTGGTCCTGATCCGTGCCAGCCCATATCTGTGTGTTCCTGCCTCCAGTTCCCGACTGCTGCCGACTCCAGGAGTCCAGGCTGGACTTTCCCAGGGCTGCCCTGCAGCCTCGGTGGTGACGTGAGAGTTATTGGGGGAAAAAGGGGGGAGGAATGTGGTATCAATTTTCCTGTATATTTGTATATATTTAGTAATTTCTCCTATTTATCACTACTGTTTCATTAAAGTTGTGTAGTTTAGTTTCCAACCCATGTCTCTCTCCCTTATTCTCTCTCCTTTCTTTATCAAGGAGGAGTGAGAGATGACTCTCTGCAGAGGGACCTGGACAGACTGGAGAGTTGGGCTGATTCCAGTGGGATGAGGTCTAACACGGCCAAGTGCCGGTCCTGCACTTTGGCCACAACAACCCCATGCAGCGCTACAGGCTGGGGACAGAGTGGCTGGAGAGCAGCCAGGCAGAAAGGGACCTGGGAGTCTGGATTGAAAGGAAGCTGAACATGAGCCAGCAGTGTGCCCAGGTGGCCAAGAAAGCCAATGGCATCCTGGCCTGTATCCGGAACAGCGTCGCCAGCAGGTCCAAGGAAGTGATTCTGCCCCTATACTCAGCCCTGGTGAGGCCACACCTCTTGTAGTGTGTCCAGTTCTGGGACCCTCAGTTCAGGAAGGATATCGAGGTCCTGGAGCAGGTCCAAAGGAGGGCAACCAGGCTGGTGAAGGGACTCGAGCACAGACCCTATGAGGAGAGGCTGACAGAGCTGGGGCTGTTCAGCCTGGAGAAGAGGAGACTCAGGGGAGACCTTATCGCTGTCTACAACTACCTGAAAGGAGGTTGTAACCGGGTGGACGTTGGTCTCTTTTGCCAGACAAATTTCAAGAAGACAAGAGGGCATGGTCTTAAGTTGTGCCAGGGGAAATTTAGGTTAGATATTAGAAAGAATTTCTTTATGGAGAGAGTGATCCGGCATTGGAATGGGCTGGCCAGGGAAGTAGTGGATTCTCTGTCCCTGGAGATATTTAAAAAGAGACTGGATGTGGCACTCAGTGCCATAGTCTAGCAACTGCAACGGTGGTAAAAGGGTTGGACTCGATGATCTCTGAGGTCCCTTCCAACCCAGCCAATTCTATGAAACGACTCTTGCCAGCTGTAAGGGAGAGATATCCCTATAAAGAGGAAATAGACTGCCCACAGGTCAAAGCAGCGACACTTGAAAAAGCTATCAGGTATCTGGAAGACCTGGCTGTACGAGACGTGATCTATAATAATGATGACATTGAAATCCTTATCACGTACCGTGCCCTAGACCTATGATGCAAAGGTTTGTGCATGCTGCACCACCACCTTTTAACCATACACTATCATTAATGCTATAGGTTCCTGCAGAGGTGGATGCAACTGTGGGTGAAGTGATTAAAACTGTACGAGAGTGTGAAGATGCTGTCATAGCCCCTTGTCGGGCCTGGGTCTCAGCTATCAAGAGAGCATCTGAGAAACTGCATTCACCCCTTTTTCCTCAGACAGAAGGAGGACACCCCATTGCAGCCATTAAGAGGAGACGCCTTCCTATGAGACGGAATCGAGAGAAACAGGATTCAGTAAGAGGAATCCTTTGGGCACTCCTGAGTGTGTAGGGAGAGGACATGAAAAAGTGGGACAAGAAACCTACTGCTGCCCTAGTGGACCGAGTGTTTGAGTTGATGAGTAAGCCAAAGGCAAAAGGAGGTCCTTCTAAAAAGATGGCTGCTCAAGTCTCCAGTGTGGAGTTACCCAATCCAAATATGCTGGTGACTCAAGATCCCTGTACATCAGGTGTGAGTACTGAGGATGCAAGCTCCGGTAATGCACATACTGACAATGCTGTATGTGCTCAAGCTTAGAGGTGCCCTGCCTCCAGCCAGGTGGAGGAGAGGGACAACCGAATCTATTGGATTGTGTGGATTTGATGGCCTGGCACATTAGAGCCACAAAAGTATAAAGCCTTGGTGGACACTGGTGCACAGTGCACCCTAATGCCATCGAATCAGAAAGGGACAGACTCCGTCACTATTTCTGGAGTGACGGGGGCATCTAAAGAACTGACTATTGTGAAGACTGATGTGAGCCTCACTGGAATAAAGTGGCATAAATACCCGATAGTGACTGGTCCAGATGCTCCGTGCATCCTTGGCATAGACTACCTCCAGGGAGGTGTTTTCGAGGACCCGAAAGGGTACCGGTGGTCCTTTGGTACTGCAGCTATTAAGTCTGAGAATGCAGAATGGCTGCATGCTTTGTTTGGCCTTTCAGATAAATCCTTTGTAGTGGGGTTGCTGAGGACTACAAACCAGCGGGTGCCAACTGCTACTTCAGTAGTGCATCAAAGACAATATCGCGTCAACAGAGATGCTGTGATCCCCATTCACAAGCTGATCTGGCAACTAGAGAGCCAAGGAGTGATCGGCAAGACTCACTCACCCTTCAACAGTCCTGTATGGCCAGTGCAAAAGCCTAATGGAGAGTGGAGGCTGACAGTGGACTATCATGCCCTGAATGAGGTTACACCACCAGTAAGTGCTGCTGTGCCGGACATACTAGAACTTCAGTATGAGCTGGAGTCAAAGGCAGCCAGGTGGTATGCTACTATTGACATTGATAATGCATTTTTTGCTATTCCTATAGCACCAGAACACAGGGCACAGTTTGCTTTCACCTGGAGAGGTGTCCAGTACACTTGGAATCGACTGCCCCAGGGGTGGAAACACAGTCCTACCATCTGCCATGGACTGATCCATGATACCTTGGAAAAGGGTGGAGCTCCAGAACATCTACTGTACATCGATGAAATCATTGTGTGAGGTGACACAGCAAAGGAAGTCTACTTTTGGCTGGTGTGTGAGTGAGAGGCTGCGTGGTGCTCAGTGTCTGGCTGGGGTTCAGCCACAACAGTCTTTCTTGGGGCCCAATGTGGGGCACAAAGGGCTGAGATAATGACAGATCTGATCAGAGTGTGTCACATCTCACCATGCAGCAGGTGGCTCACATTAAAGTCCAGGCTCACTTTGCCATTATCAGAGACACAGAAAGGGAAGACCTGGAAGATGATTCACCTCTTTCTGTGTGTGACATCGAAAAAAGCCCAGAAAATCAGTCTCGGCTTCTTTTCAGCCACTGATCAGCAAGTCGGTTTGGAAAAGATTTTGTCCTTGATTCCAGACACCACTCAGACAGGAACTGAACTTGGGCAGTCTCCAGCCCGTTCTCTTTCTGAAGGCAGAGTTCCCACTGAATTCAGGCCAGGCTACTCACAGCTTTGGCCAGCTGGGTGGTATTGATCTGGGTGGCAAAAGTCTACAAAGAGCAGAAAGTCCACAGTCTCTCTGAGACCCTATCCCTGTGCCACTGCTAGATTGTCTTTTATTGACTTCCTTTTTCCTTTCCTTTCCCATCAAGTTGATCAAGAATGACACAAGTCAATGCACGATAACACAAAGGAGGAGAATCACCTTCATGTTTTTGAACTCTCCTTAGTTGACTCTTAGAGACACTGCAGATGATCTGTGGGGTCTCTCAGGTGATCCCTCATACCTGAGGGTGGTCATCTCTTCACTGGATGTGTCACTAGATCTCTTTGACTACTGTCTGTGCTTTGACTGTTTCCCTTGACTGGTGACCTTGTTCAGACACAGCCTGAAGTAGGTATTTGCATTAAACTCTTTAGGGTCACTCAAGGTGCTCTGGAGTACAAAGATTCTGCGGTGGAGCACGATATAACAGAAATGCATCAGGAGACCACTTTCCACCTTGAGCAGGATCAAAGCCAAGCAGAAAATCTGATTTTGTCTGACCAAATAGGAGGCATCTGTGATCAGATGATTGAAGGACACAGTCAGTGACCTCTTGAGCTGCTTGGACCCCCACAAGTCTATGGGACCGGATGGGATCCACCCAAGAGTGATGAGGGAGCTGGCAGAAGAGCTCGCCAAGCCTCTCTCTATCATCTACCAACAGTCCTGGATCACGGGGGACATCCCAGACGATTGGAAGTTGGCGAATGTCACGCCAATCCACAAAAAGGGCCGGAAGGAGGACCCGGGAAACTACAGGCCCGTCAGCCTGACCTCAGTGCCTGGCAGGGTTATGGAGCAGATCATCCTCAGTGCAATCACACAGCACCTGCAGGATGGGCAAGGGATCAGACCCAGCCAGCACGGGTTTAGGAAGGGCAGGTCCTGCCTGACCAACCTGATCTCTTTTTATGATCAGGTGACCCGTCTGGTGGATGAGGGGAAGGCGGTGGATGTGGTCTACCTGGATTTCAGCAAAGCCTTTGACACCGTCCCCCATAGCATTCTCCTGAAAAAGCTGGCAGCCCACAGCTTGGACAGGAGCACCCTGTGCTGGGTTAGGAACTGGCTGGAGGGCCGGGCCCAGAGAGTGGTGGTGAATGGGGCTGCATCCAGTTGGCAGCCGGTCACTAGTGGTGTCCCCCAGGGATCAGTATTGGGCCCAGTTCTGTTTAATATCTTTATCGACGACTTAGACGAAGGGATTGAGTCCATCATCAGCAAATTCGCAGATGACATCAAGCTGGGAGGAAATGTGGACCAACTCGAAGGCAGGAGGGCTCTGCAGAGGGACCTGGACAGACTGGAGAGCTGGGCCGATTCCAACGGGATGAGGTTCAACAAGGCCAAGTGCCGGGTCCTGCACTTTGGCCACAACAACCCTATGCAGCGCTACAGGCTGGGGACAGAGTAGCTGGAGAGCAGCCAGACAGAGAGGGACCTGGGAGTCTGGATTGACAGGAAGCTGAACATGAGCCAGCAGTGTGCCCAGGTAGCCAAGAAGGCCAATGGCATCCTGACCTGTATCAGAAACAGCGTCACCAGCAGGTCCAGGGAGGTGATTCTTCCCCTGTACTCAGCGCTGGTGAGGCCACACCTCAAGTACTGTGTCCAGTTCTGGGCCCCTCAGTTTAAGAAGGATGTAGAGGTCCTGGAACAGGTCCAAAGGAGGGCAACCAGGCTGGTGAAGGGACACGAGCACAGGCCCTATGAGGAGAGGCTGAGAGAGCTGGGGCTGTTCAGCCTGGAGAAGAGGAGGCTCAGGGGAGACCTCATTGCTGTCTACAACTACCTGAAAGGAGGCTGTAGCGAGGTGGGAACTGGACTCTTTTCACAGACGACCTTCAACAAGACAAGAGGACACAGTCTTAAGTTGTGCCAGGGGAGGTTTGGGTTAGATATTAGAAAGAATTTCTTCACGGAGAGGGTGATTAGGCTATGGAATGGACTGCCCGGTGAGGTGGTAGATTCTCCGTCCCTGGAGACATTTAAAAAAAGACTGGATGTGGCACTCAGTGCCATGGTCTAGCAACTGCTCCGGTGGGTCAAGGGTTGGACTAGATGATCTCTGAGGTCCCTTCCAACCCGGCTAATTCTATGATTCTATGATTCAAGCAACCATGTACTACACCGGGATATATATTACTATTCACTACTCTGCAGTATCACTTTGTCCATAGGAGTGTCTTCAAGGCAATTCTCACCTCCTTGTTCCTCAGGCTATAGATGACAGGGTTAAACACAGGGGTCACAAGTGTGTAAAACAGGGCAAGGTATTTGTCAGTGTCTACAGAGTCCCTTGAGCGTTGCTTGAAGTAGAACACTGCGGCTGAGCCATAGAAGAGAGTGACCACCCCAAGATGTGAGGAGCAGGTGGAACAGGCTTTGTGTCTGCCAACAACTGAAGGCATTTTCAGAACTGCCCTGATAATTTTAGTGAAAGAAAGAACTATCAAGGAAAAGGGAAGGACTGTGAAAACCAGGATGCTGGTGTACAGAGTCACTTGGTTCCACAAAGTGTCTGCACAGGCCAGTTCCAGCAGAGGAGGAACATCACAAAAGAAGTGATGAAGGTTGTGGGATGCACAGAAGGGCAAAGTGAACACCTGGTATGTCTGAACTACTTGCACTGGTACAACAACCATCCCTGATCCCACCAGCAGTGTGACACAGAGACCCCTGCTCATGATGAGGCTGTAGTGCAGAGGGTCACAGATGGCTGTGTAGCGGTCATAGGCCATGGCAGCCAGCAGAAGGCATTCGATGCTGCCCAGCAAATCCAGGAAGTAGAGCTGGGCAGCACAGCCAAGGAAGGAGATCCTGCCATCTCTCATCAGGAAACCCACCAGCATTTTTGGCAGAGTGACTGATGTGTAGCAGATCTCCAGGAAGGACAAGTTCCTCAGGAAGAAATACATGGGGCTGTGGAGGCTTGAGTCCACCACTCTGATGAGTGCAATCAGGCTGTTCCCTGTGAGGACCACCAGGTAGATGAGCAGGAAGACTGTGAAGCGCAGGCCCTGCAGGCTGGAGTGGTCAGAAAATCCCAGGAGAATGAATCCAGGTCCAGCAGTGTGATTCTCCAAGCTTTTTCTTTGGGGCATTTTCTCTCCACAGATCAATCCCAGCAGCAGGCTCTTTGAGGGTGCTGATGTCCTGTCCACCATCCCGTGGCAAGCCTAGAGAAAGATCCAACAAACATCATCATAGGTGTGACTGCAGGCTTAGGGGAGCTTGACCAAGGGATGTGTGCATGTCTGGACATCTAACATGGGTTGCTCTGTGCAAGGAGGTGTGTAAAGAGAGGAAAGAAAAGAATCCTTGTGCCTGGGTGACTGGGTTTGGTCATATGGATGAAAGAATCTTGATTTTCTTCTTCATAAGTGATTTTATGGAGTAGAATGCTTGGTAACAAAAGAGAAAGCAAATGGATACATCCAAGCCCTTTTACCAACAGTTGTGCTCATGTTCCTTGTGCAGATCTTATACGAGCTGCATTTCATGTGACAACATTAAAAAACAGGGTGAAAAGGAAGAAAACGATAAAAAAGGGAAAGACACAGCAATGAGAGTCTAGGCTGATTTTGCAACCAAAATAGAGCAAGGTAAGTGTTGGGAAGCTGTTTGGAAGAATAGTTTCTAAATAGTTTCCCAACATATCCCCCTTTTTGTTTTTGAACAATCCTGATTTACTTAATCACTCGAGATAACATGCTAATGATACATTGCCATAAACAACATACTAATAATACAAAAGGAATAATAACATACTAATAATCAAAACCAAAAATAACAAATATAATTGATAACTTTGTCTAATTAAATCTCTAAGTTATCCCCATATCCTTAAGCGATTTAACCATTCATTTAATCCAGTATATGCAACAGTTAATTTTTCATGTTATCTTAATCAATCGCTTTTGGTTGTGAATTGACTCTGAATGATCAGATAAATTTATGCAATACATTCCATCAAAGTCTTCACAAACATAACCTAAAAGCTAACAATAAAAAGTCAGTGGCAGCATGATATTGTAAAACTGCATGTCTGACACTATCAATATCTTTTAGCATCTGTGTTAAAATACCAGAAGTTAAGTTCATCTGCTTAGCAGTGCAAGAGAATAGCACAATCAACAATCAACATATAGATGAGGGATCCCATAATCAAGATATAAACGATCACATGAATAACAACATTAACAAAAGCCTGTTATCAATACAACACAATATGAAAAGCACATGTCACACTGCAGTGGAAGGACTTAAATACCTTTTTAGTATGAGGAAGGTCTGTTGTCCACTGGCGCGTAGAGCCAAGGGGGTAGAGGAGGCTTATCCAACAAAAATTTGTCGGGGGGCCCCAAAAGCATCCCCAGACCCCTCCCGGGCCACGGCACAGTGAAGTCCTGGTTTCCTCCATGGTCACCAAATTGAGGTCCCAAAAGGCCTAATAAAATTGTTTAGAGACAGAATTCCAAGCCTTTAAAAAGCAAAGGCACTCCCCCCCCTGCCTTTTTTTTTTTTTTTTCTCTGCTATGGTGTCTGCAGCAGGGCTCATTTTCTGAGCAGCAGTGTCTGTGGGGTTAGAGACCCCAGCTGCAGCTGTAGCAGATACGCTGGCAGTGCTCACCGGCCGTATCTGAGTTGTTCCATTGCGTGAGGCGGGGCGAGAAGCAGCTGCGGAGGCAGGAGTGGGGGTGCTCTCTGTACGAGGAGCAGCTCACACTCTCCGCAGCAACTCTTGGCCTCCGAAAAGGCATACTCATTCTCATAACTGTGTTTTTTTTGTCTTACTCCTCACCAATATATAAGAAAAACTAACAACAACCGCTAGAAGATTAAAAAATTGACTGCTATTGCTACTAAAATCTGGTGGGGTCATCCTGAAACAAAATGAAGTGGTACAATCTCCCAAACCAAAACTGCAAGTGTAATTACCAACCAAGTTTTTTTCATCTCTGTATGAAACACCAGTGCACTATGCACCACAATATACATCAACATTGAGAACCACATTGCAATGATGGTTCTTAAGCAGCTTTATCTGCTTCTAGCATTCCCTCAGAAGCTTCTTACAATTGGGCTGCTGTAGCACCTTTTGGGAGTAGTCCTAATGCACGTTTAGTTTTTTCATTAGCATTGTCATATGCTAACATATAAAAAAATTTTGTTTTCATCTCTTCTGACAAATCCAGATGTGATGTTATCACTGAATATAAGCGATCCAGAAATTTTGAATATGGCTCTGCTCCCCCCTGTTTAATATTTGTTAAAGAGGGGGTTGCTTGTGCAGGATCATGAACAGTTTGCAAAGCTTTATACGCCAATTCTTGTGAAAGTTGTAACACTTCAGTTTGACACCGTGCCTGCAAATCTGCACATATAAAAAGAGCAGCACCGAGTAACATTTGTGTTTGCACTCCATATAATGCATCCGTGTTCTGTCTAGGAATCACAGCTGCATTTTCACACAGCATTTGCCATTTATGATGAAATTGCAATTGTTGAGAAGGAGTTAATAGAGTATTAATGAGCATTTTTGTGTCATATGGCGTCAATAATTGAGCAGTAAAAAAATGTTGCAAAAGAGATTGAGTAAATGACGATTTCAAACTGTACTGCGTAATGGCAGCTTTGGCTTCTTTTATCATTTTCTAATCTAATGCAACCCATTGGCCTCCTCCTCCTGGTCCCACAATCACTGGAAAAGCCATTGGACCCATATTGGGCACCATTTCTCCTTCAACTATAGCATTTCGAATAATTCCCTTTTATCTAGTTACCGGATCCATACTCCCACCCCCCCCCCCCCACTATTCCTCCCACCGTCCTCCTCTCCCCATGTTGGATCTGGAAGAGTTGGAACAACGGGTGTTAAAGGGTTAAGGGAAGTAGGAGCAGGAATAGGGAACGGATCAGAGGGTAAAAATGGATTAGTGCCCCTGGGTTGTTCGGGATGTTCCCCGGAGCAAAAACTAGGGTTTTTTTCAGGGGTATACTCATCCTTGGTCTCCAGTTCTTTCTGTCTTTTTCAGCAGTTCCCTTAGTTGCTTGTCTCTGAGTCCCAGTTCTTTCCTTGGTTGTTGCTCTATAGGAGGCACTGATGGTGTTGACAGGTGAAGCAGAGGACTACATGATGGCAACTGTGTTCAAGAAGATAAATCAGGCGTCGGAGGTGAAGAGGAAGGAATCGGTGGCAGAGTGGCCAGGAGCCGCAGCAAGTGGGCGTGAGGTAGGGAGTTTGTATTCCGAAATTCCTCACTCATGTTCTCCGGCTTCTCTCCCTCTGGGTCGTCCGACGATTCTGCTGGTGTTTTCGGTGGCTTTTGTTTTTCTTCTCGGTCCCATTTTTGCTTTTCATCCGAACCCCAGGGTCAAATGGCACAGTTAGCTGAGCCCAAATCAGTACAGTCCCTTCAGGTGCTGGTGGGGGTATTTTAGGTCTCTCAAATAACTGTTTAGAGGTCAAGTCGATATTTTGAGCATTTATCGGTACTGGTAGATCAGGCGTTAAGGCAGCAAACGCTGAGGCTGCTGCTGCCCTTTCACTTTTCATTTCTTTTAAGGTTTCTCTAATCAATTTCCAGAGTGTTGATAAGCGTCCTGCCTCCTTATCTCCATCGCTACTTTTATCCCATAGGGCAATACCTATGGCTTCCCAAGTAGGTAACTCAAAAACAGTACCCATCGAGGGGATCAAGTCTCTATCCTGTTCCCATTTCAGTAATTCGCGTAAGGTCCTGCCTTCATATGATAAACCTCTCTTAGAGAGAATACATTGCAGGAGCTTAACTACTTCCTCTTCTTCTTTAGAGAGTGTAGACCCCATCTCCTCCCCAGCCGCTCACCTTTTTCCTGGCAAGATTCTTCAGTTCCGAGGTACCTCTTTCTTTCCGTAGCCGGGCACCAGCTACATAGACCGCCGGGGCAGCAGTCCCCTTTCGACTGGCTTCTCCGCTCCTGCCACACCGTTGCTTCAGTCGGCTTTCTCGCTACCCTCTCATTCCAGCTGTCTTCATCGCTCCTGGAAGCAACAGTGAGAGGGTCCCTGTTCGGGCACCAAATGTAGAAAATCCGTGGAGTCTTAAGGACAACACATAGTCTCCTATATGGTTAAAATGAAGTCGTTTATTAACAATTCCTACTCGCTTTATATAGAACCCTTGTTTATATAACAATATCTTGCAGGTGGTTATATCTTGGCCACAAATCCTGTTTTCACAGAACTTCTGCTGGCTACATCATTATCCTGTTATTGTTCTTTTCTGCTGCAAGCTCTTTCTCCTATCGCTCATCTTTCAGTAACCTTGCAGCTGGGCCTCAAGGCCCTTAGCTCACTCTAGCTAAAGCCAAATAGTCAGGATTGCTCACGTCTGTTTTCTTCCAGACAGTTTCCCAACATAAATGGTGAGAACAGCAGGTCAGAAAACATGTAATGAAAGCATTCAGATTGGCCAAGTGAAAAACTCAGAGTGGTTTTCTCCAGAGAAATATCTGAATTCACAGGAAGTTGTGGTCCTCATAGTTGGAGCCTTTTTCTAGGGTGCTGATGCTTTTTGCCTGTGAGTTTTCTCTATCTCACAGAGGAGCTGTGCAACATTTCCAGCATAAAATTGGGGTTTTCTCAAGGAAAGATCTCCATGATTGTCTCCTAATCTACCCACTTATTCCAACAAAGGTACAGAGAAATGAAATACTTCTATATTCTAAAAACACTGAGATAAGCACATTTATTTTAAATTGAGGCTTTACCTCAAAGCAACCATGGCCAAACAGGTTATCCACACACCAGCATTTCCTGCATGCTTCAAAATGTCGTTAAACATTCATCCTCTTCTTTTCAACTCTCAGACATCTCAGTGCTTGACAGAATCTGAGGCAGAGCACAGCTCGGGGTTTTTTTGCTGACGGGGAAACTTCCAGAGCCCTTCTCACACGGTGACTCTCTGATGGGCAGCAGCTCTCCAAGCTGAAGGCAGCCCATGCCAGGCAGCCCAGCCAAGCTGCTCAGATGCCTGCAGCTGCTTCTGGCCATGTCTCAGCAATTCCAGGTGTGCCAGAATGTTTACCACTGTCAGGATCCAGCAGGCAGGCAGGAGCACACTCCTCAGTCCATGATGCTGCAGGAGGCAGCAGTGACCTCTTTTCCTCACCGTCATTCCCCTGGAAACAACCTGGATGTGGTTCTCTGGGCTCTTTGTCTCTCTCACCTGTTTATAAGACAGGTAACAAAGCAGCCTCAGGAGAGAAGTTGGGGATGCTGGTGCTGCCATTTCTCTCCCCTGGGCACCCACAGCACCAGGAACAATTTCAGAAAGCCATCAGAATCATGGGTGTCAGCATGGTTTTCAACAGCAGCTTAACTGTAGGTCTTTAGGAAGTGGAGAAACTGAGTCATGAGATTGAGCTGCTCAAAGGGAAAGTTTGTAACTTGTTGAAAGGGGGAAAACAATAACTAAGGAAGCAGAAATTCATCCAGTTCAGTCTGGGTTTAGCTTAATCATAGAATTGCAGAATCATAAAAAAAATTTGGTAGGAAAAGACCAGTAGATTATCAAGTTCAACAAATACTTTTACTTTTCCAAGTCTATGACAAAATCATGTTCCTCAGCACCATGTCTTTTAAACAGCTCCAGGGAAAGTGACTCCACCACTACCCTGGGCAATACCCTCCAGGGTCTGACACTCTTGTGGTGCACAATTTTTCCTAATATCCAAACTCAACCTCCCTAAACCTGACACAACTTCAGGCCATATCCTCTTGTCCTGTCAGTGGTTACTTGGAAGAAGATACCAACACCCACCTGGCTCCAACCTCCTCTCAGGGAGCTGTAGAGAGCAAGGAGGCCTCCCCACAACTTCCTTTAATCCAGGCTCAAGACCCCCAGGTCCCTCAGCCTCTCCTCAGAAGACTTTTGCTCCAGACCCTTCCCCAGCTCTGTTTTCCTTCTCTGGACACACTCCAGTTCCTCAATGTCAACACCCCCAGGTCCCTCTAATAGTACCTTTGGCCTCAGCCCATTGATCCAACCTGTCCAGGTCCATCTGTGGAGCCTTCCTACCATCAGGCACACCAATACTGCTTCTCTAGTTGATGTCATCTGAAAACTGGCTGAGGGTTGAAGTTGGGCTTTGATTTTTCCAGTTTCCTCCCTGCCCAGTCTCACATCGTTGCATGCCCCCTGAGTGGCCAGCCCCTTCTCCCAAAGGCCAAAAGCTCTCCTTTATTTCCTGAGCTCCAGCCAAAGCTCTGTTCAGCCAGGCTTCTGCAGCTGGGCTGGATCTCTGGAGTCAGGGACCTTGTTTGAGGGCCTCACCTGTGTGTGATAAGACCCAGGGTCTCCTCTGCGTGCTCCCTTCCCCTGTGAGGATCCCAGAATCCCCCAGCCCTTCACAGAACCCAGGAGAGGTCTCACCCCCCCTGTGGTCACAGCTGGATCCCAGTCCTCCAGCTGGACCCTAGCTGAGAATCTTTTTCTGGGGGTGACACTGGGGTAAGGGATGGGACCTGGGGTATGGGAGCCTGTCTCAAGGACTTGTGCTGGGACTTGTGAGGGACAGCAGCAAACTGACATGCCTGCTGGGCCAGGCTTCCTTCAGTGCAAGCTCAGGCACAGGGCCCCAGCTTCCCATTTCACCAAAGGGAGGAACAATGGCATGGAGGGATGAGGATGGAGGAATCCAGTCCTCCTTCAGCCACTTGCCCATGGCTGGCAGCATGTGGAGCACCTGCACAGCAAGGCCACCTGGCTCTGCACCATGACTATGGGTTAGTACACCCTCACTTTGACACGGCTGATGGCATTTTCCTCTCAAAAGACTTTCCAGCCCATGTCAGCTCCCATCTCATCAGTCCCTGTCCCACTTGTGATCTCACCAGCCCTCCCCATGCTCCCCGCAGAGCTCCGAGCTGTTGGTTCTGCTCTGCAGAGGGGCTGTGCTGCTCAGGGCAAAAGCTCCCACTGCCCTGGCTCTGCTCCTCAGGTCTATCACCCAGCAGGGTGTCTGCCCTCCTCTCACAGTCAGGGTAATGCTGCGCAGCCAGCAGAGACTGGTGAGTAGATTGGTGACCCTCAGAATTGTGACATTGGGGTCAGTAGTTTGAAGAGTGACCCATGAGGTGGGTGGTTGTTTGCAGAGGAGGGGTTAATCTGAGACACGAGACACCAGCACCCACTTGGAGCAGACACAAGGAAGTTGTTCAGCTCTGAGAGGTACACAGCCCACTGGGGTATCCACAGGGACCTCTTTTCATATGGGCTGGGCAGGGGCTCTCCCATTGAGCTCATGGAGACATGGCTACTGTAACTGCCATCCAGGCAACCTGTGAAAGTTGTTGGCCTCTTCCTTCAGTGTATCAAGGGGATAGAAGGACCAGGAAAGGTTGAGAGTGTGGGCCCAGGAGTGTAGACCTCTCTGTGATGTGTTTCAAATTCATCTCATGGATAGAGCTGGGATGACCCTGGCCTCACTGCAGTGCTGGGAATCAGCTGCTCTCAGAGCAGTGCCCAAATGGTCTAAACTGCCCTGAGGTGTCCATCACATACCCACTGTCTGCAGGCAGGGTTTGCCTCTGGGTCCTTGTAAGGGACTTGGAGGAAACCCCTCCACTGGACCCTCGGACCCTCTTAGGGCGGGTGCCTGAGCAGAGTGTTCATCACTGATACATTTTATTTGCTGACAAAATTCTGCTGCAGGTAAATGTAAGCAAAGTTTCCATATGGTATAGGGGTCATTCCTGCAGAGCCAGGAATGAGAAATGTCTTCAACATGTACATTATTTACTTTCTGTTCATATGTTATTTGAGAGTGTTTTATTCTGGTGTTTGGTAATTCAGTGTTATGCTACACTTTTAGTAGTTGTCCGATGAACTAAGGGATGCCCACAAATAACTGCTTTTTGTCCTAAACCGCTGTTCATGTTCCCTTGTAAAGAAACAAAGAAACCTGGAGGCCCACTCCTTTTCAAAAGTGGGAACAACGCATTTAACTTCAAAAACCCCCTCAGTCTTTGTTCTCTCCTTTAAACAATGTCTGCTTCTAATGTCTTTCTATTCCAGGCTATTAAGAAGTATGTTTTCTTACAGGTCCATGATGTTATTAACCCTTTGACAAAGTGCCAAGACAACAGCTGCACAGTGTCTTGTGTATGCCCTTATTACTCTTGTATTCCTGACTGGTGATGCTGTATTGACTTCAAGGGACTCCTGGTGAGAAACCTGGGAGTGCCTGAAGGGTGGGTTTGGGCATGGTGGAGCTTTTCTTCACAGTGGGAAACAGCTTGGGAAAGAAAGAATGGCCCAAAGGGCAGCTGGGAAGGCCTGGAGTGGAGAGCAGAAGAAAGAAATGTCACTGCAAGGGCCGTGCTGGGGAACACCACATCCCCCAGAACGAGCCTAAATCAGCCCAAGGCTCTGGGTGCCAAGGCAGAGGCAGGGAGGACACAGAGATGTCAGGAGAGGAAGGAGACAGCAAAGTGGGGCAGGCGGGTGAAGGAGCAGAGCCTGCAGGGCAAGAGGCACAGGGAATGGGACACCCCAGGACAGACTGTGGTGCAGATGAGAGAGGGAAAAGCTGTGGAAAAGCTGGAGGCACACTTGGCCGAGCCAAGCTCTCCATGACTTTGCTGATGGCTCTTGTCTCTGTCCCTGATGGCCATGGGGACACAAGTGGAGCTTCCAGCAGCACTGGGGCTCAGGGCCTCCTTGTCCATGTGCAGGAGGCTGGGAGGTGTCATGCCATAGTCCTGCCCTTGGCATTGCCCATCTCCACATCCCAGTGCTGCCAGGAGAGCCCTGAGGGCTGAGGGAGGCACAGGATCTCCCTCCCTTGCCAGGGGCTAGGGCTCAGGGCTGGCACCTTTGGGGAAAGGGCTCAGGGCTGGGCCCTTTGCAGTCCTGACACACAGCCAGGCTTCCTCAGCACCAGAGCCACCTGCACCTTCCTTTTCCCCACCTGCCATCACTGCCTCCTGCTTCCTGCTCCCCCCACACCCTGCAGGGGACGCTACTTTCTCAGGGCTGTCCCTCAGGGGGACCCAGGCACACGGCAAGAAACTTTAGACGTGGACTCTGCCTTAGATTTTCTTGTTGAGAAAAAAGCTTCTGCAGCTTCCTCTCCTTGCCTCTTGAGCAATTGTCATGGGCTCACCATCAACCCCCCAGAGGGCTCCTGACAGTTGTGAGCTGGGCTCCTGGGATGGAGGGAGCTGCTGGCAAGTGGGCAGTGCTGCAGACAGACAGCTCTGGGAAGGAGCAGCTCCTCTGCAGAGCACAGCAGGGCTGAGGGCACTGCCAGGGTATCTGGGGGAGATGAGCAAGGCAGAGAGAGCTTCAAGGGGGGGAAGATGGTGTAGTGTAATGAGGCAACCAGGTGCCACTAATTGCCAGGGAGTGAGCATGAGCTTGTGTCAAGCCCACCTGTGCCTAATTAGGGTGGGCCCCCACTGCACATGAGCAGGACCAGGGGGCCAATAAAAGGTGAGGCCTAAGACAGAGGCAAAGCTCAGTCCTGAGTGAGCCAGCAGAGAGGCCATTTGTTCTCGGAGCAACAGCACCAATCCGGGCTAGTCAACTTTGAGAGCCATAGGCTTAGAGCATTGCTCGTGAGTCTCTGCTGGAACACCTGGTTGGACCTTGAAGCGCTGTTCCCTAAGAGAGGTTCGTCTTGCTACATGTGGTGGAGAATGCGGGCATAGACCTCGATCTAGCCCGTGCTCAGACGAATCAGAAAAGAGGGATCCAGTCCGGTGCAAACTAGCATTGACAGAAAACCCAAGGAGTCGGGTAAGAAGATCCACTACCGTTCCTTCCCTACCACTGATTGACGAAGAAAAAGGAAAAGATGGGATTGTCAGCAAGTACCCCTGTCAATGAGAAGCTGGTGACACTGGCGAAAGGAGCAAGAGCTCTTCTCCTCCCCGTCCTCTGCGGCTGCGTGGGAACTCTGGCAGGAGGTCAGTAACCTATTGGGAGACCTCCATACTCAAGAAATAAGCAAAAACATAACCAGATTACATGGCACCTGGGGAGTGGTGATCAATGCCCTAAAAGAAATAAAAGCCGAGGCGGAAGCTGCCATCACCACCATTGCAGCGCTCCCGCTGAAAACTAGCGATGACACTAGAGCACCACCACCAGAAGCAGGATCCGGTGTTGTCCCCACAGCACCTCCGCTTCCCACCCCTTCTCCTGAGGATGGAAAAACCCGGAAGGTGTTCCTAGGACTAAGGGACAACAGCCTTGCCATCAAGGGCATGAGAGGGAAGCTGCACCATTCCATAGCCGAATTTCTATCAGATATTGGGCTGGAGGAAGAAAAAGAAGCACCTGCTCCGAGCACCGAAAGAAATGAACAAAAGAATGTGAAGATGCCAACAGCCCATGCCCCCGAGATGGGCGGCCCCAGCTGCTGCTTGAAACCATCCCTACTGCCACCTCCCAGCTCAGAAAAAGAGCATGAGAAAGAAGCAGCCCCCCCACCAGCTGCACCCATCGGCCTGGAGGACAAAATAAAAGCCCTTCTGGAACAAACAAATCAGGCCGTGAAATCTTTAGAAAAAAGGGTGACAGACATGGAACAATGCTCGTCTTTCCGTAAATATCGAGACCCACCCACCCTCCGTGATGATGATGAGGAGGACATTCCAACCCCGCTGTTATCAAGACAGAACAACCAAGGCATCAAAGGTGCTGACAAACCCCGACCTGGAAGATGGTCTGGCTTCATTTGCGATGCCATTCTCGAAGGGGATCGGGAGGCCAGCACTGTTGCTTGCCCTGTTCTGCACGATAACAATGGGCCACCTCAATTTGAACAGCACAGTTGGAAAACCTTACAGCAAGCCAAGAAGACTCCCTGAGAGAGGGAGGATTAAAATCAGAGAGTGGTCAGGCCGTCCTGGATTGGCTCTTCACTGCTGACACCAATTGCCCCCACGACTGCCGCAATCTGGCCAGGTACCTGCTTACCCCCTCCCAGCAGATTGTCTGGGTCAAAGAATGGGAACGCCTGGCCCAAGCAGAGGCAAACCGCCCTCGAGTACCCGGGGATCCACTATCAGGGATAACCGCCGCGATGCTCACGGGCTCGGGACGCTATGCAGATGTCCAAGTCCAGCTGCAGTTCCCGACTGTGCTCCACCACATTGCTGCACACCTAGCCCGCCGAGCCTTCTATGTGGTTTCAGAGCCTACTCCAGTCCCTTCATTTACTGCTGTTAAGCAAGGGATGAATGAGTGAGGCAGTACAGCCTCGGACTGTCAGCACCGAACAATTGCTGATAGAACAATTTCAACATAAGCTTTGGGCTGCGTGCAAGGACTATGCTGCTTGAAGCAACTTTTGTAACCGCAAGGAACAGTACGTTAGAACACTCGAAGGTTAAGGACTAAGCAAGACGGTTAGATTAAGGGACTCGGCACGATTGCAGCATCCACAAAGAAACTCGAATGTGTGAAAGATAAGCTTTGTTAGTTAATTGTTGCTAAAGGCTTTGTAGCCAATGAAGTTAAAACGTGTGTAACGAGATGTAGAAATCACCAATCAGCAATATGTATACGTGGCATTAGCTCTTAGATTAGTGTATAAATATCGCCTTCTGATTCAATGAAGTCGGACATTTGTTTGCATCAAACAGGTCTCCGTCTTGCACTGCGACAAATGAGCCTTTTCAACTTTTTGTTGATAGACTCTGGCAGTCTATCATGGCTCAATCCAAGCTGGGAGCAGAGCAGAAGGAATCGATGTTTAAGTTGCTGGCGTTTGAAAATGCGAATCCGGGAATGAAGTCGCTGTTCTCTACTTTACCAAAAACGGCTGATGTCTCGGAGATGCTAGAGGTGGCTTCCAGGGCCACCCAAACACAACAAAACCAAGGCATGGCCAGTGCCTTTGCCGCCGCCCTGGAACCCACCCAAAAGCTCCTCGCGACAGTGGCGCAAAAACTAGACAGAAGGGAAATTGATACAGAAGGAGAAATCGATCAAGAAAATCCACCCCTGTCTGTTTCCGATGTGGAGCCACAGGCCACTCAGCAAGAGCCTGCTCAGCTACAGTATGGTGTGACTGATGCCAGAGAGACAACCACAACAACCTGGCATGCAGGTCTACAAAAAATGGAAGGTGCAGCGTGCCAGGGCCCCGTGCCATGACACAAGTAGCCGGGCCAGCGCTCTACACCAGCTCTCCGCCCCAGCCTGGGCATCAATGTGCCCTCAGCAATAGATGTCACGCTGACGACAACACAGGTTTACCGGATACCAACGGGAATTCATGGGCCGATATACCAAGAAAATAGCACGGTTGGAGCCTTACTAATGGGCCTTTCTTCCACTGGAGTTGCAGGACTTATTGTGCTCCCAGGAGTTATAGATGCGGATTATACAGGGGAGATAATGATTACTTGCTTTCCATTAACGCCCCCCCCCCCCCAATAATCAAAGCAGGAACATGGCGAGCACAACTGGTCCTCCTCCCAAAAATGAATCTGGGAAAGAACGGCCCCGTGGCACGAGGCAGTCAGGGCTTTGGATCTTCTGGAAGCACTCTGGTAACCTTAGTGCAACAGATGAAGACAAGGTCCATCATAATTGTGAAGCTGACCACTGGAAAAGAGGTCAAGACCCTTTCCATGATGATGGACACCGGGGCTGATGTTACAATAATCAACCTTAATGTGTGGCCTCGTCATTGAAAACTTTTCACTGCCCCCGATGCCGTCCAGGGAATAGGTGGTGGTTCCACCTCCCTTCAGGCCCTTAAACCCGTGCAATTACGGTTTCCCGAGGGACAAACGGTAACCGTATGTCCCTATGTGTTGCCGTTACCAGGACAACTTGGAGGGTTGGTTTGCAGGGAAGTGATGAGCCAACTAGGGGCTGTTCTCTCCATCCCCAAACCCATCCAACCCCCTCAACATTTTCAATAAGGGCCACTGCAGAGGTGCCGTCAACTCCCAGACTGCAGTGGAAAACAGACACCCCTGTCTGGGTGGAGCAGTGGCCCCTATCCAAAGAGCGGCTAGAAATCGCCAGCCATCTGGTGAAGGAGCAGCTGGATGCAGTACACATCCAGCCGTCTGTCAGTCCTTGGAACACGCCCATCTTCGTAGTTCCAAAGAAGACAGGAAAATGGCGACTATTGCAAGACTTGCGCAAGGTCAACAACCAGATGTGGCCAATGGGCGCCCTCCAACCCGGGCTGCCCCTCCTCCCAATGTTACCGAGAGGCTTGCACCTTCTGGTAATCGACCTTAAGGATTGCTTCTTCACCTTTCCCCTACATCCTGAAGACACCGCTCGCTTTGCTTTCACCATCCCATCGATCAACAAAAGCGAACCTGCGAAGCGATACGAATGGGTAGTGTTGCCCCAAGGGATGAGAAATTCCCCAACGATATGCCAAATGTATGTGGCATGGGCACTCTCGCCGATCCGAAAAGAAATGCCGGACACACTGATCTACCACTATATGGATGACGTACTACTTTGCCAGGAAGCCCCGTTCCCTGACAACTTTAGTCAAATATTGACCGACCAACTGAAGACAAAAGGACTAATAGTAGCTCCTGAGAAAGTGCAAACACAATCGCCCTGGAGCTACTTAGGGTGGCAGGTCACTCATGCCATGGTGAGACCGCAAAAACTAGAAGTGATGAGCTCGATTAAAACATTGAACGATGCCCAAAAGCTAGTGGGCGAGCTTCAATGGGTTCGACCCATTATAGGTCTCACTAACAGGGACATCCACCCCTTTTTGTCTCTATTGCGGGGCACGCAACCAGATGCGTTAGCGGACTGGACCGAAAACCATACCAATGCGCTAAAACGGTTCGTCCACAAACTGGCAACCGGCTTTGCAGATCGTTGAGATGCCACCCAAGCCATTGGAGTCTGGGTATGTAATCACCCTTCGTTCCCATTCGCACTGCTGTTACAGGATTTTAATTGGCAAAAGGAAAATGGGGAACACCACCATGACAACCGTGACAAAAAGCACAATCAGAGCTCTCAGAAATCAGATTCGATAGCCATCTTGGAATGGCTATTTCTACCACACACGGCCCAGAAAGGTATCTGGCAACAAACTGAGATAACGGCATTCCTGATACGAAAGGGACGACAGCGCTGCCTTGAAGTAGATGGTCAAGAGCCAGGATGGATCAGCATCCCTATCAAAACAATTGATTTTTATTGGTTGCTGCAACGCTCTACGCCACTACAACTCGCCTTGTTTGAATACTCTGGGGAAATCCGTCATGGAGGCCCAAAACACAAGCACCTACAGGCCATCAGCCAGTTCCATTGGATAGAACGAGCGATTGTTTCAGAGTGCCCAGTGCCTGGTATCACAGTATTCCCTGATGCTGGAAAAAGGTCGAAAACGGTTGCCTGCGTATGGCAGGATAAGGGTCAGTGGAAGCAACATTTGATTCCGGGCACCGACAACGAAAACCTGCAGACTCTGGAACTACTGGCTATCATTTGGGCCTTAACACAATGGCGACGTGTCCCCCTTAACATTGTCTCCGACTCGCAATATGCAGTAGGAGTGGCGAACCGTATCAAGGATGCTCTTGTCAAGGCAGTGCAAAACCAGCGGCTATTAGAGCTCTTTCTTGCACTACAGCGTGTGCTAAAAATTCGCACGCAAGCGTGCTGCATCTTGCACATCTGCAGCCATAAGACGTCTTTGGGCCTAGGAGAAGGAAATGCAAGGGCTGACTCCCTGGTCAGCCTAGGATGACGGGGTCCCCTAAGTCAGTTCGCGAAGGCTCAAAACAGCCATTCCTTATTCCGCCAAAATGCCAGGGCGTTTAAGCGCATGTTTGCAATTCCATGGGAAGATGCAAAAGGGATTGTTAAAGCATGCCCTCAGTACGCACAATTTGGCCCTGCCCTAGGAGTGGGAGTCAATCCATGTGGGCTGCAGGCGGGAGAGATCTAGCAGATGGATGTCACCCACATTCCCGAATTCGGACGACTCAAATACATCCATGTAACGATAGACACCTTTTCAGGCATGATAAGGCCAACAGCTCAGACAGGGGAGAAGGCTCTACATGTGGTCCGTCACCTGACCAATTGCTTTGCTGTTATGGGGGTCCCTCAAGTAGTAAAACCCGACAATGCGCCTGCTTATACAGGCAGAAAAGTCAAGCAGTTTCTTGCCACTTGGTGACTAAAACACATTACAGGGATCCCTCATTCGTCTACAGGCCAGGCGATAGTGGAAAGAGCTAATCGCACCCTGAAGACATATCTGCAAAAACAAAAGGACAGCAAAGACATGGACCCACAGATGCGGCTTAGCAAAGTGCTTTTTACACTGAGTTTTCTTAGTCTAAGCCATGATTCCCAACAACCCCCTGTGTTACTGTGGTATACATGTGGAACTGAAGACATAAAATATGTCTCTCGGACCAGTATTTTTTCCTTCACCCGGCTGGTAAATACCATATGTTTATCTCAAGGAATGCCTGACAGACACCTGGTAGCCCAAACCTAGTAGGGTTCCAGGACACAAAGATAAGAAATGACTCATCCCAGGAAGCCTGGAGATATGTATGTATCAGGGCCACCTTGAATGAAGTGACCCCCCCCCCTTTCTTTTGGGGGATAAATAACCCTAGGAAAAGACGGGAAAAGTGAGCGCGTCTTCGGCTCGACGTCTCCTCAGCTCGTCACCCCGATTTCCAGCTACGGAAAGACAGAGCAGCGACTCAACGGCGAAAACCACAAGCAGCCCTATCCCGAAGAACCAGGATCAACTCTCCAGCCCGAGGCCTGGTCCTGCGCGGACGGTGATATTTTCTCTCTTTTGTTTCTCCCTTTGTTACTCTTAACGACCATCGATTAAGGTGGTTACTTTATACAAAAGGTCTTGTTGCTAGTATAACGGCTTTCCCTGTTTAGAAATAAACTTTGTAACTAATTTTAAATCCAGCAGTCTGGTTATTTGTCAATTCAAGCATCGTCTCTGAGTCAGTGGCTGAATTTTCCTCGCAATCAAAATATAAATAATAACTCGGATCGTAACATTTTAATTGGCGTCACAGACAGGATAAAATCGAGGAATAATATCAGAGCCTGCTCTTAGGTTGACGCCTGAATTGCAAAACTACCTCTTAAAGAAATTTAAAACAACTTAAAGTCAAAGTAAAACAAATGGAGGCTATCGCTTGTTCCGTTAAGCCTAGCGAAGGTAAAAGCCAGACTGTTACTCTCTATAAGGAGGAAGAATTCCGTGAATATGCTCTTTTCCGTCCTTTCTGGGCCCACCTAACGGCTCGTAATTATATCCCGAAGGATATTCTGTATGATTTAATTTACACTAATTATAAGAAGGGTGACTTTACCGCCCTTGCTAAATGTGTAAAAATGTTAGACACTCCTTCTGCTCTGGACAAAGACAGTAGAAAACAGGTGAAAAAATATGGGGTAGACCTTTTTAATGCACGTTACTTCTTTTTCCTGGCTGCTATAATTTGGCAGGAGAAAGAAGAATTGCGCCAAAGATTGGAAAATCTCAAAAGTGGCATGTTTGTTGAATTCGGCGACCTCCTAGGAAATATTGAGGAAGCTGAGCCAAATTCTGAAATCAGCACTGACCTTGGCCCGATGCTGGAAGGCACTACATCTGCGTCTGAATATACATCAGACGATGGGGAACATATACCTCCTGAAAAACCCCACAGAAAAACTGCGTTTTGCACCTAAAAAAAGGGGCAGACCTTCCATTTTAAAATCAAAGCCACAGCCGTAAGTTGCCAACACGCAAACAGCCACTCCCCCTCAGGCTGTTAATCTGCCCGAGGGAGAAATAGCTGAACTGCGTCGATGGGTCAGCACATTTATAAAAACTGGAGCCAAAAGATTTGATAAATTGGAGGAAAAGGTTCAGCAGCTCGCTGTAATGAGCGAGAAATCCTCTACTCAATCTTCTTCCTGTCCTGATTCTTCTGATTCTTCAGAAGAGGACAATATGCCTGTAACCCATATGCCTCAAACCCATAAACGTCTTCGTCCTGTAATCAGGACAGAGCATACACAAGAATTAGATTCAGGGCGAGAAATGGTAACCCATAAAGAATTCACATACTCTCCTCTGGAACTGAGCCAATTAAAAAGACAATTTGGTAGGTTGCCCCTGGAAACTGATATAGACTATGTGGTAAGAGTTTCATCTTCGGGTGGTGACCACATTTTATTATCAGAAAAGGAAGCCTCCGGTCACTGGGGTCCTGGAGTTATGTTAATTACTGGTAACTCCAGAGCACCCTGGTCCCTGACCCAACGAGCTGCCTATAATATGGGCTTCAATGATCCCCTAACAAGAGGAGAACCCCATGTATCAAGAGGGGGCCTCACCCAGCTGCTGGATAATGTGCATAAAGCCAGTGTAATTCAACTGATTTATGACCATGCTCTGGTGATTAACCAGGAAAGCCCACTTATGCTAAAGGTAAAGCCTGAGAAGATGGATATTCTCATCAGAGGGCTACCTACGCAACTGCAAAATCTAGCCCTACAGATCAAGGCTAGAATCGAAAATTCAAACAAAAATTGCTACTAGGCTCGGACTATACATGATCCGACTTACTAACTGAATTAACAGAATTTGGACGTAAATATGTGGCACCTGAAACTGAGTCTGCATCTCTAAGGATTCTTCGGACCCCAGAAAATTATAATTATAATCAAAAATTGACGTATGCCGCTGCGGCTGCCAGACCTCCCCAAATTCCTCCCCACCAGCAGGAGGAATCACGGGGTGACTGGACAGTTGTAAATAGAGGAGGCAGACGAAGAAATAACAATTACAGAAATAATAATCATAATAATGATAATAATAATACTCCACGTCCAAATAGGCCCGCTCGAGACAAATAATTCACCACCAAGTGAATTGGGACCTTTTGCAAAGCTTAAAGAGGAAGCCAAACGAAAAGGCATCCCTCCTTCACTTTTGAGTCACAATTTTACCTATGGCCATCTAAAAGCCTTGGTAGAAGAATGGCCTGCCAGGTCACATTCAGGGGAAAGGTCTGGAAACTCCCATAATTCGGGAAACTAAAAAGCCCTCTCTCTGCTACTAAAAAGAAAGCAAAAAGACAGCAGAGAGAGGAGACAGGCCCTGACCCCAGCTCAGTGAATTTTAACCCCCTGAATGAACCTGGGGAAATTCTCCCTACAAATCAACATGACTGCTCTGAAAATTATGAACAATCAAATCCTAAAATATCGAGTCCTCCAAAAGACTGGCAAAATGTGCTAAGATTGGTCTTGAATAAAAATGGGGATTTGGAACTTACATGTGCTGTTGGACCGAAGTGCTACTCTGTCACTTTTGTAGTGGACACAGGGGCACAGATCTCCACGTTAAAATCTGATGTAGCCAAAAAATGTGGTATTAATTCTTCTCTCAAACCAATATTTGTTAGTGGTGCTTTGGGCACTCCTGTGTTGCAGAAAACCGCTAAAGTTTCCCTTAAACTACCAGGAGACGAAGAGTTAATCCGAACCCAAATGATTGTGGACAACATTCCTTACAATTTGTTAGGAATGGATGTATTGATTGGCAGATCGTGGAGAGATGAAAACGGTCGTCTTTGGAATTTTGGCACCCCCAGTCTTAAAGTTAGACTGCTAACAGCTGCCCCTCGCCTCCCCCAAAGCAAAATCACGAATATTAAGCAGTATCCTATTCCCTTAGCAGCTAGAGAAGGTATCAGGGATGTAATTTCTGATTTGAAACGGAAAGATATAATTGTGCCTTGCCATTCACCTTATAATTCCCCAATTTGGCCCATTAGAAAACCAAATGGAAAATGGAGAATGACGGTAGATTATAGGAAACTGAATGCTAATACTGAAAAATTAACTGCAGCCATCCCAAACATTGCAGATCTGGTGCTAGAAATCCAGGAAGCAGCACACCCAGTGCTTGCATCTCTGGATGTAAAAGATATGTTTTTCCAAATTCCAATTGATCCTGAAGATCAAAAATACTTTGCTTTTGCCTGGAATGGAATACAATATACATTTACCAGGCTGCCTCAGGGCTATAAACATTCTCCCACGCTGGCTCACCATGCTCTTGCGCAGGAACTGGAAAATATCACCGAAATAAAAAATAACCCAGATGTGAAGATTTACCAATACATTGATGATGTACTGGTAGGTGGTAAAACTGAGCAAGCTGTGAGAACAGTTTATGATGCCATAATTGGGCACTTAACAAGCTTACAAATTGAAATACCTGAGGAAAAAAGGCAGCCTCCCTCCTAGGAAACAAAATTCCTAGGTATTACATGGAAGGGTGGGACATGGAATATTCCACGGGATACTCTGTCTCCCTTGGGAGAAATAAAAGCACCCACAAATAAAAAGGAATTGCAGGAAATTATGGGGACTTTGCAATATTGGCGAAAGCACATACCAGACTTGTCAATAATTGTCAGGCCTCTATATGACCTGCTTAAAAAGCATCGCCTATGGGAGTGGAATCATTCCCATGAAGAGGCGTTAAAACTCCTCTTATTAGAAGCACAAACCTTTCAAACTCTGGGACCTCTCCACCCTTCAGACCCGATAGTAATTGAATGGGGCTTTTCCCCTAGCGCCTTCTCTTACCACTTTTGGCAAGGAGGCCCGGCTGGACCCCCCAGACCTATATCGTTTTATTCGCAGACATTAAAAGCCTCTGAAAAGCGCTATTCAATTCTAGAAAAGGCTTTGCTTACCGTCAGCACGGCGCTGAAAGAGATAAGCAAGATTATTCGAAAACAACAGGTAATCCTGCAGGGACCCTTTAAAGTGCTTAACCAGGTCTTATCTGGCCAACCGCCCCCTGATGGTATCTCTCAGAAAGGTACTATCAGGAAATGGTACAGTCAGATTGAATATTATGCTGAGCTGTTTCAAATTACAGAGGGCCCAGATAAGCAGTTGAAAATTCAAGAACCCCTGAACTCCACGGATGAGAAAGATTTAATTCTGAAAACTCCTAGCCCCATTAAGGAAGCCCCAGAATTTGAAAGCAGTATGCATAATGCCTGGTTCACTGATGCTTCTTCCAGAAGACAGGGGAAAACATGGTTTTTTAAATCAGCTGCAATTAAGCCCTCCACAGGAGAACAAATAATTAACCAAGATGAAGGAAGTGCACAAGTAGGTGAACTGGATGCTGTTTTGAATGTATTTGTAAAAGAAAAAGCCACTACAGAACCTGTATATATCTATACAGACTCTTTTGCTGTATTTAAAGGCTGTGTTGAATGGGTAACTTTCTGGGAGATTAATAACTGGGAAATTAATCGTGTACCAGTATGGCATACAGAAAAATGGAAGGAAATCCTAGAAATTGCTAAACGAAATCCCAATTTTCATGCAGGATGGGTACCATCTCACCAATCCGATTTGAAAAATGAAGCAAGCAAATATAATAACCTAGTTGATGAATTGGCAAGAATTAATGTAATTGAAATCAGAGATGCTCTTAATCAAGGCGAAGTCCAAGAATGGGGAAAATTATTAGAATGGCTTCATTGCAAAAGGGGTCATTCTGGTATCTTTGATTTGTATAAAGAAGCACAATCACGTGGATGGTCTGTGACACGTGAGCAATGTAAAACAATTATTTCTGCTTGTGATTTGTGTAAAATTTGGTTGGGAGAACATCCTTTAACAGCTGACCATTTACATCTCAGAGATGGTAAAACATTATGGTCAACTTGGCAAATAGATTATATAGGACCCTTCCGGAGGTCGGGAAACAAACAGTATGTTATTGTGATGGTGGAAGTGATATCTGGGTTAACATGTGCTGAAGCTTGTGCAAAAGCAAATGGGGAAAATACTGTTTCTTTCCTGAAAAAGGTTTTTGGAATTTTGCCTAAACCTACCAGTATTCAGTCTGATAACGGTACTCATTTCACTTCCCACTTGGTCCAGCAATGGGCTAAAAGTGAAAATATTAACTGGACTTTTCATATTCCTTACTATCCGCAGGCTAATGGCATTGTAGAAAGGACTAATGGGTTAATAAAAAAAGCTCATTAGGCCTCAAGAATGTAACTGGCATGACAGACTTAACTATGCCATTGCCATGGTCAATAATCGGTGGGGTGTAAACGGCTGTCCCCGCCTGAAGGCATTCTTTCCCTTGTCGCCTACTCAAGACAACAGCGCTGAGAAGTCGCCTCCCAGGAACTTCAGGCGACGCCTCTTGCCTGGGCAAACTGCTTATGTGAATTTACCTAACATTGGTAATATTAAGTTAATTTTGCAGACTCCCTTGAATTCAAATACATGGATGGAAGCTGACATGAATGACAAACAACACAAGATTAGCACAAACTGGATACTCTGTGTGGAATAATGTTTCAATTATCTTTTACCCTGTATACTATAATCCAATGTTTGGGTTTTTTTTTCTCTTCTCTTTTGGGTCCTTTGTGTAATTTGGTTTTGTGTATTGGGACTGAATGCGGGTGAATTACTGTGACTGCAGATATCAGTAATCCCAGGACATCAAAACAGAATGACCCCGGTGTACAGCTTCAGAATTGGCTACTCTGAACCTGGCACTGGAAGAAATTGCTTACTGCTGGCTGGGAGGCTTACCACCTCTTTAGCCTAGGTACAGTAATTTATAACATCAGGATTTCCTCCATGCTTGTTCCTGGATTGCAGTTATCTGTTGTACATTTTATTGGTGACGTAATGTGTATGTGTCTGACATGTGCCTATGTTTTTGTATTTGTATGAAATGATCCTATGTACTTCTGATTATTGCATTGTATTATATATTATGATTATTATAATCCCTGTATTTACTATTACTATTACTATTGTTATTATTAGCTCTCATTTATAATCGACATTTTTTTTTTTCTTTTTCTTGATTTACTTACTGAGATTCTATAACCGTCAATATTTTACCTTTCTTTCTATACATTTTTATGTGTCCCTACCTGATACAATTGGTTTGGAGAAGCATATACCTCACTTGTATTAAGTTGTTTCTTTGTAAACCTTAAATATGTGCCCTCTGCTACCTTGTAGCCGTAAAATGTCAGTAATATTTTTTTTTGTTTGTTTTATATATATACATATATATATATCAATGTGTTTATCCCAAAACGCACTCCCCTAGCCTCAAAACCCACGGGGTGAGGTGACATAAGGTCGTGAAATATGTATGTGTGGGTTCTACTACAGTTTACTCCCCACAAACACACGTTAACAAAATTCTGGCTTTTGAGCTAGATAAACGTGCGGTGGATAAAGGAACTGTGCTAGGCATGGTGGGATTCTCGGTTGTCCACTAAAGGAAACCTCGGAGATAGAATCGGCCTGCTGTACAGCACAGATTATAAAAAAAAACCACATGACATAACCACACCAAATGGGATGTGTATATATAGGGATGTGTATATATATATATATATACATATAAAAAAATCATATATAGGAAAATTAACTGACCCAAGAGCCACGGGGTGAAATGTGGTATACATGTGGAACTGAAAATATAAAATATGTCTCTCGGGCCAGTTTTTTTTCCTTCACCCGTCCGGAAAATTACCATATGTTTATCTCAAGGAATGCCTGACAGACACCTGGTCGCCCAAACCTAGCAGGGTTCCAGGACACAAAGATAAGAACTGACTCATCCCAGGAAGCCTGGAGATTTGTATGTATCAGGGCCATCTTGAATGAAGTGACCCCCCCTTTCTTTTTGGGGGATAAATAACCCTAGGAAAAGACGGGAAAAGAGAGCGCGTCTTCGGCTCGACGTCTCCTCAGCTCGTCACCCCGATTTCCAGCTACGGAAAGACAGAGCAGCGACTCAACGGCGAAAACCACAAGCAGCCCTATCCCGAAGAACCAGGATCAACTCTCCAGCCCGAGGCCTGGTCCTGCGCGGACAGTGATATTTTCTCTCTTTTGTTTCTCCCTTTGTTACTCTTAACGACCATCGATTAAGGTGGTTACTTTATACAAAAGGTCTTATTGCTAGTATAACGGCTTTCCCTGTTTAGAAATAAACTTTGTAACTAATTTTAAATCCAGCAGTCTGGTTATTTGTCAATTCAAGCGTCGTCTCTGAGTCAGTGGCTGAATTTTCCTCGCAATCAAAATATAAATAATAACTCGGATCATAACAGTTACCCCACTACTCGTCCCAGAAAATCAACCGCATGCTAGAAGCCCAAATCAACTACAAGGATCCATCTACAGGTCAGTGGGTAGGGCCCAAGCTGCTACTGTTTACCGGAAGAGGTTATAGCTGTGTCTCCACAGACTCCAGACCTCTTTGGGTACCCAGTAAATGGACACGCCCTGCCGCCACCAGATCTCTAATGGACAACGGTGCATCATCCAGCACGTCAAACTGAATGACCTTGCCAAATTTGCACGTTTGGACATCGTATAATTTTTCTTACTTGTTGCTTGTGTTCTTCTAACAAAAAAAAACAAGAAAAAAACCACAAAAAAACAAAAAGAAAAAAAAGAGAGAGAAATTGTCACTTTTGTTGTATTTGTGTTTATTATGTACTTATTATTCTCATGGTTGTTCTTCACAAAAAGAAAAAAAAAAAAAAGAGGGGGGAAATGTAGTGAAATGAGGCAACCAGGTGCTACTAATTGCCAGGGAGTGAGCATGAGCTTGTGTCAAGCCCACCTGTGCCCAATTAGGGTGGGCCCCCACTTTTCTTGAGCAGGACCAGGGGGCCAATAAAAGGTGAGGCCTAAGACAGAGGTGGAGCTCAGTCCTGAGCTAGCCAGCAGAGAGGCCAGTTGGTCTCGGAGCAACAGCCCCTATCTGGGCTAGTCAACTCTGAGAGCCATAGGCTTAGAGCATTGCTTGTGAGTCTTTGCTGGAACATCTGGTTGGACCTTGAAGTGCCGTTCCCTAAGAGAGGTTCGTCTTGCTACAAGATGGAGGGGATGAGTGCCAGCTCAGTGGAGGAGAACCTTCCCAGCTTCTGACATGGTGAGTTTCTGGTGCCGGGCGGTGAAGCTGGTGCAGTTCCTGGAGGCATCTCCTAAAGCTGCAGAGCCGGAGCTGCTGGGAGCTGTAAGGGGGGAAAGGGCTGGAGGTGGAAGGGGAATTGTGAAGAGGATTGAGGGTGTGTGTGCAGGCAGGGGTTCCCAGGGCTTTCCTTCAGAGCAGGGTCCTGTAGCCCAGGGGCTGCGTGCTGGGGCAGGGACTCTGCTATCTGCCTGCCAGGGCAGCTCTCAGGCTGCCCAGGGAGCTCCCTGGTGCTGGCAGAAGCTGTGGCTGGCAGGAGACAGGGAGCACAGGGCAGGGTCCTGCTGCTGGTGAGAGAGGGATGAATTGCTCAGGGCTGCTCAGAGCTCCAGCTGATGCCCATAATATTTCTGAGGGGACTTTTCAGGAGTCCCTTCAGGGCAGGGCTTTCCTGTTCCAGTCTGGGCTCTCCTCAGGCTCTTCTTCCACTTGTCTCTGGCTCAGCTTGGTGGGATGGAAACTCAGCTGTGCAGGGGAGAGCAGGGACTGATACTCCTCAAGCATCACCTGGAGGAGGACTGGGAACCTCGGAAAGTGCCTTCACCCACCACCTCCCAGCGGCTAAGCACGGCTCAGCTCGGCTACGCTCAGCCTCCCCTTTCCATTGTCCTCAGGGGGTGTGCCCTGTTCTTTAGTCCCTACACCCCCTGAGTGGCTGCAGGGCAGAGCTGGCCACCCAGGGGCTGGGCTGGGCTCGGCTCTGTGAGCAGGGGCAGGAAGGGAGACGTGGCCAAGGAATCAGCTCCTGGCTGGGGCAGCTCCAGGCAGCAGATGTGTCCGTGACAAGGAGGTGTCCATCTTCCCTCTGCCTTCTGGAGATCTGGGAAATGCCCTCTGTGAGGTTGGGGAGGAGCTGACCCTCCCTTCATCAGACCAGCTCCCCCACAGGCAATCCTCTTGCCTTGCTCTGTTCTCCCCGAGTGCAGTAGAAATGCTGAGGGTTTTAGACATCCAGGAACATTCCCCAGGAGAGATGAGGGGAGCTGAAATAAAAACCCAAACCTCTCTGAAACTGTCCTTCTGCAACCTGGTTCTTCAGCACTGAGAATACAGATGCTGACAATCCCTTTTGTTTAGCACTGCTTTGATATGACAAATTTCACCATTAATAGTTGCCCCTAAGACATCCAAGCATAGAGCTTAAGGAAGGTCTCATAGGAAAGTGTGTGTCTTTACCAGAAAAAGATGATAGGGAAATTGTCTTTTTTTTCGACACAGGTTTACCCTAACTTTTTTCATTTTCCTCCAAGAACAGTGCTCCATTGTGACAAGTAGCAGATGTCCAACAGCAGCTCCATCAGCCAGTTTCTCCTCCTGGCATTTGCAGACAGGCAGGAGCTGCAGCTCTTGCACTTCTGGCTCTTCCTGGGCATTTCCCTGGCTGCCCTCCTGGGCAATGGCCTCATCATCACCACCACCATCGCCTGTGACCACCACCTCCACACCCGCATGTACTTTATCGATGACTTAGACGAAGGGATTGAGTCCATCATCAGCAAATTCGCAGATGACACCAAGCTGGGAGGAAGTGTGGACCAACTCGAAGGCAGGAGGGCTCTGCAGAGGGACCTGGACAGACTAGAGAGCTGGGCCGATTCCAACGTGATGAGGTTCAACAAGGCCAAGTGCCGGGTCCTGCACTTTGGCCACAACAACCCCATGCAGCGCTACAGGCTGGGCACAGAGTGGTTGGAGAGCAGCCAGGCAGAAAGGGACCTGGGAGTCTGCATTGACAGGAAGCTGAAGAGGAGGCAGCAGTGTGCCCAGGTGGCTAAGAAGGCCAATGGCATCCTGGCCTGTATCAGAAACAGCGTCACCAGCAGGTCCAGGGAGGTGATTCTTCCCCTGTACTCAGCCCTGGTGAGGCCACACCTCGAGTACTGTGTCCAGTTCTGGGCCCCTCAGTTTAAGAAGGATGTAGAGGTCCTGGAACAGGTCCAAAGGAGGGCAACCAGGCTGGTGAAGGGACTCGAGCACAGGCCCTATGAGGAGAGGCTGAGAGAGCTGGGGCTGTTCAGCCTGAAGAAGTGGAGGCTCAGGGGAGACCTCATTGCTGTCTACAACTACCTGAAAGGAGGCTGTAGCGAGGTGGGAACTGGACTCTTTTCACAGACGCCCTTCAACAAGACAAGAGGACACAGTCTTAGGTTGTGCCAGGGGAGGTTTAGGTTGGATATTAGAAAGAATTTCTTCACGGAGAGTGTGATTAGGCTGTGGAATGGACTGCCCGGGGAGGTGGTGGATTCTCCGTCCCTGGAGACATTTAAAAAAAGACTGGATGTGGCACTCAGTGCCATGGTCTAGCAACTGCTCCGGTGGGTCAAGGGTTGGACTAGATGATCTCTGAGGTCCCTTCCAACCCGGACAATTCTATGATTCTATGATTCTATGATACTTCTTCCTCCTCGACCTGGGATCCATCTCCACCACTCTGCCCAAAGCCATGGCCCTCTGGGACAACAGGGATGTCTCCTACAGGGCATGTGCTGCACAGCTCTTGTTCTTTTTATTCTTCATTTCAGCAGAATTTTATCTCCTGACCATCATATCTTACAACCGCTACGTGACCATCTCCAAACCCCTGCACTATGGGACCCTCCTGGGCAGCAGAGCTTGTGTCCACATGGCAGCAGCTGCCTGGGGCACTGGGTTTCTCACTGCTCTGATGTACACAGCCAATACATTTTCCCTGCCCCTCTGCCAGGGCAAGGCCCTGGACCAGTTCTGTGAAATCCCCCAGATCCTCAAGCTCTCCTGCTCACACTCCTACCTCAGGGAACTTGGGCTTCTTGCTTTCAGTGCTTTTCCCTTTTTAGCATGTTTTGTATTTGTGTTCTCATATGTAGAGATCTTCAGGGCTCTGCTGAGGTTCCCCTCTGAGCGGGGTGAGCGGGGACGGCACAAAGCCTTTTCCACGTGACTACCTCACCTGTCTGTGGTCTCTCTGTTTATCAGCACTGGCATCTTTGTCTACCTGAAGCCCCCCTCCATCTCTTCCCCATCCCTGGACCTGGTGTTCTCAGTTCTATACTCTGTGGTTCCTCCAGCAACCCCGATTTCCAGTTACGGAAAGACAGAGCAGCGACTCAACAGTGAAACCCAGGAGCAACCCTCCAGCCCGAGGAACTAGGCCCTGCGTGGATCCTGACATTTTCTCTCTTTTGGTTCTCCTTTGTTACTCTTAACGACCATCGATTAAGGTGGTTACTTTATACAAAAGGTCTTATTGCTAGTATAACCGGCTTTCCCTTTTTAGAAATAAACTTTGTAACTAATTTTAAATCCAGCAGTCGGTTTATTTGTCAATTCAAGCGTCGTCTGTGAGTCAGTGGCTGAGTTTTCCTCGCAATCAAAATATAAATAATAACTCGGATCGTAACAGATGTCCACTTTAGTAGTTTTGCCTCCCACCCCCCTGGAACGAATTTAGAACTCCATCAATTCAAGCTTGTTCTGTCCGAGAGAGCCTCCAACCTTCGCATCTCCTACTGACTTGCAGGAAATGGCTCTACAACTTGGAAAGTTATAGAGAGGGGTGCACTTATTGAGCGCTGGGCGCACAAGGGGATAATTCCTCTGAAATTTGTGAGCACCAATCTTGCAATGAGGCTTTTGTTATATACACTGCTGTTTTACATATTCACTCTATTTCTCAATACCCCTATACACATGCACCACCTACTCCCACCTGGTATTACAATTAGTCCCAAGAGGTCATTTTCAAAATCTCCTGCCTCCTCTACTTGCGTAGTGTCTCCTGGTGGTGGTTGTGAGGGTCACGGCGATGAAGTAAAAATGAAGCAAGGGTCTTTCGCTATGTAAATTTTCAGCTCACCTTCTTTATGCATGCCAATTCCTTCAGTCTTCAGCCAAGCTGACAGTATTTTCTGTTTCTTATCTCAAGGTTTCTATAGTTATCACTTTAGCACATGTATTTTCCTTATAAGGTGATGACTACATAAACAATTTCTTAGCTTCTATTAAACAAGCATTCTGTGTTAGCTTCTCTCAGGTCAATGTGACCCCTAGACAGTTCCTAGCAGACATTTTATATCAACCCTTACATCACATATAACCCACGATAACCTTCATAACCTTTCCTGGGCTGGAAAGTTTGTTTCCGCACCTCACACCCTTCAAAGAATTTCCAGCCAATCCCCAAGCAGTGGTCAAACTCTGCAGCACACTCACTCCTCACTCCACTTTATGTCCTGAGTGCGACATCTTGTGGTATGGAATGACCCTAATTGGTATAACTGTCTTTCAGCAGCCCTTACGTAATCCTTTAATAATGTTTAAATCTCACTGCATGTAGCTACTGAAAATATTTCTTATTAGATCATGCCATGTATAAACATAACCACATTAGAGGCAACCTTTGCCCAGCAGATTCTTGCAGAGTGTATTTTATTGTGTAGGAAACTTTCTCTATTTGAAATTTCTCTGCTTGCAAAGAGGGAAACTCCTGCTGTGCCTGAGTGCAGCAGTTCTCTAAAGGGAGGGAGGTTGGGAGCTGGAGCAAAGGAGCTGTAACATCCAGCTGCAGCCTACAGGGAAGAAGTCTGATGGGAGGAAAATGGATGCTGGATGGAGGGTAGAATTGGTGGCAGACACAAATGATGGTGACAAGGTGGTGGTGACAAAATGGTGGTGACAAAGTGGTGGAGGCAAATTATCCCAGACCCTTCCCAGGGAGCCAATGAGAGCAATGTTGTGTTTGGGGTGCTGAGGAGCTATGTTCTCCATAGAGTGCTGGACCTCAAAGGTTCTTCCTCGCTTTCCAGGCCTCTTGAAGAGTTACTCTGCACCAATAGTAGTAGAATTTAGATTTCTAAACTGAAAACCAGTAAAGAAGAATGAGACAGGACCAGGTGCCCTGAGTTATTGATGAGTGGGTGTGGGTTCACCTGTGTCTGGCCTCCCTCCTGAGCATGTGCAGGAGCAGGGGGCCAATAAGAGAGCAGCTGACACCCATGGAGAGAGCTCTCACTCTTCAGTGAGGATGGAGAAGTCCACAGCTCAAGGAGCTCCAGGAGCAGGCAAGAAGGGGTAGATCCCGGAGCCCCAGGAACAGCCCTAGGACATCATCCAGGAATGGGCTAAGCCCTGAGGCCTCAGGATCAGCCCTAGGAGCAAGAAGGGCTCCTCCCGCTACATCTGGTGGAGAATGTGGGCAGCCTGCAGAAAACCTAGCTGGCACAGAAACTGCAAGAACATTCTCCCTGTAAGGTATGATCAACAAGCTCTCTGGACAGGAAACCCCAGAGCAGAGGGGAAAATCCCATGAGGAAGGGTTAAATCCCGAGGCCCATGAGGAAAGAAACCCCGGAACAGAGGGAAACCAAACCAGAAGAGCAGATACAGGAGGGAGAATAATAACTAGAAGAACAACTTGCAGAGACTCTGTGAAAAGTGCCTGGTGCAACTTGCAGAGACTTTGTGAAATATGCCTAGGCTAAGCCCTTGAGCAGAGGGAAATCCCATGAGGAAGGGTTAAATCCCAAGGCCCATGAGGAAAGAAACCCCGGAACAGAGGGCAAGTGCCTGGGACAATTTACAGAGACTTTGTGAAGAGTGCTCAGACAACTTGCAGAGACTTTGCCAGAAAGGGGCTGACATCGAGCGAATATATGGGTATGCTTAACTCCCCTTAAAGAAAGAAGGTTGAAAGAAAGAAGGTTGAGAATTCTCCCCAAAATATGTGTAAGGGTTGAGAATTCTCCCTAAAAATATATGTAAATTGTGTGATGTTTAATTCCCCTTAAAGATGTATATGTAAAAAGATGTAAATATGTAAATGTCTATGTAAATGTCTGTGTACTATCTAAATGTCTGTGTAAAAAAAAAAAAAAAAAAAAAGGGGAAATGTAGTGAGACAGGACCAGGTGCCCTGAGTTATTGATGAGTGGGTGTGGGTTCACCTGTGTCTGGCCTCCCTCCTGAGCATGTGCAGGAGCAGGGGGCCAATAAGAGAGCAGCTGACACCCATGGAGAGAGCTCTCACTCTTCAGTGAGGATGGAGAAGTCCACAGCTCGAGGAGCTCCAGGAGCAGGCAAGAAGGGGTAGATCCCGGAGCCCCAGGAACAGCCCTAGGACATCGTCCAGGAATGGGCTAAACCCTGAGGCCTCAGGATCAGCCCTAGGAGCAAGAAGGGCTCCTCCCGCTACAGAAGAACTTAAAAAAATTTTTTTTATAAATACTCCTTTTAATCTTCCTACACAGTGGAACCTCTCCAATTAGCTGTGCAAGTCTTGAACACTAAAACCACCATAGGGTGACAAATGGCTGCTCAGTGCTATAATGGGCCACCTGGTGCCAGTGGGACTGAGTCTATGATCCGAAAAAAAACGCTTCTAAGAAGTTATAGCCAAAATAAAAACCAAAATTATCATGAGGTATTGATTGGCTCCTTTGGGTCCAATTACTGACAAAGCCTCCCCAGAGACTTGTTAGAGAAGGTCACTGGAGGACATGATTGCATGGAGGCAAAGATTCTGTAAAGGTGGCTCTGAAGACACAGATATTTAATAATTTGTGTGTTTCTGTATTTATTTATTTATATTATGGATCAGTCAGGTAAAACTCTGAAACCCAGGCAATGGGAAGGCAGACCCCATCCCTCACTTGGGGGTCAGGATTCTTCTGGGGGCCGTAGGGGGCCTTTTATTGGCCCCCTGGTCCTGCTCATGTGCAGTTGTGGCCCACCCTAATTGGGCACAGGTGGGCTTGACACAAGCTCATGCTCACTCCCTGGCAATGAGTAGCACCTGGTTACCTTGTTACACTACATTTCCCCCCTCTTTTTTTTTTTGTGAAGTACTACTGTGACAATTGTATTAAGTACATAATAAACACAAATACAACAGAAATAACAATTCCGCTCTCACTTTTTTTTTTTTAAGTTTTTGGTTGGTTTTTTTTTGGTTGGTTTTTTTTTTGGTTGGTTTTTTGGTTTTTTTTTGTTAGAAAAACACAAGCAACAAGTAAGAAAAATTATACGATGTCAAAATGTGCAAGTTTGGCAAGGTCCTTCAATTTGACGTGCTGGATGACGCGTCCTTGTCCCTTAGAGATCTGATGGCGGCAGGGCGTGTCCATTTACTGGGTACCCAAAGAAGTCCAGAGTCTGTGGAGACACAGCTATAACCTCTTCCGGTAAACAGTAGCGGCTTGGGCCCTACCCACTGACCTGTAGATGGATCCTTGTAGTTGATTTGGGCTTCTGGCATGCGCTTGATTTCTAGGACGAGTAGCGGAGTAACACGGGGTTGTTGGGAATCGCGGCTTAGACTAAGAAAATGTAGTGTGAAAAGCACTTTGCTAAGCCGCATCTGTGGGTCCATGTCTTTGCTGTCCTTTTGTTTTTGCAGATATGTCTTCAGGGTGCGATTAGCTCTTTCCACTATCGCCTGGCCTGTAGACGAATGAGGGATTCCTGTAATGTGTTTTACTCCCCAAGTAGCAAGAAACTGCTTGACTTTTCCGTCTGTATAAGCAGGCGTGTTGTCGGTTTTTACTACTTGAGGGACCCCCATAACAGCAAAGCAATTGGACAGGTGACGGACCACATGTAGAGCCTTCTCCCCTGTCTGAGCTGTCGCCCAGAGCCTGTCTGAAAAGGTGTCTATCTTTACGTGGACGTATTTGAGTTGTCCCAATTCTGGGATGTGGATGACGTCCATCCGCCAGATCTCTCCCGCCTGCAGCCCACGTGGATTGACTCCCACTCCTAGAGCAGGGCCAAATTGTGCGCACTGAGGGCATGCTTTAACAGTCTCTTTTGTATCTTCCCATGGAATTGCAAACATGCCCTTCATGCCCTGGCATTTTGATGGAATAAGGAATGGCTATTTTGAGTCTTCGCAAACTGACTTACGCATCCCTGTAATCCTAGGCTGACCAGGGAGACAGCCCTTGCATTTCCTTCACCTAGGCCTAAGGATGTTTTATGACTGCGGATGTGCAAGATGCAGCATGGTTGTGTGCAAATTTTCTGCACACGCTGTAATGTAAGAAAGAGCTCCAACAGCCACTGGTTTTGTACTGCCTTGACAAGAGCATCCTTGATACGGTTCGCCACTCCTACTGCATATTGCGAGTCGGAGACGATGTTAAGGGGGACACGTCGCCATTGTGTTAAGGCCCAAATGATAGCCAGTAGTTCCAGAGTCTGCAGGTTTTCTTTGTCGGTGCCCGGAATCAAATGTTGCTTCCACTGACCCTTATCCTGCCATACGCAGGCAGCCGTTTTCGACCTTTTTCCAGCATCAGTGATTGTGCTGATTGTGCTTTTTGTCACGGTTGTCATGGTGGTGTTCCCCATTTTCCTTTTGCCAATTAAAATCCTGTAACAGCAGTGCGAATGGGAATGAAGGGTGATTGCATACCCAGACTCCAATGGCTTGGGTGGCATCTCAACGATCTGCAAAGCCGGTTGCCAGTTTGTGGACGAACC
>CM041114.1:18332632-18355134 GCA_023079485.1 Archilochus colubris | reverse complement strand
CAGGCAGTCCGTTCCAATGTCTGATCACCCTTTCCGTGAAAAAATTCTTTCTAATAGCCAATCTGAACTTCCCCCGGCACAATTTAAGACCATGCCCTCTTGTCTTATTGAGAGTTGCCTGGGAAAAGAGACCAACCCCTGCCTGGCTCCATCCTCCTTTCAGGTAGTTGTAGAGAGCAATGAGGTCTTCCCTGAGCCTCCTCTTCCTCAGGCTGAACAGCCCCAGCTCCCTCAGCCTCTCCTCATAGGATCTGTGTTCGAGTCCCTTCACCAGCTTGGTTGCCCTCCTTTTGGACCTGTTCAAGGACCTCAATATCCTTCTTGAACTGAGGGGCCCAAAACTGAACACAGTACTCAAGGTGTGGCCTTACCAGGGCTGAGTATAGGGGCAGAATCACCTCCCTGGACCTGCTGGTGACGCTGTTTCTGATACATGCCAGGATGCCATTGGCCTTCTTGGCCACCTGGACACACTGCTGGCTCATGTTCAGCTTCCTGTCAATCCAGACTCCCAGGTCCCTTTCTGCCTGGCTGCTCTCCAACCACTCTGTCCCCAGCTTGTAGCGCTGCATAGGGTTGTTGTGGCCAAAGTGGAGGACCCGGCACTTGGCCTTGCTGAAGCTCATCCCTCCAGTCTGTCCAGGTCCCTCTGCAGAGCCCTCCTGCCTTCCAGCTGATCAACACTTCTCCCCAGCTTGGTGTCATCGGCAAAACTTGCTGATGATGGACTCAATCCCCTCATCCAAGTCATCAATGAAGATATTGAACAGGACTGGGCCCAGCACTGATCCCTGGGGGACACCGCTGGTGACCGGCCGCCAACTGGAAGCAGCCCCATTCAGCACCACTCTCTGGGCCCGGCCCTCCAGCCAGTCCCTAACCCAGTGCAGAGTACGCTTGTCCAAGCTGTGGGCAGCCAGCTTTCTCAGGAGGATGCTGTGGGAGACGGTGTCGAAGGCCTTGCTGAAGTCCAGATAGACCACATCCACAGCCTTCCCCTCATCCACCAGGCGGGTCACCTGATCATAAAAGGAGATCAGGTTGGTCAAGCATGACCTGCCCTTCCTAAACCCATGCTGGCTGGGTCTGATCCCCTGTCCATCCTGCAGGTGCTGTGTGATTGCCCCCAGGATGATCTGCTCCATAACCCTGCCAGGCACTGAGGTCAGGCTGACAGGCCTGTAGTTTCCCGGGTCTTCCTTCCGGCCCTTCTTGTGGATTGGCGTGACATTCGCCAACTTCCAGTCATCTGGGATGTCCCCAGAGAGCCAGGACTTCTGGTAGATGATAGAGAGAGGCTTGGCGAGCTCTTCTGCCAACTCTCTCATCACCTTTGGATGGAGTTCATCTGGTCCCATAGACTTGTGGGGATCCAAGCAGCCCAGTAGATCACTGACAGTTTCCTTCTGGACTGCAGGGAGAGTGTTTAGATTCTTGTCTCCTATAGGCTCCAGAAGCCAGCTGTCATCAGGATAGCCCGTTTTACTGTTAAAAACTGAGGCAAAGAAAGTGTTAAATACCTCAGCCTTTTCTTCATCTTTGACAATTACATTCCCGTCCATGTCCATTAAAGAATGAATGTTTTCCTTGCCCCTCCTTTTGCTACTGATGTATCTGTAGAAGGACTTCTTGTTATCCTTCACAGAGGTGGCGAGATTTAGTTCAAGTTGTGCCTTTGTGTCTCTAATTTTTTTCCTACATAACTTAACTGTATTCCTGAATTCCTCTTGAGTAGATAACCCTTTTTTCCATAAGCGGTAGGCCCTCTTCTTAATCCTAATTTCCTTCAAAGTCTCTCTGTTGAGCCAGAGTGGTCGTCTTCCCCGCCGGCTCGCCTTTCGGCACACAGGGATAGCCTGCTCCTGAGCTTTCAAAACTTGCTCTTTGAAGAATGTCCATCCCTCCTTGACCCCTTTGTTTTCAAGGGCTGTTTCCCAGGATATGCTCCGGACTAGTCTTCTGAAAAGGCCAAAATCTGCCCTCCGGAAGTCTAGTGTAGAGGTTTTATTGACAACCCTCCTTGTGTCCCTGATTATTGAGAACTCTATTATTTCGTGATCACTAAGTCCCAGACGCCCTCCGACCACCACATCCCTCACCAGCCCCTCTCTGTTTGTAAAGAGTAGATCAAGTGGGGCTCCATCCCTGGTAGGCTCATTTACCAGCTGCATCAGGAAATTATCCTCAATACACTCTAGGAATCTCCTAGACTGCCTCCTCTCTGCTGTGTGGAATTCCCAGCAGATGTCCGGCAGGTTAAAGTCACCCATGAGAATAAGGGACGACGATTTTGAAACATGTGCCAGCTGCTTGTAGAAGAGTTCATCACCCTCATCCTCCTGGTTGGGTGGTCTGTAACAGACTCCCACCACAGTATCAGTCTTGTTGGCCTTCCCCCTGATTCTTACCCACAGGCATTCCACCTTATTATCACCTACTTCAATTTCTGTGGAGTCAAGAGACTCTCTAACATACAGGGCTACCCCTCCACCTCTTCTACCCTGTCTGTCCTTTCTGAAGAGCCTGTAGCCACCCATTGCAGCACTCCAGTCATGGGAGTCATCCCACCACGTTTCCGTGATAGCGACTACATCATATCTTTCCTGCTGCACGATGGCTTCCAGCTCTTCCTGTTTGTTGCCCATGCTGCGTGCATTGGTGTACATGCATTTCAGCTGGGCTGCTGATTTGTCCCTTAACTTGCACTGTCCACCCTTGGGCTCCTTTCCGGAGGACCTTGTTTCAACCCCTTCCCCCTTCGAACCTAGTTTAAAGCCCTCCTTATTAGACCCGCCAGCTTGTGGGCTAGAGTCCTTTTTCCCCTGTTAGATAGTTGCAGTCCAGCTGATATGCTGAAATTCATCCCATAGTCAAAAAACCCAAAGTTCTTCCGGTGGCACCAGTCCCTTAGCCACCTATTGATGAGATATGTTTTCCTGCTCCTCTCCTCATTCATCTGCTCTAATGCAGGGACTGAGGTGAACACCACCTGTGCTCCTGATCCACCAACTAATCGACCCAGGGCCTTGAAGTCCTTTTTAATTGTCCTAGTATTTCTTCCATTGATATCGTCACTGCCAGCCTGGACTACCAGCAGTGGGTAATAATCTGAGGGTCGAATTAGTTGAGGGAGTCTCTTAGTAATGTCCCTCACCCGGGCGCCAGGAAGGCAGCATACCTCTCTGTGGGATGGGTCTGGTCGACATATAGGTCCCTCAGTTCCCCTCAGAAGGGAGTCACCAACTACGACTACCCTTCTTCTTTTCTTTGTGGGTGAAGTTTTAATCTGGCTGCTAGACAGGGGGCGAACGGGAGACCTTCTGGACAGATCGTTCTCTTGTCCGTCCTCCTCTTGATCCTCTGGGTCTAGGGCCTCATATCTGTTCTCTATGGGCACCTGGGGGGATGGTGGGGGTTGGGGGAGAATTCTTTTGCCTTTCCGGTGGGGGATCTGTTTCCATTCTCCCCTATCCACCTGGTCCGTATCAGCTGCCTGATAGGAGGGGCAGGGCTTTACCGTATCCTGTTGCATTTCTAATGCAGTCGAAAGGGTGTGACTCCACCAGTCAATTTCCCTTTCGCTATCCCTAATACTTCTCAGTCTCTCCACCTCCTCCTTAAGCTCTGCCACCATTCTCAGCAAGTCATTGACCTGCTCGCATCTTACACAGGGCTTATTTTCACTGTCCGCGGGTGCTAAGACGAGGCTTAAACATTCGGCACATCCAGAGACTTGAACGGCTACATCTATTTTTTTGTTCCTCTTAAGGGATTCTGTCTGTATGGACACATTCTTCTTCTTGACAGCAACAGTTTTTGCTTTTTTGGAGACCATCCTGCTCGCTAACTGCCTCGCTAACTGCTGCTTCACTTTCCGCTAACTGCTGCTTCACTTTCCTGCTAACTGCTGCTTCACTTTCCTGCTAACTGCTGCTTCACTTTCCTGCTAACTGCTGCTTCACTTTCCTGCTAACTGCTGCTTCACTTTCCTGCTAACTGCTGCTTCACTTTCCTGCTAACTGCTGCTTCACTTTCCTGCTAACTGCTGCTTCACTTTCCTGCTAACTGCTGCTTCACTTTCCTGCTAACTGCTGCTTCACTTTCCTGCTAACTGCTGCTTCACTTTCCTGCTAACTGCTGCTTCACTTTCCTGCTAACTGCTGCTTCACTTTCCTGCTAACTGCTGCTTCACTTTCCTGCTAACTGCTGCTTCACTTTCCTGCTAACTGCTGCTTACTTTCCTGCTAACTGCTGCTTCACTTTCCTGTTTGCCTGCTCCTGTTCGCCGCGCTCCCGGAAACCTCTTAAATACCTTGTCTCCGGTGTGGGGGCCGCGCCCTTCACAGCCCTTAACAGCTGATTGGCCTCACCAAAGACCCTCCAGCTGAAAGCTGGGCAGCAGCAGTAGCAGGCTCCCAGCAGCCTTATGAAGCTCTCTAGCTGACTCAGGCTCTTAAATACCTTGTCTCCGGTGTGGGGGCCGCGCCCTTCACAGCCCTTAACAGCTGATTGGCCTCACCAAAGACCCTCCAGCTGAAAGTTGGGCAGCAGCAGTAGCAGGCTCCCAGCAGCCTTATGAAGCTCTCTAGCTGACTCAGGCTCTTAAATACCTTGTCTCCGGTGTGGGGGCCGCGCCCTTCACAGCCCTTAACAGCTGATTGGCCTCACCAAAGACCCTCCAGCTGAAAGTTGGGCAGCAGCAGTAGCAGGCTCCCAGCAGCCTTATGAAGCTCTCTAGCTGACTCAGGCTCTTAAATACCTTGTCTCCGGTGTGGGGGCCGCGCCCTTCACAGCCCTTAACAGCTGATTGGCCTCACCAAAGACCCTCCAGCTGAAAGTTGGGCAGCAGCAGTAGCAGGCTCCCAGCAGCCTTATGAAGCTCTCTAGCTGACTCAGGCTCTTAAATACCTTGTCTCCGGTGTGGGGGCCGCGCCCTTCACAGCCCTTAACAGCTGATTGGCCTCACCAAAGACCCTCCAGCTGAAAGTTGGGCAGCAGCAGTAGCAGGCTCCCAGCAGCCTTATGAAGCTCTCTAGCTGACTCAGGCTCTTAAATACCTTGTCTCCGGTGTGGGGGCCGCGCCCTTCACAGCCCTTAACAGCTGATTGGCCTCACCAAAGACCCTCCAGCTGAAAGTTGGGCAGCAGCAGTAGCAGGCTCCCAGCAGCCTTATGAAGCTCTCTAGCTGACTCAGGCTCTTAAATACCTTGTCTCCGGTGTGGGGGCCGCGCCCTTCACAGCCCTTAACAGCTGATTGGCCTCACCAAAGACCCTCCAGCTGAAAGTTGGGCAGCAGCAGTAGCAGGCTCCCAGCAGCCTTATGAAGCTCTCTAGCTGACTCAGGCTCTTAAATACCTTGTCTCCGGTGTGGGGGCCGCGCCCTTCACAGCCCTTAACAGCTGATTGGCCTCACCAAAGACCCTCCAGCTGAAAGTTGGGCAGCAGCAGTAGCAGGCTCCCAGCAGCCTTATGAAGCTCTCTAGCTGACTCAGGCTCTTAAATACCTTGTCTCCGGTGTGGGGGCCGCGCCCTTCACAGCCCTTAACAGCTGATTGGCCTCACCAAAGACCCTCCAGCTGAAAGTTGGGCAGCAGCAGTAGCAGGCTCCCAGCAGCCTTATGAAGCTCTCTAGCTGACTCAGGCTCTTAAATACCTTGTCTCCGGTGTGGTGGCCGCGCCCTTCACAGCCCTTAACAGCTGATTGGCCTCACCAAAGACCCTCCAGCTGAAAATTGGGCAGCAGCAGTAGCAGGCTTCCAGCAGCCTTTGGGGCCCCCCGACCAATTTTTGTCGGATAAGCCTCCTCTACCCCCTTGGTTCTATGCGCCAGTGGACATCTGAACTTCCTCATACTAAAAAGTTATTTAAGTCTTTCCACTGCAGTGTGAAATGTGCTTTTCGTATTGTGTTGATAACAGGCTTTTGTTAATGTTGTAATTCATGTGATCGTTTATATGTTGACTAAGGGATCCCTCCTCTATATGTTGATTGTGCTATTCTGTTGTACTGCTCTTTTCATTGTTAGCTTTTAGGTCATGTTTGTGAAGATTTTAGTGGAATGTGTTGTATGAATCTTTCTGAGCACTCTCAATCTATACATGCTGCAATACAATCACTTAAAGAAGGGATCACGCATTTGCAATCACAAGATAATTGGTTTGATAAACTTTTTTCAGGATGGGGTTTAACAGGATGGTTAAGAAGTTTAGTTAAGACTGTTTGTTATGCTTTATTTGCTTTCTTGCTTTTGCTAACATTGCTACCTTGTATCTTCCATGCTCAATCGTGCCATGAAAAGAGTTTATCTTGTTCAGTCAGAAGGGGGAATTGAGGCAGTACAATCTCGAACTGTTAGTACCGAACAATTGTTGATGGAACAATTCGACCATAAGCCCTGGGCTATCTCCAAGGACAGTGCTGCTTAAAGCATATTTTGTAACCGCAAGGAGCAGTACGTTAGAACACTCGAAGGTTAAGGAGTAACCAAGACGATTAGATTAAGGGACTCGGCACAATTACAACATCCACGAAGAAGCTCGAATGTGTGAAAGATAAGCTTTGTTAGTTAGTTGTTGCTAAAGGTTTTGTAGCCAATCAAATTAAAACGTGTGTAACGAGATCTAGAAATCACCAATCAGCAATATGTATACGTGGCATTAGCTCTTAGATTAGTGTATAAATATTGCCTTCTGATTCAATAAAGTCGGACATTTGTTTGCATCAAACAAGTCTCCGTCTCGCATCTGTTTGCATCAAACACCCACTCCGACATATTGTATTGATAACAGGCTTTTGTTAATGTTGTAGTTCATGTGATCGTTTATATGATGATTATAGGATCCCTCGTCTATATGTTGATTGTGCTATTCTGTTGCACTGCTAAGCAGATGAACTTAACTTCTGGTATTTTAACACAGATGCTAAAAGATGTGTTACTGAAAGTTGAGCTATGGGAGAAAGATATGGGAGCTGGCAGCAGAAAAGAAGAACAACAGGATAATGATGTAGCCAGCAGAAGTCCTGTGAGAACAGGATTTGTGGCCAAGATATAGCCACCTGCAAGATATCGTTATATAAACAAGGGTTTTATATAAAGCAAGTGTAAATTGTTAATAGACGTCTTCACTTTAACCATATTGGTGACTACGTGTTGTCCTTAAGCCTCCGCTCATTTTCCACACTGGGGGATGTGGTGTTCCCCAGCATGGCCCTTGCAGTGACATTTCTTTCTTCTGCTCTCCACTCCAGGCATCCCTCGCTGCACTTTGGGCCATTCTTTCTTGCCCAAGATGTTTCCCACTGTGAAGAAAATCTCCACCATGCCCAAACCCCCCCTTCAAGAATCCCAGAATCCTGCTCTACTGCCCACACTCTTCACAGCACTGTCTTGACCCGTCAACATCTGCAGACTAGCCCTGGGTTTGGGGCCTCCAAACCCCATCTTGGGAGGTGTCTGGGCACTCTCCATGGTAACTGAGGTGGCCAAAAATCTAATAATCTGCAAATCATAGAATTTTTTTGGCTTTGAAGGTACCTCTAAAGGTCATCCATTCCCACCCCCCCTGGACTAACTGGGGACACCCTCCTCAAGCCTTACCATGATCATCTCCAGGGTTGAGGCCTCAAACACCTCCATAGGCAACCTGTTCCATTTTTTCTGTTACCGTCACGGTAAAGAACTTTTACCCAACATCCAGTCCAAATAAACTCCTTTCTTACTAAAACCCATTCCTCCTCATCCTGTCAGTCCAGGCCATTGGAAACAGTCCCTCTTCAGGATTCCACTGGGATCCCATCAGGTACTGAAGGTCCATTGTGCTATAGTCAGTACCACACAGGATGTTGAAAGAGAGGAAGGAGAAAACTTCTGTGGAAACTGAGGGGATTCCACGTCTCTTCAATGGTAGATGTAGCTCTCAATACTGATTTGGAAAAGAGAAGTCTGCCTTACAGAATATTCAGTGCTCTGAATGTGCATACACAAAGAAGGTTCTCAGGAGCAACCAACATGGATTTACTAAGGAGAAATCTTGCTTGACTAACCTGATATCCTTCTGCAAAGGGATGACAAAATGAGTAGTCTAGAGGGCCAGTAGTGTCCTGGGGTGCATCAGCAAAAGTGATCTAGCAGATCTAGGTTTGTTTTCCTACCCCTACTCTGCTGTGTTGATAACAAACATGAAATACTGGATGCTATTTTGGGCTCCCCAATTCTAGTGGGACAGGGATCTACTGGAGAGAGTCCCAGGGAGAGATAAGGATGAGTAAGAAACTTGAACATCTCTCCTATAAAGAAAAGAGTGAGAGAATTTGGTCTGCATAGCCCTGAGAAAAGAAGACTGAGGGGATTTTTTGAGAAAAGAAGGCTTAGACCGGACTTTTGAATGCCTATAATTATCTGTAGGGTGGGTGTCAAAAGGAAGGGGCCAATCTCTTTTCAGTGGAATAATTGGTGTAAGCTACAACATAGGAAGTTCCACCTCAACACGAGGAGAATCTTCTTGACTGTGAGGTTGTGGGAGCCCTGGAACAGACTGCCCAGAGAGGCTGTGGAGTCTCCTTTTCTGGAGATTTTCAACACATACCTGGGTGTGCTCTTGTGCGTCCTGCGCTAGGTGATCCTTCTTTGGCAGAGGGGTTGGACTGGATGATGTCTAGAGGTCCCTTCCAACCCGTAACGTTCTATAAGTCTATGATTCTGTGACCTCAGTCCCTGAGACAGTGAAGGGGTCCAGCCTGCTCCATGCAGGTGAAGGACAAAGAGGGGATTGCTGAAGCAGAGTGGGCAGGGGACAGAAAGGCATGGAGTGCACCCGAACTTTAGCAAGCCCTTTGACATGCTCTACCATTGTCCTGTTGTAGCCAGACTGGTGATGTCTGGATTGAAGAGGTGAGGGATGTGGTGGGTGATGATGAGGGTCACAGTGCCATCAGTGATTCAAATCCTCCTGGAAGGATGTGATGGATCCTAAGTGTCCAGCACTTTTGCCAACACTGTTTCCTATCTTTATCCATGTGCACGATCACTTCTATACTCCTACTGGACATTCTATTCCTGGTACATGCCACGATGTTGGTGGCCTTGACCACCTGGCACACAGCTGGCTGATACTCAGCTGTCTTTCCACCAGCTTTGACTGAGGCTGATGCTGTGGATGGGATGAAGAAGTGAGTTCCATGGGGACAGGGGCAGGGTTGGCTTCAGTAGGGTGAGAGGTGTCCCTACCAATGCATGCAGTGGGTTGGAACAGGATGATCTTTAACCCTTCCAACTCAAATGATTCCATGATTCTATGACTCTGTGACATGGTCCCAGACAGTTCCAGGCCTGGGCTCTTGACATCACCACCAGGGCTTTGTGATGAGGTAGGTGCAGTTTCTCAGCTGTTTCCTTTACAGCTGAGAACCAGGCCTGATGAGGAGCCATGACAGCATCTTCCTATTCTCATGCTGTTTTAATCACATCACCCACAGTTGGTTCCATTTCTCCAGGAACCCATAACATGACTGATAGTGTATGGTTAAATGGGGATGGTGCAGCATGCACAAACCTTTGCCTCACAGGCTTAGGGCATGGCATGTGATAAGGATCTACAGTCTCATCATCAGTATAGATCACATATCGTACAGACAATTCTTTTGGATACCTGATAGCTTTTCAAAGTGTGGATGCTTTGGCCTGTGGGCAGTCTATTTCCTTTTTATAGGGATATTTCCGATGTGTATGAAATGTGTATCCTCTGTGAATCTCCTAAGTGTATGAAACACCACTGTACCATGTATCACACTGTTGAAGACCATATCACAACTACGGTTTGTAAGCAGCTCTTATGAAGAATGAACCACAGAGCAACACTAATCCCAGATAAAAAGCCACAGATCACATACTCTGAGTACCAAAGGTAAAACATGATTGGTTTAATTTCCAACCCTTTGAAATTTCCAGAGAAAATAGTTGGATTCCCACTCAGTGGAGCCATTTGAGTATCCTCCCACTGAAGTCAAAATTCAAACTATTCATATAAATGAGTTGAAATTTCAACTGGGCTTGAGCTAATTAGCCGAAGCTCCACATTGGGCTCCAATAAATCTGTCAGGGTTTAACACTGGGCCGACAATTAATCAAATGACACATGTTCTCTATTAATGCCCCTCTCCTCCGTGGTAAAGAAAGGAAAGAATAAGGGAGAGAGACTTATGGGCTGGAAACTAAACTACACTGCTTTAATGAAACAGTAATGATAAAAAGGAAAAATTACTAAATATACACAAATATACAGAAAAATGGTACCATGTTCCTCCCCCCTTACCCCCAATAACTTTCACGTCACCACCAAGGCTTCAGAGCAACCCCTGGAAAGTCCAGGCTGGACTCCTGGGGTCAGCAGGCAAGGTTTAATCCCAGATCACTTGTAGTGGTGATGGTGGGGTGATCATTACCATACTGAGTTCCTCCCTCCTTGTCCTTCATTTAAAGCCTTTTTAAAGCATTTTAAAGAAGGAGCTGCAGGCATGGACAGTGTAGGGCAGCCTGCAGGAGAGGTGGCCAAGGGCTTTGGAAGGCTGAAAGGCCCAACAGGACCAAGGGCTTTTTCACGACAGACTTTGCAGCTACCTCAACCACCATGGTCTACCAGGAGTAATTTTGTCTTGAAGCTCTGCACTTTCTTTCCCCTTTTTGGGGAGGTCAGGATGTGTCAGAATTTTTTTATTCCTCATTCTCATACTCCACTCTCCCCAGGAAGAGTCCTGACCCACAAGTGAGGGATGGGCTCTTCCTTCCCATTGCCTGGGGTTCAGAGTTTGGCCTCACTGATTCATTAATAAATAAATAATGAAAAATCCTTGGCTTCAGAGCCACCTTTACAGAATATTTGCCTCCCAGCAATCATGGCCTCCAGTGATCTGTTCTAACAAGGCCATGGGGAGGCTCTGGCAGCAATGGCCCTCAGTGGAGCCAATCAATGCTTCAAGGTACTTTCAGGTTCCATTCTGACTTCTGGAGCACTTTGTTCATTGATCTCTCAGCACCTGAGGATCATGGACTCAGCACCAAACACAGCCTGGGGCTCATTGAAATACAGAGCGCACTAAAGGGCCATGGCTCTCCATGGGATATTCTTCACATCTTGAAGACTTGTACAGAGAATTGCAGAGGTTTTCCCACTGTAGTTAAGGAGGAACATTTTATATTGTGATTAATGAAAATTTATTCTGGTTTTTTTTGTTTTGTTTTCTTGTTTTTTCTCATTTTATATTTTTACAGATCATCTTACAATTTTCTTTTTAGAGAAGAGGTGACAGAAGTTCCCTGTGGTCTGACACTGTGTGGACAACTTGACTTCTCACCTCCCATCCCCACCATTCCTACTCTAAGCAGCAGCCCAAGTGATAAGCATCTGGATGAACAAGGAGTAGGAGAAGGGGACAATTGGAGAGGAATGGGAATGGCCTTTGTCTGGACAATCTGTGTCTGGAAAGGTGACTTTAGAAATGGTCACTGTATCACCAACAACAGGGAGAAGTTTATGTTGAGGCTATGCACTTGGTTTACTCCTCACCTCTTCTTGGGGTAGCTAGGAGATGTGCATTTTTCCTACAGTTTTTATTGCTCATCTTCACACCCACTGCCCTCAGGAAATTTCTGACCCACAAGTCAGGAATTTCCCATTGCCTGGTTTTAAGAGTTTGGCCTGTCTGATCCATAAAATAAATAAATAAATAAATAAACAAACAAATAAATAAATACCTGTGCCTTCAGAGTCACCTTTACAGAATCTTTTCCTCCCTGAAACCATGACCACCAGTGACATTCTCTAAGAAGTCTCTGGGGAGGTTTTGTCAATAATGCGACCCAGTGGGGCAATAAATACTTCAAGATAATTTGGGGTTTTGTTTTGGCTTTAACCTCTATAGACATTTTTTTGTTTCAGTCTCCTGTCAGTACCTGTGTTTCATGGACACAGTCCTTCTGACACCGTTGGGCCCATTACAGCGCTGAGCAACCATGAGTCACCCTGTGGTGTTTTTAGTGTTCAAGACTTGCACAGCTAATTGAAGAGGTTCCAGTGTGGAGGAAGATTACAAAGAGCATCAAATAAAAATTTTTTTACAAGTTCTATTTTACTGGTTTTCAGTTTAGAAATTTATATTCAGTTGGTATTGCTGCAGACTTACTCTGCCAGAGACCTGGACAGTGAATAAAAACCTTTGAGATCCAGCACTCTGGACACCATTGCTACTTCCAGGAGAACAGTGGACAACACGCAGACTTATAGAATCCAAGTATTGCCATTCACTGAGAGCAGCAGTAGCCCTTTTATACACAGGCAGGCTGATAACATAATACAAGCATTTTTCTGATCGGTGCAACACATTTTTCGTATGCCACAATGTAATATCTAACAGGCTAAATACCACTCTTTATGTGTTGTCTATGAGATGCTTTCCCAGCTTGTTATTCTTCTTTTCTACTGCCAACTCCCTTATCTTTTGCACATAGCTGATCTTCAGTAAACTTGCAGTTAGGCCTCAAGGCCCTTAGCTCACTCTGGTTATAGCTAAATAGTCAGAATTGCTCACATGTCCGTTTTCTTCCCAACAATCTGTAATGATGAGGTTCACTGTCACCTCACATCTGGTGTTACAGATGTTAAAGATCTGCCTTTGTGGAATTACCACCTAGCACCCAATCCTGTGAAATGTTGGAAAAAAACCAGTATCTGGCAGATAGAGAAAAATATTCTCAAATTGGGAATTTTTTGCATTTATGATTGTGCTGCTATTGCGTAAGTTTTCCATTTTTATTCAGTTTTGTTATACTCTCCTTTTATGAAGTTTGTTATCATTGTACATAGTGAATAATGTTACTGCACGTAATGCCACCAAGAAATCTCTGATTTAGAGTGCCCTACCCTAAAAGACATCAGTTTGTAAGTGCACCTTCTGAGCAATTGAAATGCTAGAACAACAGAAATGCTTTTGGAGAACTAAATTCCCAGGTACAGCGAGTCCCAAGGATGTTGCTACAGAACCCTTAGCTTTGGAGGTGACACTGCTTGAAGAACAAGGACCCTGCACATCATACATATCACCACTGCCTGAATTGAAGAAGCTGAAGTGAAGATGCTAAGCTTGTAGCCACAATATTCCTTATATTCAGGGGTCTCCTCCTGCCTGAGGTATTTTGTGACTCAGGGAATCTTTCACTCCAAGAGCTCTTTGAAGACTGAAACAGGGAGGAGAAGAGAAGAGAGAGGGGCAGAAGTAGAGGCCCCAGAACACCTCAGCTCCTCTGAGCAATGTTTATGCATTTGAACAACTGCTAAGAACTTTCCTTTGGTGAATGGTGGGACAATATTATTTATACCCAGAATGAGTGCCAGCAGCTTGCTAGAACATCCAGATGTTACCAGATGCTACCAGTGCTTTGTGTGAGCGAGCAGATCCATCCAGGAATAGAGTAGGAGCTCTCTCTGCTGGTACTGTTGATAAAATAGAAGAACGCTGGATTGTTTACTCTTGCAGGGACTGGAACAATTTGTGACTCAGCAAGTTGAACTGTATCTCTCCAAGGTAATCTGCTAAGGCAATTTGAAAAGACAGTGACATTTGAACAGCTGTATGAAAATCCTATTTCATTGGATATGGATATGGATTATAGCAACATCTAATGCAAAAATACTTCTAGCACATACTAACAGTTTTGCAATCACCTCACATTTCAAATCAAGACAATATTGTTTTGGTGGAATGATGTGACCAAAATTGCCACTCAAGCATCCAGAATTTTTTTCCCTCCCATTGCCCTAATATACCAAACAGTTGGAAAGCATTATTTATCACAAAACCTCTGAGAACTAATTTAGGATCATGACAATGTGCGAAAGACTGTTTAATTTTAGTCATAACAGTTTCTAGTGCTCCATGGGTACAGCAATGGGAGCAGAGAAACTGGCAGCATCTGGGCTGCTTCATCCTGGCAAGGTGCTCTGTCCTATCCACAGAACCTGTTTGTAAAAGTCCATCATGTACCTGAGAGGTGGGACACAGAAGAATATCCAAAGAACAAGCAGGTGGGTCAGGCTGCTAAGGTCGGTGTGGCTCAGGTGGGTCTCAAATAGCAACATAAAGGTGAATCATTTTATAGCTTGGTGGGCCCATCAAATCCATCCAGGAATAGATGAAACACACAGATGGGGTCATGAGGGAGGGGTGGACTGAGCATGGATGTTACTGCACAGCTGATCCATGAATGTGAAACATCTGCTGCAATCAAGCAAGCTAACTTGATCTCTAGGTACTATAAATTAGAAGTTGTTTAACCCTGAAAAAGACCTCAACCACACCCAGGGCCATGTTGGTTCCTACTAGTGGGACTGTACACATTTTGGCATCCCAAAGATAGAAGAAATTTTCAAAACCTCAACTATTGTAATTAGGGAGAACGAGAAGGTAAGTCCCCTCCGCAAAGAAGAAAAAAGGAAAAATGTAATTTTAAATAATGTCCAGGAGGATGAACAGGAAGTATGGGGATGTCTCCTGCACCAGTTTCTCTTAAGAGAAATGGTGAGAACTGTAATTATTAACAGTCTGAAGGAGGTGGCACACAAAGTATGGAGGAGATGTTCATGCTGGCTGCAGGTCCCAGGTCAGTGTCACCATCAGTGTTACACAGCACAGCCCAATGATGCCCTTGAGCATGCTCCAGAGCTGAAAACACAGCCAAGAGCAAGGAAGGTGTGACATCCCTAAGCCCTAAGAACAGCTCTGAGACCAAACCAAACAACACGGTGACCAGTGACTGTTGAACCCATACAGAGAATAATTATAACTAATTTGTTTTAACACGCTCATATCAAATCTGTCATTATCTCAGCCCTTTGTGCCCCATGTTGGGCCCAAATAAAGACTGTTGTGGTTGAACCCCAGTGTGGTATCCATGTGGAATTGAAAATATAAAATATGTCTCTTGAATCAGTTCTTTTTTCCTTTTTCCTTCATCCTGCTTGTAATTACCATATGTTTACCTCAATGTATGCCTGACAGACACCTAGAAGATTACTTATCAGGTTGCCCAAAACTAGCAGGATACCAGAAAACAAAGGATAAGGATGACTCATCCCAGGAAGCCTGGAGATTTGTATGTATCAGGGCCTCATTCAATGAAGGGAGTCCTCTTTCTTTTGGGGTATAAAAAACCCTAGGAAAAAAGGAAAACGCGGCTTCTTCGTCCAGATGCCCCCTCCTCTCGGCACCTCGGCTTCCAGCTACGAAAAGACAGAGCAGCGGCTTGAACGGCGGAGAACCAGGAGCAACCCCCAGCCCGAGGCCACGCAGATGGTCATAACTTCTCTCTTTTGTTCTTCCCTCTTTTACTCTAACAACTCTCGAATTTAGGTGATTACTTTATGCAAAGGCCTTTTTGCCAGTAAACCGGATTTCCCTGTTTTTAGAAATAAACCCTTGTAACTAATTTTAAATCCAACAGTCTTGTTATTTTGTAATTCAAGCGTCATCTATGGGTAGTGGCTGATTTATCTTCATAATCAATATATAAAATAATAAATGGATCACGATACCCAGCCAGACATTGAGCACCACACAGCCACTCTCTCAGCTTTCCCCCAGCAGTGGGGTGGAGGAGTGGATCGAGACAAGAAAAGTTTCATGACTGATGTAAAATAGAATTACATATTAATATAAGTAAAAAATACTGAAATTTTAAATACCTCCCTTTTCCTATTCCCATTCTTCTCACCTGTGCTGCTGCTCTAAGCTTCAGGCAGTCAAAGCTCACAAACATTTCAGCACTCTGATTGCCTCCTTAGCCAACTCTGTCATTGTGTTTGTGTCTATAGTTTTGGCCCTGGGAAGTCAGATCCTGAGAGACTCAATATAAAGTTTCCTCTCACCAGCCTTGGTGTCTGAGGACTTTGCTATGGCCAAGGGGACAATGACCTCACTCCTTGACAGAAGCCATGATTGAAGGAGGCAAAGGCCCTGTGCTGGTGGCTGTAATGCTGAGAAAACCCTTTCTTTTGTTGGATGCAGCAGAAAGGCCAAGCTCTGACCCCAGGCCCTGGGAAGGTAGATCCCTTCCCTCACACAGGGCTCAGGGCTCTTTCTGTGGCAGTGGGGTGTGAGGGTTACCAAGGACAAGTGTAGGAAAGTTATCAGAACCCTCCTGGCTTAATAGTGCAGGGGCACAAAGTCAAAATAAAATTCTTCCAGGTAGACGCTGGTGGTAGAGGCAACTCCCATGGCCAAGGTGACAAAACCCTCGGTCCTTTTGAGAACTTCAGACCTCACAGAGCCCTTGGCCACCTCTCCTGCAGGCTGTCCTACACTGTTCATGCCTTCTCCTCAGGCTGTTGTGACCCTTTCTCCTTTCCCACCTACATCTCACCCTAGCATTTCCAGACCTTCTCCAGTGTCTCTCTGCTCTCACTGCAGAGAGACATGTTGAAAACAAAACCCTGGGCTGATCCAGAACCCCTCTGGGTAAACATGTAACACAAGGACACCCTTGGGGTGAGACTTCTTGTCCTTTCTCTCCAATCTGAACCTCCCAAGGTGACCATTGTGATGGTTTTGGACTACCAAGAGAAGTTCCATCATAAAGTCATGGAACTGTTTGGGTGTGAATGGATGTGACAGACCAGACTTGTATTCCTCATGATCACTCCAAAAGGACTGCCCATACCACCTTTGTGGAAACTTCCCCAGGGTAAAGTCTGGAGTTTTTCTGGGATGGGTAAAAGCTCTGGGACAGACTTAAGGGTGATGTGAGCTGAGAAGAGTGTGTGCCTCAGAGCCTGGGATGGATGCTTCTGATCCCATCCCTCTACTCAGTCTTACTCTGGGCTGGGGATTTACAAATGCCCCAGGAGATACCTCTTATTGCTGTTTGTTTGTCTGACTTGGATAGGCCTGTTTTGTTTCTTTCCTAGAGAAAGAATTGCTCCTCTAAGTGATAATGTGACCCTCAGTCCTTTCACTCTGTACCAGTCAGTGGTGTCAGAGGATCTGTTGAGTATTCTCTGGGACCGTATGGTTTCAGTCCCTCTCCCCTGAAGGGCAAGGTCTGGCACTAAGGTTGGATCCAGCAGCACCTTGGCTCCTCTCTGAGAAGGAGTTTAGAAAGCAAGGGGGTGCAAGCTGTGTCTCCCTGGGTGCCCTCCCCAGGTCATGACAAGTGCCCACCAAGACCTTTCCCACAGGGCTGCTCCCAGCCAGGCAGCCCAAGCCTGTGCCGTGGTCTGGGTGAATCCCCTGCAGGGGCAGACACTGGCACTTGTCCTTCTGAGATTTCTCTCCAGATGAGCTCTGCTGCTCCTTGACGCCTTTCATGGAGCAGAGAGGCCTGGGAGACCTCCTGAGGAAAGACTCCATCCCAGAAGGCATTGAGTTCCTCAGCACCATTGGTGTCTCCCCTCCATGGCCATGAAGGGCCAGTTACATACCCATGGCTTTCTCTGCAAGGCACTTGCCAGCCCAGAAAAGCTGCCTCTAGGCTCTCCCACCTCCCCTCCTCTCTCTCCCAGCACAGCCCAGTTGCTGATGGTCCCACACCAGTGCCCAGCCCAGGCTGCTCTGGGCAGTCCCACCACGGCCCCAGCCCCTCTGAAGGGCACAGCAGCTCCTGGGGGGCAGAGAAAGCTCAGAGCCCCAGATGGGTGACCATGCATGGCAAAAGGAGCAGGAATGCACCTTGTGTCCCCTGCCCTCATCTCCAGGAGATCCGCAGAGGTCTGCAGCCCAACGGGCCATCCCCTCTCCCCAGCCCAGCACAACAGCCCTGGCCCTTGTGTTCCTCCAGAACTCTGACTGCTCCAGGCACAGAGCAGCCTTCCCAGGCTGCTGCAGCCAGGGAGGGGCTTTCATTTCCCATTCATTCTTGATACACTGAGCAGGGACAGCAGACAAAAAAAATATTGCAGGTAAATTTATTTTACTTAAACACAGCAGAGGCTCTCCATGTACGCAATGTTTCTTAGTCAAATAAGTGGGTGAATACGAAGGTAGGAAGGAAGAGTAATGACATTACTTTAATGAAATGAAAATCATACCTGAAGAAAAAAAGGAAAAAATGTAAAGAACAACAGACTAGGAATGTCATGCATTTTGAGTCATTTGCAGAATACAGGAGGCTGCCTATGGCTGCTGAAAATCCCTTACTGTTTCCTTAGAGAACCCTTAAGCTCCTGGTTCCTCATGCTGTAGATGAGGGGGTTCACTGCAGGAGGAACCACCTGGTACAGAAATGACACCACCAGGTCCAGGGATAGGGAAGAGACGGAGGGGGGCTGCAGGTAGGCAAAGATGGCTGTGCTGATGAACACGGAGACCACAGCCAGGTGAGGGAGGAATGTGGAAAAGGCTTTGTGCCTTCCCTGCTCAGAGGGGATCCTAAGCACAGCCCTGAAGATCTCCACATAGGACACCACTATGAAAACAAAACCTCCAAATACTGAAAATGAACCAATAAGAATAACTCAAATTTCCCTGAGGTAGGAGTGTGAGCAAGAAAGCTTGAGGATCTGGGGGATTTCACAGAAGAACTGGTGCAGGGCATTGCCTTGGCAGAGGGGCAGGGAAAATGTATTGGCTGTGTGCAGCAGAGCAATGAGAAAGCCAGTGCCCCAGGCAGCTGCTGCCATGTGGACACAAGCTCTGCTGCCAAGGAGGGTCCTGTAGTGCAGGGGTTTGCAGATGGCCATGTAGCGGTCGTAGGACATGATGGTCAGGAGATAAAACTCTGCTGAAATTAAAAAGACAAAGACAAAGAGCTGTGCAGCACATCCCTTGTAGGAGATGTCCCTGTTGTCCCAGAGGGAACTGGCCATGGCTTTGTGTAGAGAAACATTGTAAACCAGGTGCCTCAAATTGCCAGTGAGTGGGTGGGTCCACCTGTGCCTGATTAGGGCAGGCCCCTATTGGGCATGAGCAAGGCCAGGGGGCCAATAAAGGTGGAACACACACCCACAGGGAAGAACTTGGCTCACTGTGGTGTGAGGCATGAAGAGGCCAGTAGCTTGTCGAGCCCCTGGAGCAGGAAAGGCTCTTCCCACTACACTTCTACCCTGGAAGCGCTGTGTGGTGGCTGGAGTCCTGGAAGAGACCAGCAGCTCGTCGAGCATGAGGAGCAAGAATGGCTCCTCCCGCAACATCTGGTGGAGAATGCGGGCAACATACAGACATCTAAAGAAGCAGCAGTGTGAGAAGCTGGCTACAGGAACATTACCCCTGAGGGAGAAGAACAAAAGGTAGAGACTTTGTGAAAAAAGTGCCTGGGCTGACATTCGGTTGCCTAAGCTAGGGTTAAAATCCCATAAGTGTATTTTTGTAAAAAATCCTGTATGTAAGTTATAAGTGTATTTTTGTAAAATCCTAGTACTCGGTGCCCCCTCGATGCTCTTAGCTGAGTGTCCCGCGGGGCCCGAAGAAAAATCCTGTATGTCTGTATTCTGTAATCAGTGTTAAAATCTTTGTAAGCCAGGGCAACAGGAAAGCTTTGCTGTTAGAAAAAAGAAAAAAAAAAAAAAAAAAGGGGGGAAATGTAGAGAAATGTTGTCAACCAGGTGCCTCGAATTGCCGGTGAGTGGGTGAGTCCACCTGTGCCTGATTAGGGCAGGCCCCTATTGGGCATGAGCAAGGCCAGGGGGCCAATAAAGGTGGAACACACACCCACAGAGATCTCAGCTCACTCTGGTGTGAGGCATGGAAAGGCCAGCAGCTTGTTGAGCCTCTGGAGCAAGAAAGGCTCTTCCCACTACACTTCTACCCTGGAAGCGCTGTGTGGTGGCTGGAGTCCTGGAAGAGACCAGCAGCTCGTCGAGCATCAGGAGCAAGAATGGCTCCTCCCGCAACAGCTTTGGGCAGAGTGGTGGAGATGGATCCCAGGTCGAGGAGGGAGAGGTTGAGGAGGAAGAAGTACATGGGGATGTGGAGGTGGTGGTCACAGGCAATGGTGGTGATGATGAGGCCGTTTCCCAGGAGGGCAGCCAGGTAGATGCCCAGGAAGAGCCAGAAGTGCAAGAGCTGCAGCTCCTGCCAGTCTGCAAATGCCAGGAGGAGAAACTGGCTGATGGAGCTGCTGTTGGATATCTGCTGTCTCTGGAGATACTGCTCTGTCATAGGAAAAAAAAAGCGAGAAATCAAGGAAGATTTTCTTAAATAAATCTCCTAATTCCAGGAAACCTGTCTTGAAAATCAAAGTCCATATCTTCTTTTCCTACCATAGACAGACACACTTTTCTATCAGATCTTCCTTCAGCTCTGTGGTTGGATCTCTGACTGCTGCTGCCTGACTGTGTAGGGAGGTGTAGAGCCTGTGTGTGATGGCTGCTACAGAGTCAGATCTGCTCTGTAGCTGTGAGCCCAAGGGATCAGGGGGACAGACACAACTATTAGTGGTGACATTTGTCATAGCAAAGCAGTGCTAAACAAATGGGGTCATGAGCATCTGCATTCTGAGTGCTGAGGAACCACGGTGGCAGAAGGCAGTTTCAGAGAGGTTTGCATTTTTATTTCAGATCCCCCCATCTCTCCCAGGGAATGTTCTTGGAAGATTCAAACCGTCAGCATCTCTGCTGCACTCGGAGAGAACAGAGCAAGGCAAGAGGATTGCCTGCGGCTGCGTGCAGAGAAGGGGGAGCTGGTCTGATAAAGGGAGGGTCAGCTCCTCCCCAGCCTCACAGAGGGCATTGCCCAGAGCTCCAGAGGGCAGAGGCAAGATGGACACCTCCTTGTCAGGCACACATCTGCTGCCTGTAGCTGCTCCAGCCAGGATCTGATTCCTTGGCCCCATCTCCCTGCCCCTGCTCACAGAGCCCAGCCCCTGGGTACCCAGCTCTGCCCTGAAGCCACTTGGGGGGTGCAGGTGTGGGAAAACAGTCTGCGGAGGCTTAAGGATTCCATGTGCACATCAATATGATTGTATGAAATCGTTTATTAACAACTTGTACTCACTTTATATAGAGAAGCCTTGTTTACACCATCATATCATGCAGGTGGCTTTGTATTCCAATTACACATACCATTCTCACGAAAAGATTCTTCTCACATAATTATTTTCCTCTTTGTTACCAATTAAGTTATCTCTTTCCCATTAGCTCATTCTCAGAAAGCCTCTAACTAGGCCTCAAAAACCATTAACCCAATGTGGCCTAAATTGAAGTAAGTCAGGATTGCTCACAACCTGTATATTTCTGAACTGTTTCCCCAACATGCAGGGGCTAAAGAACAGGACACACACAACCTGAGGACAATGGAAAGGGGAGACTGAGCTGAGCTTAGCTGAGCTGAGCTGCTAGGGGGTGGTGGGTGAAGGCACTTCCTGAGGTTCCCAGTACCCCTCCAGGTGATGCTTGAGGAGTCTCAGCCCCTGCTCTCCCCTGCACAGCTGAGTTTCCATCCCACCAAGCTGAGACAGAGAAGTTGAAACAGAGCCTGAGGAGAGCCCAGACTGGAGCAGGAAAGCCCTGCCCTGAAGGGACTCCTGAAAAGTCCCCTCAGAAATATTCTGGGCGTCAGCTGGAGCTGTGAGCAGCCCTGAGCAATTCATCCCTCTCTCACCAGAACCAGGACCCTGCCCTGTGCTCCCTGTCTCCTGCCAGCACCAGGGAGCTCCTGGGGAAGGCTGAGAGCTGCCCCTGGCAGACAGGCAGCAGAGTTTCTGCCCCAGCACACAGCCCCTGGGCTGCAGGATCCTGCTCTGAAGGACAGCACCCCTGCCTGCACACACACCCTCACTCCTCTTCACAATTCCTCTTCTACCTCCAGACCCTTCCCCCCTTAAAGCTCCCATCAGCTCTGGCTCTGCAGCTTTAGGAGATGCCTCCAGGAACTGCACCAGCTTACCTGCCCTGCACCAGACACTCAGCATGTCAGAAGCTGGGAAGGTTCTCCTCCACTCAGCTGGCACTCATCCCCTCCATCTTCACCCCCTTGAAGCTCTCTCTGCCTTGCTCATCTCCTCAAGATACCCTGGCAGTGCCCTCAGCCCTGCTGCGCTCTGCAGAGGAGCTGCTCCTGCCCAGAGCTGTCTCTCTGCAGCACTGCCCAGCAGCTCCCTCCATTCCAGGAGCCCAGCTCGCAACTGTCATGAGACCTCTGGGGGGTTGATGCTGAGCCCATGACAATTGCTCAAGAGGAGAGGAGAGGAAGCTGCAGAAGCTTCTTTCTCAACCAGAAAGTCCAAGGCAGAGTCCAACTCCAAAGCCTGGGTCCCCCTAAGGGACAGCTCTGAGAAAGTGTCCCCTGCAGGGTGTGGGGGGAGCAGGAAGCAGGAGGCAGTGATGGCACGTGGGGAAAAGGAAGGTGCAGGTGGCTCTGGTGCTGAGGAAGCCTGGCTGTGTGTCAGGACTGCAAAGGGCCCAGCCCTGAGCCCATTCCCCAAAGGTGCCAGCCCTGAGCACCAGCCCCTGGCAAGGGAGGGAGATCCTGTCCCTCCCTCAGCTTTCAGAGCTCTCCTGGCAGCAATGGGATGTGGAGATGGG
>CM041114.1:18220175-18329746 GCA_023079485.1 Archilochus colubris | reverse complement strand
GTTTGGTTGCTGCGAACTTCCACAGACCTGCAAATAGCCTTAGCACAGTTTGGTGGGGAAATCACGGATTCTTACCCCTCATATCGCTTGTTACCACGTTTATCTAACATGCAGTGGGAGTCATGTAGTTTTTTGTCTGACAGTCCAGTGGACGGCTTAACGGTCTTTATGGATGCTGGCAGAAAATCCCATAAAGATGTTGTTACCTGGGAGGAGACGCCTGGGCAATGGAAAGAGCATTTAATTCAAGGGAAGTCATTTGACTCTTTGCAAACCCTTGAACTTATTGCAGTTATTTGGGTTTTTGAAACGTGGAATAATACTGCTGTAAATATAGTCTCTGATTCACTTTACGTAGTAGGTATTGTTTTAAGAATGTATCTTGCCATTTTGAAAGAAATTTCAAATAAGCATTTGTATTTCTTATTGCAGAAGTTATTAAGACTCTTAGCAGAAAGAGAACATCCTTATTTTATCACTCATATCCAGAGTCATCTTAGTGACCGAGGTTTGGCTATCGGTAATAACCGAGCTGACTATTTAGTTGCACCAGAGTGGACTGGTCCTTCTGTTGATGTTTTTTCACAGGCTCGACAATCTCATGCATTTTTTCATCAATCTGCTAAAGTGCTAGCGAAGCAATTTCATTTACCTCTGGGGGATGCCCAGGGAATTGTGAAATCTTGTCCTGATTGCCAAAAGGTTGATCTTGGTATTGGGATGGAAGTCAATCCTAAAGGTTTAAAATCCTTGGAACTGTGGCAAATGGATGTCACTCATGTACAACAGTTTGGACGCTTAAAATATGTGCATGTTGTTATAGATACTTCTTCTATGGCCGTTTGGGCCTCTGCTCAGACTGGTGAGGCAACGAAACATGTTATCAGACATCTATATGTATCCTTTGCTGTTATTGGAGTACCTCAGTCTATTAAGACGGACAATGGCCCCGCTTATTCGTCTGCTCGTTTTCGACAGTTTTGTGGACAATGGGGTATTCGACATGTTAATGGTATTCCTCATAACCCTACAGGACAAGCAGTAGTGGAACGTTGCCATTCGGTAATAAGACACTCCTTGAAAGACAAAAACGGGGGGAGGAAGGGAGTCCTCCTCAGGACCGGTTAAGTAAGGCTGTATATGTCATGAACTATTTACGCCTTACAGGAGAACGTACAGAACCTCCGATATTGATTCACCAAAAAGCTTTAGCAGACTTTGCTTCGGAACCTTCCCACAAAATTTTGGTGGAATTCAAGAATTCCATCACTGGACAATGGGAAGGGCCGGCAGAGGTGAAACTGACTGGTCGAGGTTATATGTGCTTACTTACAGGTACTGGAGTGCGTTGGGTACCGAGCAGATGGGTTCGACCATGGAAAAAATTCCTTTAAATGTGGATTCACAGTGATAATATTTCTGATACAAGTATTTGGTTTGGGAGATTGTACTGATTTATTTTATTTCAGGCTGATTCCACCAGATTTTAGTAGTAATAGTGTTTTGGTTTTTAGAGTTTTTGATAAGTGTTGTTAAATTTTTCTCATATATTGGTAAGGAGTATGATAGATTAATGAGAATGTTTTTCAGAGGCCGAGAAATGCTGCGGAGAGAAAGAAATTCCCCCCCCCCGCCGCTTTCCCCCGCGGCTGCTTTTCAACCCCCCTTCGTGTGCCTGGCGATTGCTCCCAGCAAGTCTGCTACAGCTGCAGGTGCTGCATATGCCCCCGCAGATATTGTAGCTATGAGCCCTGCTGGGAGGGGGAGGAAAGGACACCATATAGCCTCGTTAAAGAGACAAAAAAAAAGAAAAGTTTTCCTAATGCCGTCTCAAAGGTATGAAGCAGAAGTGGAAAATATTTTTACGTTGTTCTGGGTACCAAATGTCCAGGCCTGAATTTTGGTAAGCAGTAACTTGAGGGTTACCTGCTACTCATGAAGGATAGTGATATTTTCTTTTCTTTGAAAGGAGATTTTCGCTATCCATGAAATAGAAATAATTTGGCTTCAATTAGGTTGCATCACTACTCTGCTTTTATGCAAACTCCAGATATTTTAAAACAACTTACTTTGATGGGCACATTGATTATAATTTGATCTATTATTTAAAAGACTTTAAAAGATGCTCAAAGCTGCACTGCAAAATACTGTGCAAGGGTGTGGTGTGATAGAAAGAAATTTCTTCAGGTTTAGTTTGAAACCATATAGAACACATGATTCGATAATAAAACTATTTTCATTACAATCAAAAAGGGAAGAGCATATGCCCTCATGAGAAGAAAAAAGAGCGTGACCTCATGAGAGCACTAATGAGTTATCAATAACATTTGTGATCAAACTGGCCAATGCAACAATTGAGCCTAGAATATAAGTGAAAATTTTAAATTTGGGTTTCTTGCTGTTTCATTTGTATCACACATAGCAAGAGGAAAAGCCTTTGGTAAGAATTGAAAAAAATCTTAAAATATACCAGTTAGCTTGTTGGCTTACAGATTTAATTAGGCAAGGCTTATCAGTTATATATGTTATTATTGCTTTTATATTACTAGCATGTTATTATTGCTTTTGCATCAGTATATATGTTATTATTGCTTTTGCATTATTAGTATGCTGTTTATGACAATATATCATTAGCGTGTTATCTTACGTAAGAAATAACTCAGGATTGCTCAAAAAACAAAAAGGGGAATATGTTGGGGAAACAGTTCAGAAATATCCAGGTTGTGAGCAATCCTGACTTATTTCAATTTAGGCCACAATGGGTTAATTGTTATTGAGGCCTAGTTAGAGGCTTTCTGAGAATGAGCTAATGGGAAAGAGATAACTTAATTGGCAACAGAAGAGAAAAATAATTATGTGAGAAGAAGGTTCCATAAGAATGGTATGTGTAATTGGAATACAAAGCCACCTGCATGAGAAGATGGTGTAAACAAGGCTTCTCTATATAAAGTGAGTGCAAGTTGTTAATAAACGATTTCACACAATCATATTGATGTGCACATGGAATCCTTAAGCCTCCGCAGACTGTTTTCCCACAGGATATTGTGGGGGACCATGCCAAAGGCCTTGCAGAAGTCCAGAGAGATGACATCCACTTCTCATTACTTGAGTCTCTTTCTACCTTTTGCAAACCACAGAATCAATCACAGGTTTGTTCTGGCTGGAAAAGACCTTTAAGATCATCTAGTACAACCATTAACTCAACTCTGCAAAGTCCTGTGCAAACATCTATCCTAAGCAGCCATTCTGGATTGATGTGGTGCCGTTTTTGGGAGAAGGGCAGGGGCCCCAGGGGTGGCTTCTATGAGAAGATGCTGAAAGCTCTCCCAGCTCCAAAATGTCCAGGCCTTCCTCTGGCTAATGTTGAGGCCATCAGTGACATCATCCATCTGTGACAATGGGTACACCTCTGCAATTAACACATTCAAGAAGGGGAAACAACCCATTGTAAGGCTTGAGGGCAGAGGAGAGGGAGCAGTCTCTGAAAGATCATGGTGGAGCACTTGCAAATCAGCCTGTGAAGGACCACAATGGAGCAGTTGTGGACCTGCAGCCCATGGAGCATGTTAGAGCAGATCTTGTTGTAAGGGACTGGATGGAGGAACCATGTCCACAGGGAGCAGGGTACCAAGTCACCTTTGCAAAATCCTGAAAAAATTCCCCATTAGCATTTTGAAAGGGTTTTCTGGAGAGCAAGGAGACAGATCAGGGTCTGCATATGGCCTAGGGCCTTCAAACAACAGAGATAAGGACTGGAGAAAAGTGAAAGGAGGTCTACTCTGGTTGTTCAACCTGATATGTCTCTACCATGCTTCATAAATGAAACAGGCCTATATAATGAAAGGCTGTGCTGGTGGCTTTGGGAGTTTCACTGACATCAGCCCTCCCACACTGGTTGGCCCAATGCTGGATCCAGGCCCCGTGACTGTAACTGTAACTCCAAGGTTACATTTCTGCTGAACCTCCTCCTTGCATCTCCAGAGAAAGAAAACTCCATCATTGCATCATAACTGAACCCAAGATGGCCTCCAACCATCACATCACCCACAAGTCCTTCTCTGTTTACAAGCAGCAGGTCACATGAGGTGTATTCTTCAGATGGTTCTCTCAGCAGCTACATTAGGAAGATCTGTTCCACTCACTCCAGGAATCTCCAGGACTGTTCCCCTCTCTGCTGTACTTTATTTCCAGCATATATTTGCAAAGGTGAAATTTCCCATGAGAACAAGGTCTTAGCTATTCTAAGAATGCTTCATTGGCCTCTCCATCCTTGTTGGATGCCCTAGATTCCCAACACGGTATCTTCCTTGTTTCCTTTCCCTCTGCTTCTTTTGCATTAATACTCCACCAGTCCTCACCATGGTTCAGCTCTGGGCAATCAAAACTCTCCCTAACACACAGGACCACCCCAGTGCCTCTCCTGCTGGCCTATTGCTACAAATGGTACAAACTACTGAAGGAGAAGAATGGAGCCAGTTTGCAGAGGTGGAAGCCATCCAGCTGGCTGTAGACACTGGGGAAGGGGAAAAGTGGCTAGTGCTCCATCTCTGTAATGACCCATGGATGGTGGCACATGCCCCATGGGGATGGGTACAGTAAATGGGAGCAGAGCAAGTGGCAGCTTCTGGGCTGCTTCAGCCTGGAAAGATGTTGTGTCCCATCTCCGGAACTTGGTTGTAAAAGTACATCCCATAGATGCCCACATCATAGCCAAGATTTAGGCTAGTGAAGAACACACAAAGAACCAGCAGGTGGGTCAGGTTGAAAAAGTTAGCAAGGCTCAGGTGGGTCTGATTGTGTCCTCATGAGCCCATCAAGGAAGAGGCTAAACACACAGATGGCATTGTGATGGAGGGGTGGACCTGAGCATGGACACTCTTGCACAGGTGATCCATGAACATGAAATGTGCTGCAATCAAGTAAGTGAAGCTAATCTCTAGAAAGTACACAGAGATAGTTGTTTGACCCTGAACAAGACCTAAACCACAACCAGATGCATATTGTTTCCCAGCAAAGGGACTGTAGAGGTTTCAGAATCCCAACGATAGTCAAAATCTTCAAAAATTCAACCACTGAAGGGAACACACAGAGAATGAGATGAGGAATGATGACTCCTTATTAAAGGAGAAAAGGCAATCACCAAAAATGTCCAGGAGATGGCACTCAAAGTATGGCCATATCTCCTCTATAGGTTGCTCATAAAAGAAACTGTAAGGCCTGTAGCTGCTGACAGTCTGCAGGAGGTGGCACCTGCAGGAGGGAGATGATGGCCATACTGACTGCAGGTCTGGGGTCAGTTTCACATAGCACAGCACAGCCCAGTGATGCCCTTGAGCAGAGTCCTGAGCTGACAATCAGCACAACGAGGAGCAAGGAAGGTGTGACATCCCACAGCTCTAAGAACAGGTCTGAGAGCTAACCAACCAACATGGTGACGAGCCACTCTTAAACCCATATGTTACGATCCGAGCTATTATTTTATATTTTGATTGTGAGGAAAAATCAGCCACTACTCATAGACGTTGCACGAATTTACATAAATAACAGGCTTTATGATTTAAGCAAATTACAAAGATTTATTTTAGGGAAAGGAGACAATAACGCCACATTTAAAAGGAAAAACAAGTTTACCAGAGGAGAGAATTTACACAAATTAGTCACTTTGGGGAGAGAGTCGTTAAGAAAAGGAAAGAAAACAAGAGAACAATGAAGTTTTATCACTGTCCACCAGCCCTGGCCTCAGGCTGGAGTGGGAGGCGTAGGATCCGTCATTCCTGCTTGGTTGATGTTCTCTGCTTTTCCTTCCCTCCGCTGTTGCTGTCCCGTAGCTGAAGCCAAAGTGGCGAGAGAGAAGGGGGGGAAGAGAGAGCTGCATCTTCTCCTTTACTCTTGGAATTTTTATACAGCAAAAAAGGTTCTGTCTTTTCATAAATCACTGGCACACAGACTTGCTAAAGATGGCACAGACTTTGCCATCCCAAGAATTTCTTTTTTATTTATTCTTATCTTTCAGTCCTTGTTACCTTGCAAACTTTATTGTCTTTGTCTGGACCATGTACCTGGAGGCGACCTGATAAGCACTCTTATCTTTAGGTGCCTGTCAAGCATGATACAAAACAGAAGCTAGTGAAGTTTGGGGTAAAAATCTGTTAATTGAGAACATGTTTGGTATATTTTAAAAGAGCAGAAAAAATACTGATTTGAGAGACATATTTTGTATTTTCAGTGTTTATATCACCATACAATGAAGAATTATAGCTAGTTTGTTTCAACATGCTCTGATCAGACCTGTCTTTATCTCAGCCCTTTGTGCCCTATATTTACCACCAAAAATGACTGTGGTGGTTTAATCCCACACAGACACTAAGCACCACCCAGCACTCACTCACCTTCCCCTACAACAGTGGGCTGAAAAAAGGATAAGATTAATGGATTGAAATTAAAATAGTTTATTTAATGAAGTAACACATAATTATATATTAATATGGATTCTAACACTAATGTGAATAATTACCTGAATAAAAAATTCAATTACTGGGAAAAATGATCTGCTTTATTTTTCTTGGCTTACAAAGAGGAAAACTCCTGCTCTGCCTGAGTGCAGCCAGTTCTCTAAGGGAGATTGGTGGGGAGCTGGTGCAAAGGAGCTGAAACATCCAGCTGCAGCCTGCAGGGGAGAAGTCTGAGGGAAGGAAAAGACACACAAGTCCTAGGAGAGATATGGACAATTTGCCACCGCCACCTTGCCACCACCACTTGTCATCTCTGGCTGGAAGCTGGCACTCCTTCAGAATCTCCAAGTGGCAGCGTGCTTCTGCACCCCAACCCCAGTGTGGCCCCCCAGAGCACTGCCTGGTGGGACAGCCTGACCTTTTATTGGCCTCACCTGGAGACTCTTTTCATTTGGATTCCCTGGCCTCACGCCCCCCAGTTCCTCTCTTCTCTTGCAGAGCCCCCAGCCAAACCCAGTGCAGCCGGGCCAGGGCTGGTAGGAGGCACGGAGGGCACAGCCGGCACCCATGAGCCAGTGGGAGTGGGTGTCCCCCCTTTTTGTGTTGAGTTTTCTTCCAAAGCGAGGACATTCTGACCGTGTTGGGTGATGCCAGGAATGACCATTCCCTTTCTTAGGGGGAAATGCAAAGTGCAGCCTTCAGGGCATTATTGATGGCAGTGCAGAAAGCAGCTGCCGTAGAAAAGAGGCTGCTGTGGGCTTTTGGAAAGGGACACTTGTCATGCATTGCTCCTCCTGCCCCTAAGGGAAGGTGTCCTGCAGGCAGGGCAGGAACAGGCTCGCTGCTGGTGCCCCCATCCCCTCATTGTGTGACAGGACAATCGCTGCCAGTGCTCGGGGCTCCCCACAGAGCCCCCAATGATGCTGGTGCCATGCAGGGTGGGTGGGTGGGGATGAAGTGGCAGCATGGAGACAGGAGTGAGCTGAATGAGCAGCAGCTGCTGGATGGAGGGTAGAAGTGGTAGCAGAAACAAGGTGATGGTGACAAGGTGCTGACAAGGTGGTGGAGGCACATTATCCCAGACCCTTCCCAGGGAGCCAATGAGAGCAATGTTGTGTTTGGGGTGGTGAGGAGTAATGCTCTTCATGGAGTGCTGGATCTCAAAGATTTTCCTCACTGTCCAGGTCTTTTGAAGAGACACTCTTCACCAATATATATATATATATAAATTCCTAAACTGAAAACCACTAAAATAGACATTTTCATTAATTTTTATTAGATGCTCTTTGTTATCTTCCTCAACAATGGAACCTCTCTGATAAGCTCTGCAAGTCTTGAACACTAAAACACCACAGGGTGACTCATGGCTGGTCAGTACTGTAATGGGCCCCATGGTGCCAGTGGGACTGAGTGCATGATTCTCAGGTACTTACAGGAGACTGAAAAAAAAACCTCTAAAGAAGCTAAACCCAAAATAAAAAACCAAATTATGTTGAAGTATTTATTGGCCCCATTGGGTCCCATTATTGGCAAAGCCTCCCTAGAGACTTTTTAGAGAAGGTCACTGGAGGTCATCATTACAGTGAGGAAAAGGTTCTGTAAAGGTGGCTCTGAAGCCACAGATATTTAATTGTTTGTTTACGTATGTATTTATTTATATTATGTATCAGTAAGGCCAAACTCAGAACATGAGGCAATGGGAAATTAGAGCCCATCCCTCACTTCTGGGTCAGGACTTATCCTGGGGGCAGTGGGGTGTGAAGATGAGCAATAAAACTGTAGGAAAAATGCACAACACCTCCCAACTACCCCAAGAAGAGTCAAGAAGCAAACCAAGTGCAGAGCCTCAAAATAAACTTCTGCCTGATGGTGGTGATACAGTGACCATTTCTAAAGTCACCTTTCCAGACACAGGCCATTCCCATTCCTCTCCAATTGTCCTCTTCTCCTACTCTTTGTTCATTCAGATGACTTTCCCCTGGGTGCTGCTTTGAGCAGCAGGTTGTTCAAAGCTCGCCTGTCTTTCAGCAGCCTGATTGTCTCTTTAGCCACCTCTGTCATGATGATCACAGCTCTCTTTTCCCACCTGTCTCTCTAAACCATTTCTCCTCAGATTTTTTTTCACTTTCTCTGTTTGACTTTTCTTGGTTGGCACAAAGGAAAACTCCTGCTGTGCCCATGTGCAGTCAGTTCTCTAAGGAGAGCAGGTAGGAGGTGGTGCAGTGGAGCTGTAACCTCCCGCTGCAGAGAGGGGTGGAGAAGTCTGATGCAAGGACTAGGGATGGAAGTCCCAGGTGGGACATGAAAGGAATGGTGGGGCTGGGGAGGTGAGAAGTTGCCCACACAGTATCAGACCACAGGGAACTTCTATCACCTCTTCTGTAAACCAAAAATCGTGAGATGATCTGTTTAAATATTAAAGGAGAACAAAACAAGAAACTAAAAAAAAAACCCCAGAATCATTTTTCAGTAATCACAGTATGAAATGTTCCTCTTTAAATACAGTTGGAAAACCTCTCCAATTAGCTGTACAAATCTTGAAGAATATCCCTTTGAGAGCCATGGCTGTTTACTGAATTCTGTATTTCAATGAGCCCCAGGGCGTGTTTGGTGCTGAGTCCATGATCCTCAGGTGCTGAGAGATGAATGAAGAAACCGGTCCAGAAATCAGAATGGAACCTGAAAGTACCTTGAAACATTGATTGGCCTCACTTAGGGCCATTGCTTTCAAAGCCTCTCCATGGCCTTTTTAGAGCACAGGCAAAGGCTCTGTAAAGGTGGCTCTAAAGCAACAGATATTTACTCGTTATTATTTTTAATATTCTTTATTATTTTATTCTTTGTTATTTTTACTAAGCAGTGAGGACACTCTCTGAACTCTAGGAAAGGGGCAGAGCCCATCCCTCTCTCCACTCTGCTCTACTCTGGTGAGACACCACTGCAGTGCTGGGTCCAGTTCTGGAGCCCCAAGCACAAAAAGAACCTGGAGCTGTTAGACCAAGTCCAGAGGAGGCCACAGAGGTGATCAGAGAGCTGATCATAAGGAGGTCCATAGGACAGACTAATCAGGTCTAAACAGGGCTGGCTTAGAAGTAAGGGAAGGGTTCTCAGGACTTAGTATTTTGGGGCTTGCAAAGCTGCAGGGGTGGAGATCACACAAGCTCACTGGCAGATATGCTTGAGTGTCTTGATGAGGAGTAAATTTAGAGTTTTTCCTCCATTTTTTCAGATGATGCCCGTTGGTTATCACCCTCCCATCATGCACACCCAGGAAGGACCTAGTTCCATTTCTTGCTGATACCAAATGAGTTATCACAGAATCATAGAATATGCTGGGTAGGAAGGGACACATTAGGATGATCAAGTCCAACTCCTGTCCTGTGTAGGGTATCACCAGGATCACACCATGAGCATGAGAGCATCATTCAAACACTTCTTGAACTCAGTCATGATTGGTGCTGTAACCACTTCTCTGGAGGAGTGGTCATTGCTTGGAAGCAATGAAGTTGTTCCAACACAAAACTGCCCTTTGTGGAAAAACCTTTCACTGATATCTAACCTAAACCTCCTCTGATTAATTTTATAGCCTTCCTATAATTTCCCCAAGTCCTCTAATTGGTCACAGGTGTAAAGAAATCAGAACCAGCCCCATCTCTTCCCCTCATGAGGATTCATAGACTGCAATGAGGTCTCCCCTCAGCCTCCTTTTCTCCCAAATGAACAATCCAAGTGACCTCAGGTGCTCCTCATAAGTCATCCCTTCCAGACCCTTCACCATCCTTGTTGCTCTCCTTTGGACACTCTCCAACACCTTGATTCCTTTTCTATACTGGGGTGCCCAAACTGCAGACAGTACTCACAGTGAGGCAGTACCAGTGCAGAGCAGAGCAGGACAGTCACCTCCCTGGGCTGGCTAGTGACACTGTGCTTGATGCACCCCAGGACATGGTTGGCCCTCCTGGCTTCCAGGACACACTGCTAGCACGTGTCCAGTTTGCTCTGCACCACAGCCCCTGCTGGCAGTGTCCCCCTCCATGGCTATGCAGGGCCAGTTACACACCCATGGCTTTCTCTGCCATGGTTTCACTTGCCAGCCCAGAACAGCTCCCTCCAGGCTCTCCCACCTCCCCTCCCCTCTCTCCCAGCACAGCCCAGTTGCTGCTGGCCCCACACCAGTGCCCACCCCGGGCCACTCTGGGCAGTTCCACCACAGCCCCAGCCCCTCTGAAGGGCACAGAAGCTCCTGGGGGGCAGAGAGAACTCAGAGCCCCAGATGGGTGACCATGCATTGCAAAAGGAGTAGGAGGCACCCTGTGTCCCCTGCTCTCCTCTCCAGGAGATCCGCAGAGGTCTGCAGCCCCTTGGGGCCATCCCCTCTCCCCAGCCCAGCACAACAGCCCTGGCCTTTGTGCTCCTCAAGAGCTCTGACTGCTCCAGGCACAGAGCAGACTTCCCAGGGCTGCTGCAGCCGGGGAGGGGGTTTCACTTCCCATTCATTCCTGATACATAGAGTAGAGAAAGAAGACAAATAAAAAAAAAAAAAATGCCCGAGGTACATTTATTTCACTTAAATCCAGTGGAGGCTCTCCATTAACACAAAGTTTCTTTCTTGGTCATAAAAGATGGGTGGATAGTAAAGTAGGAAGGATGAATAATGACATTACATTCCCTTCCCATTCATTCCTGCTGCACTTAGGAGGGATCTCAGAGAAAAATAAAATGTTGAAGATTCATTTATTTCACTTAATACAAGCCACTACCCTATTAACATAATGTATCACACAAAATGGGTGGAAAACGAGGAGGGGAATACTATCGATATTTCTTTAAAAACAATAGCTTACAAGGGGGAAAAAGGGAAAAAAAAAAAAAAAAAAAAGGAAAATGAGAAAACAGAAACTTTCAGTTTATGGCATACACCTGAAGCCAATTGCAGATGAAGTCAGGCAGTCTATATCAGTCATCAGCTTCTTCAGAGAGCCCTCAAGCTCTAGGTTCCTCATGCTGTAGATGAGGGGGTTCACTGCTGGAGGAACTATCCAGTACAGAACTGTCACCACCAGGTCCAGAGATGCGGAAGAGATGGAGGGGGGCTTCAGGTAGGCATATATGGCTGTGCTGATGAAAAGGGAGACCACGGCCAGGTGAGGGAGCCATGTGGAAAAGGCTTTGTGCCTTCCCTGCTCAGAGGGGATGCTCAGCACAACCCTGAAGATCTCCACATATGAGAACACTACAAATAGAAAACATGCTAAAAAAAAAAAGGCACTCACTCCTGAGGTAGGAGTGTGTGGAGGATCTGGGGGATTTCACAGAACTGGTCCATGGCATTGCCCTGGCAGAGGGGCTGGGAAAATATATTGGCTGTGTGCAGCAGAGCACTGAGAAACCCAGTGCCCCAGGCAGCTGCTGCCATTTGGACACAAGCTCTGCTGCCCAGGAGGGTCCCATAGTGCAGGGGTTTGCAGATAGCCATGTAGTGTTCGTAGAACAGAATGGTCAAGAGATAAAAATCTGCTGCAATGAAGAATAAAATGAACAAGAGCTGTGCAGCACATCCCTTGTAGGAGATGCCCCTGTTGTCCCAGAGGGAATTGGCCATGGCTTTGGGCAGAGTGGTGGAGATGGATCCCAGGTCGAGGAGGGAGAGGTTGAGGAGGAAGAAGTACGTGGGGGTGTGGAGGTAGTGGTCACAGGCGATGGTGGTGATGATGAGGCCGTTGCCTAGGAGGGCAGCCAGGCAGATACCCAGGAAGAGCCAGAAGTGCAAGAGCTGCAGCTCCTGCGTGTCTGCAAATGCCAGGAGGAGGAATGGGCTGATGGAGCTGCTGTTGGACATTGGCTGCTTTTAAAAGGCATGGAGAGCTGTTTGAAGAGGAAATACAATAATTTAGGAAACAATTCTATGGAAAATTCCCCCTCTCAATCATACAAAGATGCACTTTTCTTCAGCCCTGGTTGTTGTTGTTTGTGTCAAGAGGAGCAGGGACTCAACAGGCTGTCAAGGAGTTGTCCCAGCTGTGCAACAGGGGTTTCATGAGAAGAGTGGGGACAGGGACCAATCCTAGAGTGGACATTTTTCATATGAGAGTCTTAGTGATTCCAAAGGCATGTCAGATACTCTCCTCCCTGAAAAAAAGATCCCTGACAAGAGAATGCATTTTTAGAAGTTTAGGGTTTTTTTGTTATAGCTTACCCCATCTCCTCTGGGGAGTGTTCTTGGGTATAAAAAACCCTCAGCATTTTTGTAGCACTCAGGCAGAACAGAGTGAGCAAAGAGAATTGCCTGCAGCTGCATGCAGAGAAGGGGGAGCTGGGCTGTTTCTCTTTCTCTCCCTGCTGAGAGCAGAGGGACCCAGCTCAGAGCACTCAGTGTCTGACCCTTTCTCAAGGTCTCAGCACCCCATTTCCAGCCCAGTACACACGAGGCTCATTGTGCCCCCTGGAAGGCAGCTCACAGCTTGGACAGACACCCCAAGGAGACAGCCCAGGGATGGAATGAGGGCATCTGATGAAGGCAGGTCAGCTCCATGCCCAGCCTCACTCAGACTGCACTGCCCAGAGCTTCCCAGGGCAGAGCACATCTGGACACCATGCCTGAAATCATCTGTATGGGAAGAGCCACAAGAGCTATGCCTGCAGCTGAAACTCCCCATCCCAGCCTGACATCAACAGCAAGAGCAGCTGAGGGGTGTAGTGAAATGAGGCAACCAGGTGCCACTAATTGCCAGGGAGTGAGCATGACCTTGTGTCAAGCCCACCTGTGCCTATATAGGGTGGGCCCCCACTGTGCATGAGCAGGACCAGGGGGCCAATAAAAGGTGAGGCCTAAGACACAGGTGGAGCTCAGTCCTTGGCTAGCCATCAGAGAGGCCAGTTGCACTTGGAGCAACAGCACCAATCTGGGCTGGTCAACTCTGAGAGCCATAGGCTTAAAACATTGCTTGTGAGTCTCTGCTGGAACACCTGGTTGGACCTAGAAGTGCCATTCCCTAAGAGAGGTTCATCTTGCTACAGAGGGCGGCATGGAGAGAGGCAGAGGGGCACTCAGGAAAGCCTTTCCTTCACCCAGCCCTGAACAACCCCTCCCAGATGGTGATAATGCCTGGCAGGCACTTCCAGCCCCTGGGCAGGGGGAGGTGGGCACAGCACAGCACAGATGCACTTCACCTCTTGTGTAAGCAGATGGAGGAGGAGGTGCCCAACACCCCAGACCCCACAGGCTCGCTGAGGGCTGTGCTGTCACACAGACCCTGATGGAGCTTGTAAGGTGATGCTGGATGTATCTTTAGGGTAAAGGAGGGTGAAAGCACTGGATGAGGTTCCTAGCACACAGGAGGGTGATGGTGAGGGTCTCAGCCCCTGATCTCACCTCCTCGGATGAGATTTACTCCCACCTTTACAAGACAGAGAAAAGTGGAAGTGCAGCCTGAGGAAAGCCATCAAGAATCTGTGCCCTGAGAGTGTATATGAAAGTCCCCTGCAAAATACTCTGGGTCTGATCTGGATCCGAGAGCAGTGCTGTCCCATAGAACCCTCTCAAAATGAGAAGGACCCTGCCCTGTGCTCCCTGTCTCCTGCCAGCCACAGCTTCTGCCAGCACCAGGGAGCTCCCCAGGCAGGCTGAGAGCTGCCCCTGGCAGGCAGGCAGCAGAGTCCCTGCCCCAGCACACAGCCCCTGGGCTGCAGGACCCTGCTCTGAAGGACAGCCCTGGGCACCCCTGCCTGCACACACCCCCGCAGCCCCTGCAGCCATCATCAGCAGAAGGCAGCCCCATGCCCTCTCTCTCTGATGCTGCTCCAGGAAAGCCCTGCTCTTCCAAACTTTTTCCTCCTGCCCACCAAAATCCTCCAGAAGGATCCCATCAGCTGTGGCACAGGCTGCCAGCTGGAGAAGACCCCCTCCAAGAAGCCCAGCTTCACTGCTCTGCAGCCAGAGACTCACCATGGCAGAGGCTGTGAAGATTTCTCCCCCAGGCAGCTCTAAGCTCTCGTCCCAGCCCAGGCTGCCTTTCTCTTCTCTCTCCCTCCTCTGCCCTGCCCTGCTGCCTGCAGGCAGTGTCCTCAGCCCTGCTGTGCTCTGCAGAGGTGCTGCTCCTGCCCAGAGCTGTCTCTCTGCAGCACTCTCTGATTGCCAGCAGCTCTCTCAGTCTCAGGAGCGTGGCCCAGCAGCACAGGACCAGTGCCAGACTGCCACTTGCTCAACTCTCTTGGGGCTCCCTCCAGCTCTCCCTAGGGCTCCCCAGGAACCCAGTGTGACACACACTGAAGTCATCGCTCATGTCCCCTCCCTCCTTTCCAGCACAGCCAGTTCCCCTCTAGAGACACAACCTCTGCTTCTTCCACTCTCACATTTGGATGCCCAGGCAGTACCAAGGGAAATCTCCTTTCCCTCCTCTTCCCATGCAAGCCACGGGTGACACTGGAGGTTCCAGGGGTGGTCCAACCTCAGTCAGGGCAGCTGCTCAATTGAGTGGCCAAGCACAGCCCTGTGGGGCTACAGGAAATGACAAGGTACTCCAGCACAACCACCTGCTGCTGGCACAAAAGCACAGGACTGTCACATCCCATGGCCTGACCCAGACAACAGCCAAAGGAGATTCCATCTCCCAGGCCAGAGTTTCCCTTTGAGGGAAAGGTAACCCTCTGAGGGTAAACAGAGGGGGACATCCTCTTGAGACCATCCAAACACCCCTTGATAAGATTAAGATGAAATGACACTCAAGCTCTTTTTCTCTTTTTCTCTCTCTTTTTCACTCCAGCTTCTTCAATTCAGGCAGTGGTGTTATGTAGTGAAATGAGGCAATGAGGCAACCAGGTGCCACTAATTACTAGGTAGTGGGCATGAGCTTGTGTTAAGCCCATCTGTGCCTGATTAGGGCGGGCCCTCCCTGTGCATGAGCAGGATTAGGGTGCCAATAAATGATGAGGCCTTAGACACAAGCTCAGTTCATTCCTGAGCAACCCAGCAGAGAGGTTAACCGATTCCAGAGCAATAGCACTGAGGCAGGCTAATCAACCGTGAGGGCAATAGACTCAGAGCACTATTTGTGAACTTATGTTGGAACACCTGTTTGGACCTCAGAGCACCATGCCCTAAGAGAGGTTTCGTCTATCAACATCTCATGGAGAATGTGGGCATAGACCACGGTCTAGCCCCTGCTCAGACGATCCAGAAGAAAGGGAGCCAGTTTGGCGCAAACTAATATCAGTAGAAAACCCAAGGAGTTGGGTAAGATCTACTACCTTCCTGGTCTATCACTGACTCACCAAGAAGAAGAAAAAGATGGATCTGTCATCAAGCACCCCCGCTAATGAGAAGCTAATGACATGGGCATAGGAGCAAGAACTCTCCTTCTCCCCGTCCGTTGCAGCCATGTGGGAACTTTGGCAGGAGGTCAGTGACCTGTTGGCAAGCCTCCATACTCAAGAAATGAATAAAAACATAACGATTAGACGGTACATGGGGGGTGGTAATCAATGCCCTAAAAGAAATAAAAGCTGAGGTGGAAGCTGCCGCCACCACCATTGCAGCACTGATACTGCAGCACCACCACCAGAAGCGGGATCCGGTGTTGTTCCCATAGCACCTCCACTACCCACTTCTCCTCCTGAGGGTGGTAAAACCCGGAAGGCGTTCTTAGGATTGAGGGACAACGGCCTTGCCATCAAGGGGATGACAGGAAAATCACATCGTTTTATAGCTGAGTTTCTATCAGACATCGGGCCAGAGGAAGAAGAAGCAGCACCCGCTCCGAGCACCAAAAGAAACATACAAAAGAATGCGAAGATGCCAACAGCCCATGCCCCCAAGATGGCCGGCCCCAGTTGCTGCTTGAAACCGACCGTACTGCCACCTCCCAGCTCAAAAAAAGAGCATGAGAAAGAAGCGGCCACGCTACCAGCTGCACCCATCGGCCTGGAGGACAAAATAAAAGTCCTCCTTGAACAAACAAATCAGGCCGTGAAATCTTTAGAGAAAAGGATGACAGACATGGAACAACGCTCGTCTTTCCATAAATATCGAGACCCACCCACCCACCCTCCCTGATGATGATGATGAGGAGGACATTCCAACCCGGCTGTTATCAAGACAGAACAACCAAGGCATCAAAGGTGCTGATAAACCCCGATCCGGAGGATGGTCTGGTTTCATCCGCAATGCCATTCTCGAAGGGGATTGGGAGGCCAGCACTGTTGCTTGCCCTGTTCTGCATGATAACAACGGGCTGCCTCAATTTGAACAGCACAGTTGGAAAACCTTACAGCAGGCCAAGAAAACCTTGAAAGAGGGAGGATTAAAATCGGAGAGTGGCCGGGCCGTCCTGGATTGGCTTTTCACCACCGACACTAATTGCCCCCACAACTGTTGCAATCTGGCCAGGTACCTGCTCACCCCCTCCCAGCAGATTGTCTGGGTAAAAGAATGGGAGCGCCTGGCCCAACTGGAAGCAAATCGCCCTCGAGCACCTGGGGATCCACTATCATGGAAAACCGCTGAGATGCTCACGGTCTCAGGATGCTATGCAGATGTTCAAGTCCAGCTCCAGTTCCCGACCGCGCTCTACCACGTCGCTGTGCACCTAGCCTGCCAAGCCTTCTATGCGGTCCCAGAGCCTACTCCAGTCCCTTCATTTACCACCATCAAGCAAGAGATGAATGAGCCTTTTAAACATTTCGTTGACTGACTTTGGCAATCTGTAAATGCTCAATCCGATCTAGGAGTAGAGCGAAAAGAATCTATGTTCAAGCTACTGGCATTTGAAAACGCAAATCCAAGAATGAAGTCACTGTTCTCCACTTTACCAAAAACGGCTCGCTTCTTGGAGATGTTAGAAGTAGCTGCCAGGGCCACCCAAACACAACAAAACCAAGGCATGGCCAGTGCCTTTGCGCAGCCTTGGAACCCACTCAAAAGCTTCTCGCGGCAGTTGCACAGAAACTAGACAGAAGAGGTTACAGAAAGAGAAATCGATCAAGAAAATCCACCACTGTCTGTCTTCGATGTGGAGCCACAGGCCACTCAACAAGAGCTTGCTCAGCCACAGTGTGGTGTAACCGATGCCAGAAAGACAATCACAACAACCTGGCATGCAGGTCTCCAAAAAACAGAAGGCGCAGCGCGCAAGGCCCCTGCGCCATGACACAAGTAGCCGGGCCAGCGCTTAACACCAGCTCCCCGCCCCAGCCACAAGGGGAAGCCTGGGCATCGATGTGCCCTCACCAGTAGATGTCACCCTCACGACAACGCAAGTACACCGGATAGCGACGGGAATATACGGACCAGTATACCAAGAAGAAAGCACGGTTGTAGCCTTACTAATGGACCGTTCTTCCACTGGAATTGCAGGACTTGTTGTGCTCCCAGGAGTTATAGATGCGGATTATGCAGGGGAGATCATGATTACTTGCTTTACATTAACGCCCCCCCTGATAATCAAAGCAGGAACTCGGTTAGCACAACTGGTCCTCATTCCAAAAAGGAATCTGGGAAAGAACGCCCCCCTGGTACGGGGCAGTCAAGGCTTTGGATCTTCTGGAAGCATTCTGGTAACCTTAGTGCAACAGATGAAGACAAAGCCCATCATAATTGTAAAGTTGACTGCTGATAAAGAGGTCAAAACCCTTTCCATGATGATGGACACTGGGGCTGATGTTACCATAATCAACCTTAATGTGTGGCCTCGTCATTGGAAACTTATCACTGCCCACGATGCCATCCAGGGAATAGGTGGTGGTTCCACCCCCCTTCAGGCCCTTAGACCCATGCAACTAAAGTTCCCCAAAGGAAAAGCGGTGACCATATGTCCCTATGTGTTGCCGTTACCAGGACAACTTGGAGGGTTGGTTGGCAGGGAAGTTATGAGCCAACTAGGGGCTGTTCTTTCCATCCCTGAACCCACCCAACCCCCTCAACTTTTTCAATGAGGGCCACTGCAGAGGTGCCGCCAACTCCCAGACTGCGATGGAAGACAGACACCCCTGTCTGGGTGGAGCAGTGGCCCCTATCCAAAGAGTGCCTAGAAATCACCAACCGTCTGGTACAAGAGCAGCTGGACGCAGGACACATCCAGCGGTCTGTCAGTCCTTGGAACACGCCCATCTTCGTAGTTCCAAAGAAGACAGGAAAATGACGATTACTACACAACTTACGCAAGGTCAATAACCAGATGTGGCCGATGGGCGCCCTCCAACCCGGGCTGCCCCTACTCACAATGTTACCCAGAGGCTGGCACCTTCTGGTAATTGATCTTAAGGGCTGTTTCTTCACTGTTCTCCTACATCCCGAAGACATGGTTCGGTTCGCCTTCACCATCCCATCGATCAACAAAAGTGAACCTGCGAAGCGACACGAATGGATAGTATTGCCCCAAGGGATGAGAAACTCGCTGTAGTGAAATGAGACAACCAGGTGCCACTAATTGCCAGGGAGTGGGCATGAGCTTGTGTCAAGCCCACCTGTGCCTAATTAGGGCGGGCCCCCACGGCGCATGAGCAGGACCAGAGGGCCAATAAAAGGTGAGTCCTGAAGCACAGGCTTAGCTCAGTCCTGAGCATGTCTGTAGAGAGGTCAGTCGCTCTTGGAGCACTGTATTACCTTCATTGCGCCACTAGCGCTCATCGCTCTTAGGGTGCGGCTCTGAGGAGTATCGAACCTGGGGCCTTCAGCATTGCAGTACTGTGTCTTAGCCAGCTGCGCCACCAGAGCCTCACCTTAAGAGTGATGAGCGCTAGTGGCGCTCAGTGGGTAGTCAGTGGGTAGGGCCCAAGCCCCTACTGTTTACTGGAAGAGGTTATAGCTGTGTCTCCACAGACTCCAGACCTCTTTGGGTACCCAGTAAATGGACACGCCCTGCCGCAACCAGATCTCTAATGGACAACGATGCATCATCCAGCAGCTCAAACTGAAAAACCTTGCTGAATTCATATGATTGGACATCGTATACTTTTGAACTACACATATTTTTTGTGTTCCTTTACAAAAAAAAAAAAAAAAACCAAAAAAGCCCCAAAACCCAAACCAAACCAAAAAAACCCAAAACCCCCCAAAAAAACCAAACCCCCCCTCAAAAAACCAAACCCCCCCAAAACAAACAAAAAAAACCCACCAAAAAAAAACCCCAAAAAACAAAAAAAACCAACTAAAAAAATCACCAAAAAACCAACACACCAAAAAAACACCACCCAAAAAAAAACCCACCAAAAAACCAAAAAAAACCCAACACAGCAAAAAAAACCAAAAAAACAACACAACAAAAAAAACCCAGCACACCAAAAAAACACAACACACCAGAAAAAACCAACACCCAAAAAAAAACCACCCCAAATAAAACCCCAACCCCCCCCAAAAAAACCAAAAAAAAAAACAAAGGAGGAATTTTCATTTTTGTTGTGTTTGTGTTTATTAGAACATATGTACTTATAACAATTCTCATTTTAACAGTACTTTCTCACAAAAAGAAAAAAAAAAAAGGGTGTGGGGGAAGTGTAGTGAAATGAGGCAACCAGGTTCCACTAATTACCAGGTAGTGGGCATGAGTTTGTGTTAAGCCCACCTGTGCCTGATTAGGGTGGTCCCCCACTGCGCATGAGCAGGATTAAGGAGCCAATAAAAGGTGAGGCCTGAGACACAAGTTCAGCTCATTCCTGCGCAAGCCAGCAGAGAGGTTAGCCGATTCCGGAGTGTCACGGTTTAACACTGGCCCGGCCATTAAACCGAATAACAAACGCTCTCTATTAATCTCTCTCTCCTCCTTGATAAAGAAAGGAGAGAGAATAAGGGAGAGAGACTTATGGGTTGGAAACTAAACTAAACAACTTTATTAAACAGTAATGATAAATAGGAAAAATTATTAAATATATACAAATATACAGGAAAATGGAAAGCATATTCATCCCCCCTTTTCCCCCAATAACTCTCCCGGCAGCACTGAGGCTGCAGGGCAGCCCTGGGAATGTCCAGGCTGGACTACCAGGTGTAGGACATGGTGCCTGTGTGATGGTCTCACCGTTGGACCAGATCCAAGGTGTCACTAAACTGTCTCCCGCAGTCAGGACATCTCTGGGGTCTCTCTTTCTGGTGGTGGAGATAGGCTGAGCATATCCTAAACCTTCTCCTGCATTCCTCGCTGATGTCAAACTTTTCTCCTGCATGGATTTCAGTGATTTTCAAAATTACACTTATACCAAAATCTTTCCTATCCTTAGGACACCCAGTGAGGTTTTTGCCCCGATGGAGTCATCCCGTGTTTGAGAAAGAAGCCATAGTATAGTGACAAAATAGGTGTTGGGCTTTTTGTGCTGGTGGCAGCCAAAACCTAAATCAACCATACTATAGGTGAAAATGGACTTCTAGGTGGAATAAGGAGGTTACCCATAGAGTTGGGCACCCACTGATCATCTTTTACTAAATCTTTAGGAGCCACACTGGCAACCAAAAGCCAAAGGGGCCATTGTGTGGTGCAGGGGGTGCTGGGGTTTTGAGCTGCTTCTGGCTTGAGCTGTGATGACACAATTGTGCTGACACTGCAAGAGGTAATTTAGGACTCCCCCATTGCTGTCTTAAATCCCTGGGGTGATTTCGGAGTCTTACATCTCACCCAACCACTTCAATATGAGTTTGGGTCCCCTATCATGGTACCGAATCCCACCATGACCTATAGGATTCCCCGATTGCACCCACATGCAGGATGAGCTGCCATCCAGTGGGATGAGTTGGGGTCTCCTATGGGAGTCCCCCATTGTGGCTCCTAAGCCCCGGGGTTATCATGTCCCCTGGAAGGATTCTGGACTTGCCATCCTTATCCCTGGCTCGAGGGTGATTTGAGGGTGCAGACCCCAAACCCTTGGCATGACTTTGGGGTCCCCTATCACAGCCCTGCCCACCAGTATTTATTGGGCTCCCCCCAAATTATTTTGAGGGAGATAAAATCACAGCTCTTCCACACTCCAGATGAGTTGGAGGGTTGCCAATCCCACCACCCTCACCCCAGGGAAAAGTTTAGTTCCCCCCTTTCACCTATCCTCTGCCCCCTCCCCATCTTGTGTTGCTCTCCCCGAGTTTGGGCAGTACTGGGATAACCACCCCCCTCCCATGACCTCCCATCATCTCCCGGTACCTGCAGGGGGGACACAGCCCAGGCCAGTGGGGAGAGGGGAGCAATGCTCTGGCGGTCACCATTTGGGGGGGTCCCGTCTGTGGGGCGGGGGGTGTGGGTGCAGCCCTGGGGCGGCGGAGCGAAGCCTCCCGGGAGCTTCAGCACGATCATGGGAAGCAGCAGGGGGAAGGAAGACAAGGTGGGGAGGGGCTTCGGGGGAGGAGGGACCCGAGCTGAGGCGTGAGGTTGGAAGTTGGCAGGGGAAGGACAGCAGGGTTGTGTCCTTGAGGGGTTGGGAACATAAGGGTTGTGTCCTGGGGGGGCTGTGGACATCAGGCTTGTGGCATGGGCAGGGGACACATCACAGCTGGGTGATGCTGACCCAACCTCAGCACAAAAGCCTGTGGGCCCTGGAGATAAGAGGCTGTTAATTCACTGCTTTCAGGTGTAAACTCAGGGGGACAATGACCAACCCAGTGGGTACTGCCCTGAAGGTTCTTTTTCCTCCATTTCCATTTCACACAGTTTCTTTCTGATCCTGGGACAGAAATCACTCTAAAATAATTTTTTTCTCTTCAGAGAACCTCAATTTTTGGGATGCTGCAGACTCCAACGCTGCAAGAGCAAGGGAGATCATACACATTGTTTTGGGTTCTCCACAGCTCTGGAATGTGGGTTCCACAGGCACCATGGGCTAAAGTCCAGGGTAGCTGCTATGAACTGGCCAACCCCAGTGTTCCACAGTATGACCACCAGCAGTTTCCCTGTAGAGCAGGAAGTTGGTCCAAATGGCATTCAAGGTCCCTTCAAACCCAAATCATTCTATGACTGAAGTGTGTGGAGATGGCTTGGCTCCTCAACCCTCTTGAAGAGTTTGGGGGGTCGCTAATCTTACTGCACTCACCCCAGGATAAGTTTAATTCCCCCCTCTCACCCATCTGCACCCTCCCCCATCTTGTGTTGCTCGCCCCCCGTTTAGGCCGTACTGGGATTCCATCACCTCCCATCACCTCCCGGTACCTGCATGAGGGGTACAGCCCATGCCAGTGGGGAGGGGGGGGGCGATGCTCTGGCAGTCACCAGTTGGGGGGTCCTGGCTGCGGGGTGGAGGGTGTGGTTGCAACCCCGGGCGGGTTGCTGCAGCGCTTTCCTGGTTTGGGCCAGGATAAAGGTGATTTTCTGTCTTGTACTTTTGCTTTTAGTTGAGTCTCTTGTAAGTAGTTGCACTTGGTAAAATTAACAGCAAGTTTCTCAGACAGTGTCTGCTTCTAGGACTGATAACACTCGATGTTTATAGTTACTGCTAGGGACTGGTACGCAGAACCAAGAACACTGCTCAGCTCTGATGAGAACATTTTACTGTCCAGGAGGATAAAGAGGTCCTACCTGGAGCCCTCCTTTGGGGAGGAACAGACAAGATAGATGCCAGAATTCACCAGAGTATTCCATCCCATACATGTCATACTCAGTATAAATTTGAGGGATCACGAGGGACAAGCCAGATTTCCTGCTTCCAGCTTCCGGCTGCCTGCCTTTCCTGCATCCCTTCCTTCACCCGGCATCCTGGAAGGATTCCGTCCGTTTGTCTGCCTGTGGTCCTCATCCGTGCCAGCCCACATCTGTGTGTTCCTGCCTCCAGTTCCCGACTGCTGCTGACTCCAGGAGTCCAGCCTGAACTTTCCCAGGGCTGCCCTGCAGCCTTGGTGGTGACATGAGAGCTATTGGGGGGAAAAGGGGGGAGGAACGTGGTATCCATTTTCCTGTATATTTGTGTGGGAAAACAGTCTGCGGAGGCTTAAGGATTCCATGTGCACATCAATATGATTGTATAAAATCGGTTATTAACAACTTGCACTCACTTATATAGAGAAGCCTTGTTTACACAATCATATCATGCAGGTGGCTTTGTATTCCAATTACACATACCATTCTCATGGAACCATCTTCTCACATAATTATTTTCCTCTTCTGTTGCCAATTAAGTTATCTCTTTCCCATTAGCTCATTCTCAGAAAGCCTCTAACTAGGCCTCAATAGCCATTAACCCAATGTGGCCTAAATTGAAGTAAGTCAGGATTTCTCACAACCTGTATATTTCTGAACTGTTTCCCCAACATATTTGTATATATTTGGTATTTTTTCCTATTTATCATTACTGTTTCATTAAGGTTGTGTAGTTTAGTTTCCAACCCTTGAGTCTCTCTTTCCCTTATTCTCTCTCCTTTCTTTATCAGGGAGGAGAGAGAGATTAATAGAGAGCATCTGTTAATTGGTTTAATTGCCGAGCGAGTGTTATACAAATTTATTGGCGCCCAACGTTGGGCCTGAGCTAATTGGCTCGAGTCCAGTTCAAATTTTGACTAATTTGCCTGAACATTTTGAATTTCAACTCTAGTAGAAGAATGGCTTTGCTGAGCTGGATTCAGACCTTGTTCTTTGCAAATTTCACAGGGTTGGAGATTAAAGCACTCATGCCGTACCTTTGGTATTTAAAGTATGCGACCTCTCTTTTTGCAGCTGGAATGAGTGTTACTATGTGGGTTTTCTTTCGTAAGAGCTGCTTAAGAAGCATTGTTGCAATATGGTCCTCAATATTGATGTATATTATGGTGCATGGTGCAGTAGTGTTTCATACAGAGATAAAATACTTGGTTGGTAATTACACTCCAAGTTTAAATTTGGGAAATTATACCACTCCATCATATTTTGGGCTGACTCCACCAGATTTTAGTAGCAATAGCATTTTTTTTCTCAATCTTCTGGTGGGTGTTGTTAATTTTTCTCATATATTGGTGAGGAGTAACACAAAAACCACAGTAATGAGACTGATCACGCCTTTTAGGAGGCCGAGAGTTGCTGTTCGGAGATTGAGAGCTGCTCCTCGTACAGAGAGCACCCCCACTCCTGCCTCCGCAGCCGCTTCTCACCTCCCCTCACGCAATGGCACAACTCAGATAAGGCCGGCCAGCATCGCCAGCGTATCTGCTACAGCTGCAGTTGCTGTCCGTACCCCCCCAGACACTGCTGCTGCTCAGAGAGTGAGCCCTGCTGCTGCTACTGCTGCAGACACCACAGACTCTCCCCGTCAGCCCACACAGCTAATTGTTGACCCTGTAACTAAGAGAAAAGGAAAACAATGGAAATCAGAAATGAGCCTTAACCCTTCCAGGTCTGAACGAGACGACCATGTGATAGAGGAAATAGAGGATACTACCTCTCCTCATAGAGCAGCTAAAGCAGACTCTAAAGCAGAGTCAGCTGAGGACTCAGACACAGAATCTGCTCAGTCCTATTCCATGAGGGACTTGCATACTCTGAGAAAAGACTACAGCCATTTTTCAGGTGAACCACTCCTCTCTTAGTTACTCCATTGCTGGAATGATGGGGTTGCTACCATAACATTAACTCAGAAGGTAGCCAGGCAGTTGGGATCCCTGGCCAAAGATGCAGGTATTGATCAGGCATTTGGGGAAAAGGCTGGAACTACCAGCCTATTAAAACGACTCTTGTCAGCTGTAAGGGAGAGATATCCCTATAAAGAGGAAATAGATTGCCCACAGGTGAAAGCAGCCAGACTTGAAAAAGCTATCAGGTATCTGGAAGAACTGGCTGTATGAGACGTGATGATGACATTGAAGATCCTTATCACGTATCGTGCCCTAGACCTATGATGCAAAGATTTGTGTATGCTGCACCACCACCTTTTATCCATACACTATCAGTAATGCTATGGATTCCTGCAGATGTGGGTGCATCTGTGGGTGATATGATTAAAACAGTACAAGAATGTGAAGATGTTGTCATGGCCCCTTGTCGGGCCTGGGTCTCACCTATAAAAAGAACATCTGAGAAACTGCATTCACCCCTTCTTCCTCAGACAGAAGGAGGATGCCGCTTTGCAGCCATTAAGAGTAGATGCCCTCCTATGAGACAGAATCGAGAGAAACAGAAATAAGCAAGAGAAACCCTATGGGCACTCCTGTGTGAGTATGGAGAGGACATGAAAAAGTGGGACAAGAAACCTACTGCTGTCCTAGAGGAGCAAGTACATAAGTTGCTGAATAAGATGAAGGCAAAAGGGGGTACTTCTAAAAAGATGGCTGCTCAAGTCTCCAGTGTGGAGTTACCCAATCCAAATATGCTGGTGACTCAAGATCCCTGTACATCAGGTGTGAGTACTGAGGATGCAAACTCCAGTAATGCACATCCTGACAATGCTGTATGTGCTCAAGCTTAGAGGTGCCCTGCCTCCAGCCAGGTGGAGGAGAGGAACAACCGAATTTATTGGATTGTGTGGATTCAATGGCCTGTCACATTAGAGCCACAAAAGTATAAAGCCTTGGTGGACACTGGTGCACAGTGCACCCTAATGCCATTGAATCAGAAAGGCACAGACTCCGTCACTATTTCTGGAGTGACGGGGGGGATCTAAAGAACTGACTATTGTGAAGGCTGATGTGAGCCTCACTGGAATAAAGTGGCATAAACACCCAATAGTGACTGGTCCAGATGCTCCGTGCATTCTTGGCATAGACTACCTAAAGGGAGGTGAATTTGAGGACCCGAAAGGGTACCGGTGGTCCTTTGGTACTGCAGCTCTTAAGAGTGACAATGCTGAATGGCTGCATGCTTTGTTTTGCCTTTCAAATAAATCCTTTTTAGCGGGGTTGCTGAGAACTATAAACCAGAGGATGCCAACTGCTACTTCAATAGTGGACTAAAGACAATATCGCGTCAACAGCAATGCTGTGATCCACATTCACAAGCTGATCCGGCAACTAGAGAGCCAAGGAGTGATCAGCAAGACTCACTCACCCTTAAACAGTCCTGTATGGCCAGTGCGAAAGCCTAACAGAGAGTGGAGGCTGACAGTGGACTATTGTGCCCTGAATGAGGTGACTTCACGACTAAGTGCTACTGTGCCGGACATACTAGAACTTCAGTATGAGCTGGAGTCAAAGGCAGCCAGGTGGTATGCTACTATTGACATTGCTAATGCATTTTTTGCTATTCCTATAGCACCAGAATGCAGGGCACAGTTTGCTTTCACCTGGAGAGGTATCCAGTGCACTTGGAATCGACTGCCCCAGGGATGGAAACACAGTCTTACCATCTGCCATGGACTGATCCATGATACCTTAGAAAAGGGTAGAGCTCCAGAACATCTACAGTACATCAGTGACATCATTGTGTGGGGTAACACAAGAAAGGAAGTCTTTCAGAAAGGTAAGAAGATAATTGAAATCCTTCTAGAGGCTGGTTTTGCTATTAAAAGGAGCAAGGTCAAGGGACCTGCACAAAAGATACAGTTTCAGGGAGTTAAGTGGCAAGTTGGACGTCGCCACATCCCAATGGACGTGATTAAGAAAATAACAGCTATGGCCCCACCAACTACCAAAAAGGAAACTCAGTCCTTCTTAGGAACTGTTGGTTTCTGGAGGATGCATATTCCTTTTTATAATCAGATTGTGAAACCTCTCTATGAGGTTACTCGGAAGAAGAAAGACTTTAAATGGGGCTCAGAACAACAAGCTGCTTTTGAGAGTATTAAACAGGAGACTGTGCAGGCAATGGCCCTCGGACCAATTCGAACAGGGCCAGACATTAAAAATGTTCTTTATCCCGGAGATGGAGGTGATGGTCCTCCATGGAGCCTCTGGCAGAAAGCTCCAGGAGAGACTCGAGGCCGACCTCTAGGATTTTGGGGTCGAAACTACAAAGGCTCCGAAGCCAACTACACAGCCACTGAAAAAGAGATACTGGCCGCATACGAAGGAGTTGGAGCTGCTTCAGAAGTGATTGGTACTGAAGCACAGCTCCTCCTAGTGCCACGATTACCAGTACTGGGTTTTATGTACACAGGTAGAGAATCTTCCCATCATGCTACCGATGCTACCTGGAGTAAATGGATTGCTTTACTCTCACAGAGAGCTAGGATAGGAAGACTCAATCGTCCAGGAATTGTAGAAGCAATAACACATTGGCCAGAAGGCAAACACTTTGGAATGCCACCAGGAAAAGTGGTAAAACGGGCTGAAGAAGCCCCACCATACGACCAGCTACCAGAGAATGAGAAACAATATGCTCTTTTCACTGATGGATCCTGTCGTCTGGTAGGAGGCCATCGAAGGTGGAAAGCTGCCGTATGGAATCCTACAGGACTAGTTGCAAAAACAGATGAAGGAGATGGTGAATCAAGTCAATTTGCAGAGGTAAAAGCCATCCAATTGGCTTTAGACATTGCTGAACAAGAAAAGTGGCCGAGACTTTATCTCTATACTGACTCATGGATGGTAGCAAATGCCTTATGGCGCTGGTTAAAGCAGTGGAAGCAAAACAACTGGCAACGTAGAGATAAACCTATCTGGGCTGCTGAACTGTGGAAAGACATTGCTGCTAGGTTAGAGAAACTTGATGTAAAAGTATGTCACATAGATGCCCACATACCTTCATATCGAGTTACTGAGGAACATCAAAACAACCAACGAGCAGATGAGGCTGCTCAAGTGTTCCAAAGAGATCTGGACTGGGACCATAAAGGTGAACTGTATTTAGCCAAATGGGCCCACAATGCTTCAGGTCAGTCATCAAGGCAGGGATGGAACATATCGATGGGCTCGTGACCGAGGGGTGGGTTTATCTTTGGACGCTATTGCGCAGGTTATCCACGATTGTGACATATGTGCTGCAATTAAGCAAGCTAAAAGGTTGAAACCTCTGTGGTATGAAGGGAGATGGTCAAAATATAGGTATGGGGAGGCCTGGCAAGTCGAGTACATCACATTGCCTCAAACTCGCCAGGGTAAGCGCTATGTGCTTACAATGGTGGAGGCAAGTACAGGATGGCTGGAAACATATCCTGTGCCTCATGCCACAGCCCGGAACACTATCCTGGGCCTAGAGAAACAAGTCTTGTGGAGACATGGTACACCAGAGAGAATTGAGTCAGATAATGGAACTCATTTCAAAAACAGTCTTATAAGTAACTGGGGCAGAGAACATGGTATTGAGTGGGGATACCATATCCCCTGTCATGCACCAGCCTCAGGTAAAATTGAAAGGTACAATGGACTGTTAAAAACTACCTTAAAGGCTATGGGTGGTGGAACTTTCAAAAACTGGGACAAGCACTTGGCAAAAGCCACCTGGTTAGTTAACACCAGGGCTTCCATCATCAGTCAAGCTGGTCCTGCTCAGTCAGACCTTTAACACACAGTAGATTGGGACAAAGAGTCTGTGGTGCATGAAAAGAATCTGCTGGGGAAATCAGTTTGGGTTTATCCTGCCTCTGGCGAAAGCAAACCCATTCATGGGATTGCTTTCGCTCAAGGGCCTGGACACACTTGGTGGGTGATGATGGAAGATGGAGAAGCACAATGTGTACTACAAGGGAATCTAACACTAAGTGAGAATACATAATTTTTGCTTGGCTAGCTTAATCAGTAGAGCATGGAACTTTGGAGAGTATGAATTCATTCCCCACATTAATTGCTGTTATGTGAATTATTGCATAAATTAAGTGTTCTGTGAGTGTTTTTCAGGATAATGTTGTGGTGACGAAACCAGAACAGGGTTCACTGATTGGCATCCAGTAACTTCCTCAAAGTTAACATCTGCAACCTGCAACTTGGGGACCATGGACATGAACTGCGACAATTATATTTTGCTTTAAGAGTCTGCTACAATAGATGAACATCGGCAATCATAAACTAAATTAACTTAGTGGGCTTTAGTATATAGAGATAGTTTTAATTTGTGTAGAGGTGTATTTGGGGATAAGTGATGGTAATAACTAGAGCTTGACAAAAATGGTATGGAATAAGGGGTGGAATGTCCTGGTTTGGGCCAAGACAAAGCTAATTTTCTGTCTTGTACTTTTGCTTTCAATTAAGTCTCTTGCAAGTATCTGCGCTTGCTGAAATGAAGAGCAAGTTTCTCAGTCAGTGTCTGCTTCTAGAACTGATAACACTCAATATTTATAGTTACTGATAGAGAATGGTGTGCAGAGCCAAGGGTTTCAGCTGAAAACTGAAAATTCTCCATCAGCTCTTTTTCCTATCTCTCCAGTCACTATGCTGTAAACTGTTTTATGGCCACCTGAGGGTGGGAAAAAGAGAGGGGGTTTTCGGGACAGGGCCCCAACCACAAAGCACCCAAATTATTCTCCAACCTTTGTAGCCCACCAGCCATGAGGGATTGCTCCATTGCACATTTGTAAAATTTTACTGAGTATCTTATTAATAAAAAACAAACCCCCAATGCTATCTAACTTCAGGCTAGTGTACCTCCACCCAGTTTTGCACCCACAATCATCTCCTTAAAAGGGCATCTTAAGTGAAAAGGTTTCTTTTCACTTCAAAATGACGCCATCCCAAATTTTGGTCCTGTTTTCTTTCCAAGTCCCACTGAAAAGTCACACTAAAATGCTCCATGTGGGTGTCCCCTAACTAAAAAAAAAGAGATAGACCTGGTCCCATTCAGACACCTTCTCTGACATGTGTGTCGTTGTGATAATCACTTCCTTTTTTTACCTTATATGGTTTAAAAGAATCTTAATCTAAATTTAAATCTAAAGATGTGGAAGCTTGGAAACTCTAAAGCTTGGAAAATGTGGTGACATGGTGGGTCTGGTGATGAGAGATGAGATCATAGCTCTGGTAAAAACTCTCACACTGGGAGCAGCTTTAGAGTCGATCACCCCTATGAAGATGCTGATGTCTTAGCATGTGGGAGCTTTGCCTGAAGCTCTTGGAGCAGTGGGGACATGAGTAGGGTTTCTCCCCTGTGTGGATGAGACGATGCCTGATGAGATCAGAGCTTCTGGAAAAGCTCTTCCCACAGTCAGGACACTTGTAGGGACATTCACCCGTATGGATCCATAGGTGTTGGGTGAGACCCGAGCTGGATGTGAAGCCCTTCCCACACTGGGGACACCTGTAGGGCTTTTTTCCAGTGGGGACATATTGGTGATGAATCCAGGAAGTGCTATTGCTGAAGGCTTTCCCGCAGTGTGTGAAGGGATACAACTTCTTTCCTGTATGGATGAGGTGATGGCATGATAAATTGGAACTGGAGTAAAAATTCTTCCCACACTCCAGACACATAGGGTTTCTCTCCTCTATGGATGCGGAGATGCTCTAATAAACTGGAACTCAGGGTGAACTCCTTCCCACACTCCAGATACTTATAGGGTCTCTCTCCTGTGTGGATGCAGTAATGCTGTGATAATGTGGAACTCTGGGAAAACTCCTTCCCACACTCGGAAAATTTAAAGTGTTTCTCACCTGTATGAACCCGTTGATGCTGGATAAAATGCCATCTCCTGCTAAAACCTTTCCTGCAGTCAGGGGAGGTGTAGGACATGGTGCCTGTGTGATGGTGTCACCATTGGACCAGATCCAAGCTGTCACTAAACCATCTCCCTCAGGACATCTCTGGGATCTCTCCCCCTGATGGATTTTCTCATGGTGGAGATGGGCTGAGCAGATTCTAAACCTTTTCCCACATTCCTGGCCGATGTCAAATTTTTCTCATGTATGGATTCAATGATTTTTAACTAAAGTCAAACTTTGACTAAAAGCTGTCTGATCTTCGGGTCATCCAGAGATGTGGTGATGTGGAAAACCTATTGTGGTGATGGAAAACAAAACCTACATCAAACCTACAGTGGGTGAAAATGGAGTGTGAGGTGGAACAAGAAGGTTACATTAGAGTTGGACACCCACTTATCATCCTTTATAACATCTTTAGGAGCTACACTGGCAGCTAAAACCCTTAGAGGGCATTGGATGGGGCAGGGGGTGCTGAGGTTTTGAGCCACTCCTTGCTTCCGTTGGGATCACCTCATTGCACTTACACTCCAAGAGATGATTTAGGCCTCTCCTATTTCTGTCACCAATCCCTGGCATAATTAAGGGGTCACTGCGCCCCACCCAACTGTTGCCCGTAACCAAAACACAAACCAACAGAGTCAGTTTATGCGGTGCTTTATTCAGGGCCCGGGAAGCCTGAGGACTAGCGTCCCAAGTCAGGGTTCCAAAGACCCTCGTTTTTGGTTCAGCTTTTATACTCTTTTTCATTACAGGCCACGTACAGAGTTACATAAATTTTAGTTACAAACAGTCACATAGATCATGCAGATAACAATAGACAAACAGTCACATAGATCTTACAAATAACAATAGATAGTCATCTCTTAAACTGTAAATCCACGGTTTACCGTTTCAGCTGTCATTACCACCTGGCCCACCACCTGGATACAATATTTTATCTTGATCTTTGGTACATGGTATCAGTTTGCTTAACTATTCTCCTTTTGATTAATGTTTTTGCTGATGGGGTCAACACACTCCTTATTCTCCTTTGATCATTGTTCTTGTAAGGGTCAGCTCACTCTTAACTAGTTACTTATTCCCAGAGTTTTAGTCAACCCGAGCACCTTCTAACTCTTAGTTCGTCCATTTTAAAATTTTACAACCAATATTATTTCTACTATAAACTGTAACACAACCACTAGACTATGAGTTTGGGTCCCTCATTATGGTACCAAAATCACACCATGACCTGGAGGTTCCCCTATCACACCCACATGCAGGATGAGCTGCCATCCACTCTGATGACTTGGGGTCTCCTGAGATGTTTTGGGAGTCCTCGATTGTGGCTCGTGAGCCCTGGGGTTTTCAAGTCCCCTGGAAGTATTCTGGACTTGCCATCGTTAGCCTCTGGCTCCATGGTGATTTGAGGGTCCTCAGTCGCAGCTCCCAAGCCCTCGGGATGACTTTGGGGTCCCCTATCACAGCTCTGCCCACCATAATGTTTTGGGGTCTCTCAAATTACTTGGAGGGAGATAAAATCACAGGTCCTCCACCCTCCCGACAAATTGGAGGGCCGCAAATCCCACCACCCTCACCCCAGGCATAAGTTTAGTTCCCCCCTCTCACCCATCCCTCTCCCTCCCCATCTTGTGCTGCTCGTCCCCTGTTTGGGCAGTATTGGGATAACCACCCCCCCTCCCATCACCTCCCATCACCTCCCGGTACCTGCAAGGGGAGCACAGCCCAGGCTGGTGGGGAGGGGGGGGCGATGCTCTGGCGGTCACCAGTTGGGGGGTCCCGCCTGCCGGGCAGGGGGTGTGGGTGCAGCCCCGGGGTGGTGGAGCGAAACCTCCCAGGAGCTGCAATGTGATCGCATGAAGTGGCGAGGGGGGGAGGAAGAAAAGGTGGGGAGGGGCCTCAGGGGGGAGGGACCTTAACCTTGGGGGGGAAAGTTGGAAGTTGGTAGGGGGGGACACCAGGGTTGTGTCCTAGGGGAGATGGGGACATCAGGCTTGTGGCAAGGATGGGGGGAGGGGACACATCACAGCTGGGTGGTGATGACCCAACCTCAACACAAAACCCGCTGGCCCTGGAGATAAGAGGCTGTTAATTCACTGATTTCAGCTGTAAACTCAGGCGGACAGCGACCAACCCAGGTCAGGGTTACTGCCCTGAAGGTTCTCCTTTCTCCTTCATTACAATTTCACACTCAGCTTCTTTCTGATCCTGGGACAGAAATCACTCTAAAATATTTTTTTTTCTGTTCAAAGCACCTCAGTTTTTTAGGATGCTGCAGACTCCAACTCTGCAAGAGCAAGGGAGATCAGAAACGTTGTTTTGGGTTCTCCACAGCTCTGGAATGTGGGTTCCACAGGGACCATGGGCTAAAGTCCAGGGCAGGTCCTCTGAACTGTTCAACCCTAGTGTTCCACAGTATGACCACCAACAGTCTCCCTGTAGAGCAGAAAGTTGGTCCAGAATACTTTGAAGGTCCCTTCCTACCCAAATCATTCTATTACTGAAGTGTGTGGAGATGGCTTGGCTTCTTCCATGGCTCCCTTCCCCAGTGGGTCTCATCCTACCAGGCAGTGTTCCCACACCTGGGACCTCCTCCTCCACTTGCCATGACCATCACCTTCCCAGGGGACCCATCGTAATCATCAGTCAACAAACAAACAAACAAACTGTCCTCGTAGCTTAACATCAAAGCATAGCGCTGAAGATGCTAAGACAACACCAACAAAATGTCCAAGGACAAAAGACTTAGTCCTAACCTTGCCATTGATTATTGGGAAACATATACGTGCAAGTATTGAAACAGAGGAAGACCCTGACAGGATTAACTCCTGACAGCATTAACTCCTGTAAGGAAACAAAGCAAGGTCCTGATAAGGCCACAGGGTGTAAGACTCTTTTCCTAAAACAAAACATTGCCAAGGCACCAAAAGACTGAAACCACACAAAGGAGCAGATAAGAGGACAGAGTAACGGCCTAAGTCCGAAATGGTCTTACAACACCAGAGCGGAGTTAGCAAGAATCAAGAAAGGTAAATAGTTCAACCCTGAGGAAGACTTTGTTACTTCATCTGAAGACCCCCAGAGACCCGGAGACATATCCCCAAAAGACGACTCTGCCCAGACTCCACCCAGACTCCGCCTGTTATGCATATTATAATTACATGTTGCAATCTTATGACTATGTATGTAAGGATGTTGCAACCTCCCCTTTTAACTGTATAAATAACCTAACCCTTTTACCTGACCAGCGGAACTCTTTGTCCAGCGCGAGCTGGGAGTTCCCTGGATCCGAAAATAAATACCTTTACTGTTTAAAAGCTTAAAATTCTGTCTCTAAACAGTTTTGTAGGCCTTTTTGGGCTACAGTATCCACACCCCGGTGTAAATGCCCTCAGCTATCTTATAAAGACAAGAGGAGCAGGTATCAGGCACACTGCAGGCAAACTGCAGCCCCAGACACATGGCTTAGCCACACCCCCACTGGTGTTCAGCAGTAATTAACTTGCCCCAGGGGCGAGGTTGGAAGATGGAAATGGGGGACACCGAAGTTGTGTCCTAGGGGAGATGGGGACATCAGGCTCAGGTGGAAAATGACCAACCCAGTGGGTACTGCCCTGAAGGTTCTTCCTTCATTTCCATTTCACACTCCACTTGTTTCTGCTCATAGAACAGAATTCATTCTGAAATATTTTTTTCTATTCAGAGCACCGCAAGTTCTGGGAGGCTAGAGACTCCATCTCTGATAGAACAAGAGAGATCAGAGGCATTGGGTTGTGGTGCCAGGACTGGAACTGTGGCAGCTTCCAGAAGCTTCCCACATCATCCCCTGTGGCCCCCTCAGAGCCCTGCTTGGGCTTCCCCCAGCATCTCAGATCCTTTCAACATTACAATGTGCAAAAGTGCCACAGCAGCACCTGCCAAGAGGGGGGGGACAGACAACACTGTGTGCAGAAAAAGGAAAGGGTGTGCAAGGGCCAAGGAGCGTACAAGGGCGAAGGGGCATGCAAGGGCGAAGGGGCATGCAAGGGCGTGCACACAAAGCCCCCTGCAAAGGCCACGTCTGCAGCAGGGCAGAGATGTGATGATTCTATGATTCTATGATACTTTGATTTTTTTGTCGTGACTTTGATTTCTGGAGATATGTCTTCAGTCTTCTCTCAGTATCTGAGGTTCATGCAGTGATCCTCAAATTTCCTAAAGAGCTGTCCTAAAAGATATTTTCTAATATCAATTACATCTTCAAGACGTGAAGAGCTCATTGTTAATAATCGGTGGAGTAAAGGAGGAAGTTTTCAAAATGAGAGGAAAGGGTCTAGACGAATTCTCCACGTGATAATGATCAAGAGGGTCACCTAAAAATGTCTTTACCTGAAGGAAAGTGATAGAAAAAATGGAAAGTCTCCCTTATGAGGGAAAGCTGAGAGAGCTGGAGTTCTTCAGCCTGGAAAAGGGGAGAATGAAGGGAGAAGTCATTCATGTTTACAAATACACAAAGGGAGAGAGTCAGGAGGATGGTGTCAGGCTCTTCTCAGTTATGCCCAATGACAGGACAGCTCTGGCACAGGCTGCTCAGGGAGGTCGTGGAGTCTCCTTCTTTGGGGACATTCAAAACTGTTGGGGAAACAGTTCAGAAATATACAGATTGTGAACAAACCTGACTTACTTCAGCTTAGGCTACAGTGGGTTAATGGTTATTGAGGCCTAGTTACAGGTTTCTAAAAATGAGCTAATGGGAAAGAGATAACTTAATTGGCAACAGAGGAGGAAAATAATTATGTGGGAAGAGTGGTTCCGTGAGAATGGAATGTGTAATTGGAATACAAAGCCACCTGCATGATATGATGGTGTAAACAAGGCTTCTCTATATAAGTGAGTAAAAATTATTAATAAACGATTTCATACGATCATATTGATGTGTACATGGAATCCTTAAGCGTCCGCAGACTTTTTTTCCCACAAATGGCGCCTGAAAGGACTAAGGATGGCCCGGAAAAGGGACTCTCATGCTGTTGCTTCCAGGAGCGATGAAGACAGCTGGAATGAGAGGGTAGCGGAGAAGCCAGTCGAAAGGAGATTGCTGCCCCGGAAGTCTATGTAGCTAGTGCCCGGCGACGGAATAAACGAGCTCGGAATTGAAGAATCTTGCCCTGATCAGGTGAGCGGCTGGGGAGGAGATGAGGTCTACACTCTCTAAAGAAGAAGAGGCAGTCGTTAAGCTCCTCCAATGTATTCTCTCTAAGAGGTTTATTACATGAAGGCAGGACCATTACTGAAATGGGCACAGGATAGAGACTTGGTCCCCTCGATGGGTACTGTTTTTGAGTTACCTACTTGGGAAGCCATAGGTATTGCCCTATGGGATAAAATTAGCTATGGAGATAAGGTGGCACAATGCTTAGTGACACTCTGGAAATTGATTAGAGAAACCTTAAAAGAAATGAAAAGTGAGAGGGCAGCATCAGCATCAGCGTTTGCTGCCATAACGCCTGATCTACCAGTACTGATGAATGCTCAAAATATGGACTTGACCTCTAAACAGTTATTTGAGACACCTAAAGAACCCCCACCAAAACTTGCAGGGGCTGTACTGATTCAAGCTCAGCCAACTGTGCCATTTGACCCTGGGGGTCGGATGAAAAGTAAAAATGGGACCAAGAAGCAAAAACAAAAGCGACCGAAAAGACCACCAGAATTGTCGGAGGACCCAGAGGGAGAGAATCCAGAGAACACAGGCGAGGAATCTTGGAATGCAGACCCCCTCCCTCAGGCCCGCCTGCCACGGCTCCCGGCCGCTCTGCCACCGCTGCCTTCCTCTCCACCTCCACCACCTGATTTATCTTCTTGACCACAGTTGCCATCAATTAATCCTCTGCTTCACCTGTCAACACCATCAGTGCCTGCTATAGAGCCTGCCTCCGCAGACTTTTTTCCCACACAAAACCCACCAGGAATTTTTCCTATGTGACCTCCTGTAGGTGACACCGCTCTGGCAGGGGGTTGGACTCTGTGATCTTTTGACATCCCTTCCAACCCCTGACTTTCTGAGAGTCTGTGATTTTCTACTCAGCACTCAAGGCTGTTACCAAGATAAGTTGTGGGGAGTTATGGGGAGTGCTCCTTCCCATCACTCCCATCTCTCTTGCAGGTATCTTGCTGGACTGTCTCAAGGACAGGCTGTTTCCCACTTGGGATATTTTTTTCCCAAATTACAACCTTGTTTTCTCTAATTCTTACTGTTTCATTGCTATGTGAGCCCTATTTTTATTCTGCGTCTCTCCCTTCTTCACTTTTGTGTGATTTTTCACCAAATCTGATTTTTTACATAACTTTTACTTCTTTCATTTAATAAATGACATCAGGACTGTATGCTCTGTGCTCCCCTTTCCACTGCTTCCTGCTGCCCTGTCACCAGTATGGGGAGGTTTTGCTTCCACCACCTTTTAATTCCACATCAAATTCAAACTCAGTCTTAAAAAACTCAGATTCACTCCAAATATTTCCTTCATGTTCCTTTTGATCCCCAAAACCAGGTTCTTCACACTCTCTTCAAAAACCAATCCCCACCCAGAGCAGAGATATTTGTTTTATTAAGTTCTTCCGAGAAAGGTGCCAGGAGACATTGCCCTAAAGCCTGAAGCCCTTTGGAGAAAACATTAGGGTTTGCTATGCAGACAAAAGACAAAGAAGAACCTTTGGGGCAGTAAAGGCTACCTTGGTCATTGGTCATCCTGATTTACACCTGAAAGCACTGATTCAACAGCTTCTTATCTCCAGGCTCCTGAGGTCTTTGTTTTGTGATCAGGTCAGGAAGGGCATCCTCCCATTCCCTCCTTCCCTCCCTCATGACACCAGCCCTTTAGGTTTTAAAGCCTGGAATACCTTATGGAATAACTCAATATTGCCAAAGTCTACAGAAGGACCAAAAGTGAGAAAAAATTAATTAGGGCATTTTGGACTGCCAGAAAAGAAAGACGAGTGCTGCAGGTCATCCAAAGGACGTAGTTACAAAGAGTAAGACAATGAAGGCTTGTTAATGCTGTTTTGTTTCTTTACTAGAGAAAGAATTGCTCCTATAATTGGTGATCTGACATTATGTCCTTTAACTCAGTATCAGTCAGTAGTGTATCTGTAATGATGAGGTTCACTGTCACCTCACATCTGGTGTTAGAGATGTTAAAGTGCTGCCTTTGCGGAATTACCACCCAGCACCCAACCATGCCCATTGTTGGGAAAAAAACAGTATCTCAGCTCTGTGTTTGATTGCCTTGATGCAGACTGGGTGAACAAACCTGGATTTGGGATAAAAGTTTAGGTGATCTGAATGGGACACCACTGCTCTGCCTTGCCTGGTTTGTCTTGCTGCATGTGACAGGGAGGAGGGACTGGAGTGGATTCCAGTGTGCATGCTCCCTCAGCTCCTCTCCCTTGACAGGCAGTAAGGGATACCAGGTGCAATGCTTGGATTGAGATATTGTGGAAAATCAGGGAAAAGAAATGGTATACATCTTGTACTCTTTAGGATGACTCTTAAAGCATGGGGACAAACTTAAAAGGTGATTTCCCACCAGAAAAAAAATTTTAAAAAATTAATCATTACAGTAAGTAATGGTTGAAATTAACATTTTCAATTGGAAGATAGATAAAAATATTCTCAAAATGGGGACTTTCTGTATTTATAATTTTGATATGTGAAAATATTTCATTCTTATTTGGATTTGCTATGCTCTACTGTTGTGAACTTTGTGATCATTGTACATAGTTACTGCATATAATGCCACCAATTATTCTCTAATTTGGAGTACCCTATCCTAAAAGACATCAGTTTGTCAAATACACCTTTTGAACAATTGAATTGGAAATGCTTTTTGAGAACTAAATTCACAGGTACAGCAAGTCCCAAGGATGTTGCTACAGAACGCTTAGCTTTGGAGGTGACACTGCTTGAAGAACAAGGACTCTGCACATCATCCATATCACCGCTGCCTGAATTGAAGAAGCTGGAGTGAAGATGCTAAGCTTGTAGCCATCAAAATATCATTGCCTAATGATATTGACTTATGATAACATCATGCCCTGTTGGGAGTTTTTGGAAGAAAACGAACATATGAGCAATCCTGACTATTTAGCTTTAGCCAGAGTGAGCTAAGGGCCTTGAGACCCAGCTGCAAGGTTATTAAAAGATCAGCTATGTGCAAAAGATTGGCAGCTGAAAAGAAGAATTACAGGATGGGAAAGCATTGCATAGACAGCACATAAACAGTTGTATTTAACCAGTTCTGAGCCCCTGAGAAAAAGAAAGTTACGGCAGATAAAAAGTTGCAAACAGGATGCCTGTGATCAACAAAGCAGGACAAGAACGATAAGCAGTACCCTATCGCAATGTGACAACAGCTGTGTGAACAGCTACACGCAGCCAATCAACATGAGCCACGAAGATGCCAAGACCATATAAATGTAACGCTTTGCTTAATAAAATTGAGCTTAGTTGCTAACTCATATTGAGTCGTCTCTTTGCTCCGTAATCCCATACCCTCTGACAATGCCTTGTGATATTTGGACTCATGGGGTGAGGGGATTGCATTGTTGAGATGTCATTTGAGTTTGTGGGTTTTGTGATCAAAGGAATCAACCTTTGTGATTGCACATCCTGAACAATGAAGTATCTACTTTTGTGCTTTTATTATCTATATACTCATACATATTTATGAGTGATTTGTGTTCCCTAAAGCTTGCCTGAAAAAAAACTTTCGGTGTTAGAGGAACAGAACTGATATTTTGACTGTACAGAAAAAGACCTTGAGTGTCATTTCATCTTAATCTGATCAAGGGGTATTTGGATGGTCTCAGGAGGCTGTCACTCTTTGTTCACCCTCCAAGGGTAACTTTTCCCTCAAAGGGAAAATCTGGCCTGGGAGATGGAATCTCCTTTGGCTGTTGTCTGGGTCAGGCCATGGGATGTGACAGTCCTGTGCAGAAGGGAGTGGTTTTGCTGGAGTGCCTCAACATTTCCTGTAGTCCCACAGGGCTGTGCTTGGCCACTCAATTGAGCAGCTGCCATGATTGAGGTTGGACCACCCCTGGCACCTCCAGTGTCACCCGTGGCTTGCATGGGAAGAGGAGGGAAAGGAGATTACCCCTGGCACTGCCTGGGTGTCCAGTGGGAGAGTGGGAGAAGCAGAGGTTGTGTCTCTAGAAGGGAACTAGTTGTGCTGGAAAGGAGGGAGGGGACACAAGCAATGACTTCAGTGTGTGTTGCATTGGGTTCCTGGGGAGAACCAGGGAGAGCTGGAGGGAGCCCCGAGAGAGTTGAGCAAGTGGCAATTTCTGGCGCTGGTCCTGTGCTGCTGGGCCGGGCTCCTGAGACTGAGAGAGCTGCTGGCAATCAGAGAGTGCTGCAGAGAGAGAGCTCTAGGCAGGAGCAGCTCCTCTGCAGAGAACAGCAGGGCTGAGGGCACTGCCTGCAGGCAGCAGGGCAAGGCAGAGGAGGGAGAGAGAGGAGAATGGCAGCCTGAGTTGGGAGGAGAGCTTAGAGCTGCCTGGGGGAGAAATCTTCCGAGCCTCTGCCATGGTGAGTCTCTGGCTGCAGGGCAGTGAAGCTGGGCTTCCTGGAGAGGGTCTTCTCCAGCTGGCAGCCTGTGCCACAGCTGATGGGATCCTTCTGGAGGATATTGTGGGCAGGAGGAAAAGGTTTGGAAGGGCAGGGCTGTCCTGGAGCAGCGTCAGAGGGAGAGGCCATGGGGCGGCCTTATGCTGGGGATGGCTGTAGGGACTGAGGGGGTGGGTGTGTAGGCAGGGGTGCCCAGGGCTGTCCTTCAGAGCAGGGACTCTGCTGCCTGCCTGCCTGCCAGGGGCAGATCTCAGCCTGCCCGGGGAGCTCCCTGGTGATGGCAGAAGCTGTGTCTGGCAGGAGACAGGGAGGACAGGGCAGGGTCCCTCTAGTTTTGAGACGGTTCTGTTGGAAAGCACTGCTCTTGGATCCAGATCATACCCAGAGTATTTCAGGGGATTTTGTTATACACTCTCAGGGCACAGATTCCTGGTGGGAACTTTGCTTTCCTCAGGCTGCACTTCCACTTTTCTCTGTCCTGTAAGGGTGGGAGTGAACCTCATCTGGGGTGATGTGATCAAGGGCTTTGAGTCCCTGCACCATGACTTCCAGATTCTTCATGCTCCATCACCCAACAGATACATCCAGCATCACCTTCCCAGGTCCATCAGGGTCCGTGTGACAGCAAAGCCCTCAGCCAGCCCATGGGGTCTGGGGTGTTGGGCACCTCCTCCTCCATCTGCTCACACAAGAGGTGAAGTGCATCTGTGCTGTGCTGTGCCCACCTCCCCCTGCCCAGGGGCTGGAGGTGCCTGCCAGGCATTATCACCATCTGGGAGGGGTTGTGCAGGGTTGGGTGAGGGAAAGGCTTTCCTGAGTGCCCCCTCTGCCTCTCTCCATGCCCCCCTCAGCTGCTCTTGCTGTTAATGTCAGGATAGGACCGGGAGTTTCAGCTGCAGGAACAGCTCTTGTGGCTCCTCCCATGCAGATGGTTTCAGGCAAAGAGGTGTCCAGCTGTGCTCTGCCCTGGGAAGCTCTGGGCAGTGCAGTCTGAGTGAGGCTGGGCAGTGAGCTGACCTCCCTTCATCAGATGCCCTCATTCCATCCCTGGGCTGTCTCCTTGGGCTGTCTGTCCAAGCTGTGAGCTGCCTTCCAGGGGGCACAATGAGCCTCGTGTGTCCTGGGCTGGAAACGGGGTGCTGAGACCTTGAGAAAGGGTCAGACGCTGAGTGCTCTGAGCTGGGTCCCTCTGCTCTCAGCAGGGAGAGACAGAGACACAGCCCAGCTCCCCCTTCTCTGCATGCAGCTGCAGGCAATGCTCTTTGCTCACTCTGTTCTGCCTGAGTGCTGCAGCAATGCTGAGGGTTTCTGATACCCAAGAACACTCCTCAGAGGAGATGGGGGGAGCTCTAAAAAAAAAAACCAAAACATAAAAAGAAACCTCTTAAACTGCCTTCTGTTTTGAGGGTTCCTTTACTCAGGGAGGACAGAAGCTGCAGTGCCTTTGGCATCACTAACAATCTCACATAAAAAATGAAAAACGTCCACTCTAGGATTGGTCCCTGTCCCCATGATTCTCATGAAGCCCCTGTTGCACAGCTGGGACAACTCCTTGGCAGCCAGTGAACAGAGTCCCTGCTCCTCCAGACACAAACAGCAACAAGCAGGTCTGCAGCCATGGGCTTCAAGGAAGAACTCCTAGAAAAGTGTGTGTGTAAGAAGGAGATATGGAAGGGGAAATGGGTCTCATTTTTCAGAAATTTGTCTCCTAAGTTATTGTGTTTCCCCCTCAAACAGCTCTCTATGCCTTTTAAAATCAGCAGATGCCCAACAGCAGCTCCATCAGCCAATTCCTCCTCCTGGCATTTGCAGACACGCAGGAGCTGCAGCTCTTGCACTTCTGGCTCTTCCTGGGCATCTACATGGATGCCCTCCTGGGCAACGGCCTCATCATCACCACCATCGCCTGTGACCAACACCTCCACACCCCCATGTACTTCTTCCTCCTCAACCTCTCCCTCCTCGACCTGGGATCCGTCTCCACCACTCTGCCCAAAGCCATGGCCAATTCCCTCTGGGACAACAGGGGCATCTCCTACAAGGGATGTGCTGCACAACTCTTTCTCTTTTTATTCTTCATCACAGCAGTTTTATCTTCTCACTGTCATGTCCTATGACCGCTATGTGGCCATCTGCAAACCCCTGCACTACGGGACCCTGCTGGGCAGCAGAGCTTTTGTCCACATGGCAGCAGCTGCCTGGGGCACTGGGTTTCTCACTGCTCTGCTGCACACAGCCAATACATTTTCCCTGTCCCTCTGCCAGGGCAATGCCGTGGTCCAGTTCTTCTGTGAAATCCCCCAAATCCTCAAGCTCTCCTTCTCACACTCCCATCTCAGGTAAATTTGTGTTGTGGTTTTTGGTTCTGGTTTGGGTATTGGCTGTTTTGTTTTCATAGTGGTGTCATATGTGGAGATCTTCAGGGCTGTGCTGAGGATCCCCTCTGAGAAGGGATGGCACAAAGCCTTTTCCACATGCTTCCCTCACCTGGCCATGGTTTCCCTTTTTCTCAGTATAGCCATCTTTTCCTACCTAAAGCCCCCCTCCATCACCTCCCCATCCCTTGTCCTGATGTTGTCATTTCTGTACTCGATGGTTCCTCCTGCAGTGAACCCCCTCATCTACAGCCTGAGGAACCAGGAAAGCAAGGGTGCTTTGTTTAAACTGATTACAGGATTGTGTTCATAAGGAATAAAATTCTGTTTCTTTTGCATATCACTGATAATGTATCTCATATCATTCATAATGTGTCTCATTGCAGTCCCAGCCTTCCTTTTGGAGGTTTTTTATGGTGATTGATGATTTCATTCTCTTTATAATACTGTGCACAAAGAAATTGCTACGTTTCCAGTTCCGTACCTTCATTTTTGGTTTTTACCAGAACTTTCTTGAAAGTTTTTTGAAATATGATCTATGTCCTATTCTTAAAAAAAATAAATGTCCCAGCAGTGATTTCTTTACCTGATGTCCTCTTTCTGAGACTTCCTAGGATGTTAGGTTTTGGTCCAGTCACACTTGGAGTCCCCTGAGAAGAAATTTAGAAAGCAAGGGGTTTTACACTGATCCTCGTGACTCAATGGGAGGGACCTCCTCATTGTATTCCCTGATTCCTGAACAAATCTCTCCAACCTGATCCTGGCTCTATTTCCACTATCCCTCTACAAATCATTGCCTCAGGTCTCCATCTCAGCCACGCCAATTTTTATACCTACACATCCCTTCCACATATTAGCAGACAAATTCTTGACATTAGATCCTATTAAGTCACACCTTCCATATTAAAATCACCTTTATCTGGTGATTTAGGGAAGCGGGAGGTAATCTGGGGAAAGAATACATCTTTACAAAGGGCCAAATCAGCCTCACCAACCTCCTGGCCTTATACCTTGGAGTAATTGCAGCAGTGGACGAGGCAAGAGCTGCAGACATCATCTACCAAGACTTGATATGATCCTCTACAACATTCTCATTGATGAATTGGAGGGAGATGTGTTTGATGGATGGACAGATGGATGAGAAAGGAAATGGCCTGTTGACCTCAGGCAGACAGTTATGGTTAGAGGATCAGTGCCCAAGGGAATGCTGTTAATGAAGGATGTCCCTTCTGGACTTAAAGGTACCTTCTAAATAGTAGTGGATGTCCCCATTACTGATTAGCATCTTCATCAGTGACAGAGATGGTGGGATCAAGTGATCACTCAGCAAAGTTTGCAGATGAAACCCAGCTCATAGGCATATTTGATTCACTTGAGGGTAGGGATGTTAACCAGAACTACCTGGACAGGTTTGAGTAGTAGGTCTTTGCAAACCTCATGAAGTTCAACAAGGACAAGTGCAAGGTCCTGCACCTGGGAGGAGGAAATCCCCACTGTCAGTAAAGACTGGGAGATGAATGATTGAGAGCAGCCCTACAGTAAATGACTTGGGGATCCTACTGGGTCAAATCTTTTATGACAGGGTAACCCACCTAGCTGATCAAGGGAAGCCAGAGGGTGTAATATTTCTGGATTTCAGGAAGGCTTTTGGTACTGTCTCTCATAGCATCCTCCTGGATAAAATGTCCATCATACAGCTGGACAACCATGCTATGTGATGGGTGAGCAACTGGCTCACAGGTGGAGCACAAAGAGTGACAGTGAATGGCATCACATCAGGCTGGTGACTGGTCACAAGTGTGGTCCTGCAGGGCTCCATCCTTGGCCCAGTCCTCTTCAACATCTTCATCAATGACTTGGTGTAGCAGGAGGAGGCATTCTTGCTCCTGAAGCTCGATGAGCTGCTGGTCTCTTCCAGGACTCCAGCCACCACACAGTGCTTCCAGGGTAGAAGTGTAGCGGGAAGAGCCTTTCTTGCTCCAGAGGCTCGACAAGCTGCTGGCCTCTCCATGCCTCGCACCAGAGTGAGCTGAGCTTTCTCTGTGGGTGTGTGTCCCACCTTTATTGGTCCCCTGGTCTTGCTCATGCCCAATAGGGGCCTGTCCTAATCAGACACAGGTGGACTCACACCCACTCACTGGCAATTCGAGGCACCTGGTTTATATTGTTTCTCTACATTTCCCCCTTTTTTTTTTTTTTCTTACAGCAAAGCTTTCCCGGTTTGCCCTAGCTTACAAACATTTTAACACTGATTACAGAATACAGACATACAGGATTTTTCTTTGGGCCCCGCGGGACACTCAGCTAAGAGCATCGAGGGGGCGCCGAGTACAGGATTTTTACACACAGGATTTTTTACACAACACTGATACACACATTCTTTTTTTAATTTTTCTTCGGGCCCCGCGGGACACTCAGCTAAGAGCATCGATGGGGCGCCGAGTACAGAATTTTTTACACAAACATACACTTATAGCTTACAGGCAACCGTTCAATGTCAGCCCAGGCACTTTTTCACAAAGTCTCTACCTTTTGAGTTGTTCTTCTCCCTCCTGTATCTGCTCTTCTCTTGGCTTCCCTCTGCTCAGGGGCTTCCAAAGAGAGAATCCTTATCTTGGCTTCCCTTTGCTCAGGGGTTTCCAAAGAGATTTCTGGTTCCTCATGGGTTTCTGGTTCCTTCGTGGGATTCCATTTTTTTTCCATTTTTTTTCTCTGGTTCCTCCGTGGGATTCCATACCATGGGATTCCATCCTCCTGGCTTCCCTCTGCTCAGGGGTTTCCAAAGAGAGGATCCTTATCTTGGCTTCCCTCTGTTCAGGGGTTTCCAATCCAAAGAGCTTGCTGGTCATACCTTTCAGGGAGAGTGTTAGCCCAGGCACTTTTTTCAAATCAGGGAGAATGTTCCTGTTGCCAGCTCCTCACACTGCTGCTTTTTTAGATGTCTGTATGTGTCCTGGTTTGGGCCAGGATAAAGGTGATTTTTCTGTCTTGTGCTTTTGCTTTTAGCTAAGTCTCTTGTAAGTGGTTGCACTTGCTGAAATTAACAGCAAGTTTCTCAGACAGTGTGTGTTTCTAGGATTGATAACACTTGATGTTTATAGTTACTGCTAGAGACTGGTATGCAGAGCCAAGGACACTGCTCAGCTCTGAGGAAAACATTTTACCGTCCAGGAGGATACAGAGGTCCCACCTGCAGCCCTCCTTTGGGGAGGAACAGACAAGATAGATGCCAGAATTGATCAAACAGAGTATTCCATCCCATATATGTCACACTCAGTATAAATTTGAGGCATCACGAGGGCCGAGCCAGATCTTTTCCGGATTTCCAGATTTCCAGACTTCTGGATTTCCTGATTTCCCTTCCTCCCTTCCTTCACCCGGTATCCTGGAAGGATCCTGTCCGTTCCTCTGCCTGTGGTCCTGATCCGTGCCAGCCCATATCTGTGTGTTCCTGCCTCCAGTTCCTGACTGCTGCCGACTCCAGGAGTCCAGCCTGGACTTTCCCAGGGCTGCCCTGCAGCCTCGGTGGTGACGTGAGAGTTATTGGGGAAAGGAGGGAGGAATGTGGTTTCCATTTTCCTGTATATTTGTATATATTTAGTAATTTTTCCTATTTATCATTACTGTTCATTAAAGTTGTGTAGTTTAGTTTCCAACCCATAAGTCTCTCTCCCTTATTCTCTCTCCTTTCTCTATCAAGGAGAGAGAGATTAATAGAGAGCGTCTGTTATTCGGTTTAATTGCCAGGCCAGTGTTAAACCGTGACAGTATGTTGCCCGCATTCTCCACCAGATGTAGCGGGAGGAGCCATTCTTGCTCCTGAAGCTCGATGAGCTGCTGGTTTCTTCCAGGACTCCAGCCACCACACCCTGTCCTAATCAGACACAGGTGGACTCACACCCACTCCCTGGCAACTCGAGGCACCTGGTTTATCTCGTTTCTCTACAACTTGGGTGCAGGACTGGAAGGAATCTGAAGCAAGTTTGTGGATGAGAGACCTCGGCAGGTGTCGTGATCCGTTTATTATTTTATATTTTGATTATGAGGATTTCTCAGCCTCTGCTTCAGAGATGACGCATAAAATTGCAAGATAACACGTTTTGACACTTAAGTTACAAGGATTTAATTTTAGGGAAGGGAAAACAAAATATCACAGTTAAAGGGTAAACAATTCGCTACTTTTGGAGAGATGAGTCGTTAAGGAAAGAAAGGAAGAAACAAGAGGGTAATTTAAAATGTTTCACCACTAGTTGGTCCTAGTGGAGGGGGGGAGGGGTAGGAGTCGTTTTACCGCGCCGCCGCTGCAGTCGAAAAGCTGCGTCGCCATTTTTTTTTTTCCTTTCTTTCACGTGCTCGCCTCCCGGAGTGTGTGGGGTAAGAATTCAGGACGCTGTGAAAGCTGCTTGCCGTTTGTGCCTTCGGGACTGCTTGCCCGCCTTTCTGTGCCTGGCTGGAGTTCGTAGTCACAGGAGCTGACTTCCACGTGGTTCTTCGGAGCTGCTGGCTGCTGCTGGCTTCTGCTAGCTGCTGCTGGCTTCTGCTTTTCAGTTCTTTCTGGGGGATTTTTATAATGCAAAGGGGAGCGGGTCCCCCTCTTTTTTCCTTTTGTGTGAGTTATTCATAAAACAGGCTTTTTTTGCGTTGAGCATACTTCCCAAAAGTTACCTTATCAGTTCGTTAAGATATGCTAAATTCACAACGTCTGGCCAGATGTCAGGCGCCAGGAATTTGTTGTCCTGTTTGCCAGTCTTTAGATATGTTAATGTGGCAGCATTTTTGATATGTGAGCTTAAAGAAAAAAACCTAAATAATTCTTGCTCAAGAATCAAAAATTTTTAAAGTGTTTACATTAGCAGGTTAGAGAGATGGGCAATCAGCAGCCACAGGAAGGACAAGTGCTGAACCACAAGTTCAGCAAGTGCTGAATCACCAACCACAAGGGCAAGTGCTGAATTCTGCACCTGGGATGGGGCAACCCTGGTGGCAAGTACAGACTGGGGAATGAGTGGCTGGAGAGCAGAGAGGGACCTTGGGCTCCTGGTTGATGGCAAACTGGACATGTGCCAGCAGTGTGTCCTGGCAGCCAGAAGGGCCAACCATGTCCTGGGGTGCATCAAGCGCAGTGTCACCAGCCAGTCCAGGGAGGTGACTGTCCTGCTCTACTCTGTACTGGTATGGCCTCACTGTGAGTACTGTCTGCAGTTTTGGGCACCCCAGTATAGAAAAGGCATCAAGGTGTTGAAGAGTGTCCAAAGGAGAGCAACAAGGATGGTGAAGGGTCTGGAAAGGATGACTTATGAGGAGCACCTGAGGTCACTTGGATTGTTCATTTGGGAGAAAAGAAGGCTGAGGGGAGACCCCATGGCAGTCTATGGATGCTCACGAGGGTAAGAGATGGTGCTGGTTCTGATTTCTTCACTCCTGTGACCAATGAGAGGACCTGGGGAAATGATAGGAAACTTAATCAGTGGAAGGGGATCTCCTCATCTCAGCTCTTCTTCCATGCTTGATGTCAAGAAGCTGCACAAGGAGTCGACATTGCAGAGATTGTTGCTGTCCTTCTTTCTCTGTGGGCTTCCTGTTATGCCATCATGGTCCCAGGGGGGTTTGGGGATGTAGGGCTGGTTCCTTTGTCACTTTGTTGTCCAAAGCCCTCAGGGATGGTGAATGTTCTGCAATAAAGACAGCCTATGGCACTAGAATCCGGCAGGGCACCTCTGCGCACCCTCCATGGCCACCCAAGAGCTTGTGTGGGAGGTGGTCAGTGACAGTGAGTACCATCAGCTGGGTCTGCCTCCCAGCTTTACCAGCACAGCCCATTAACAGAGTCAGCCCTGGGCACCCCAGCCCCGTGCTCTACAGAGCAGCATCCCCCAGCTCACGGCAGGGGGCAGCCTTGAGACAGGGTGCAGGGATGGGTGGCCAGGCCAGCCCAGAGGTGCTCAGCAGGGAGAAGGCTCTGTGGGAGCACAAACACCACCAGTTCTTCCCAGGGGTGCCATGAAGGTCAGCGGCACAATCCGTGTCCTCAGGTCACTTCACCTGGACACTAATGTCCCCTTGGAAGGCACCTGTATGCAGCACTTGGATCTGCTTCCTTCAACCAAGGTCCACCAGCCTGTCCCAGCTGCTGGCCACCATCTCTGCCCACTGTGGCCTCAGTGGTATTTTATGAACCTTTCGCACCTTTGAGTGTTTTCTGCTTGTGGCCACATCTTGCATTCAGTGCTGGGCTTTCAGTCACCTTCCGTGTAAGATTCTTGGGCTGGAAGCTCTGTTCTGAGAGCATAACTGCACCTTGGTTATGGACATTTCTGCTAGACATGAATGACCAGAAGGTGTATTACTTTCTGGTCAGCATCACCTCTGTCCCTGGGATTATGATGGGGCCAATGCTCCTGCAGGGCACTCCAGGCAGCTGAAGAACAAAAAAGGGATTGCTGAATCAGAGTGGGCAGAGGAAAGAAGGACATGGGGTGCACCCGGACTTCGGCAAGCCTTTTGACATGGTCTACCGTTGTCCCTTAATAGCCAGATTGGTGATGTCTGGATTGAAGAGCTGGAAGATGCTGTGGGTGGGGAGGTCACTAGTTGATGAGAGCCTAATGCCGTCAGTGATTCAAAGTCCTCCTGGCAGACAGTGATGATGCCTCAGTGACAAGCACTTCATCAAATTACATTCTCTCTCATTATAATGCCCTGTGGGATTGGACAAAGGCACTCTCAGCCCCTTTTTGGATGAAGCTATGCTGGAGGAGCCCTTGAGAAACCTCATCTGGTTCATCCTGCCTTGAGCAGGGTACTCAGACAAGGAGATGCTCAGGGGTCTCTTCCAGACTGGAATACTCTGTGACTCAATCAACCTTTCACTCCGAGAGCTGTTTGAAGACAGAAAAAGGATGGTGAAAAGGAAAAGACAGAGGGGCAGAACTAGAGCCCCAAAAATACCTCAGCTCTTCTGAGCAATGTTTCTTCATTTGAATCACTGGCAGAAACTTTCCATTGGTGAGTGGTAGTACAATATTATTTATACCCAGAATGAGTGTCAGGAGCTTGCAAGGACATCCAGATAGGGTTTATAATTTAAAATGTATGAATAAAACAATGATGGTTCCAGGAGAAAAAATGCTGAGTATTTCTGTAAGGTCAGACTTACTCAGCTATTGAAGAGAACCCTTTCCTGCAGAGATTCCTGCTAGGATCTCCACTGATGGCCTCAGTCATGACTTCCTAGAGCAGGCACAGGGTTGGCCATTGACTCAGATATGTCCTGGGTCAGGTCAAGCACCGGTGTGTGAAACGTGACCCAGGATGCCTGTGAGCCCTTCTGGAGCAGGAGCTGGGATGCAGGAAGGGAACATCTGGATGGTGCAGGGAATCCCCCACCTCCAGCACTGCTGGGCTGGCTGAGGGGGGTCCTCTCCAGCACAGCAAAACACTGTGTCCCCTGGGATGCTCTGAGAGGTCATGAAGGTCATTGCAAGGCTGACCCTGACAAGGTAAAAGATTTGGGGAGATCAGGGGGAACTGGGACAAAAAGGATGTGGATATGGGGGGTGGGAAATGATCTTGTCAAAGAGAGATGGAAGATCTGGATTAGATAAAATGTGGTGCTGCTAACGTTGAAGGTGCACTAACAGTGACTGAGGAAACTTTCCTGATAAGCCCTGGCCCATCTTGTACAGCCAATTCTTTCAGATACCGGATAGCTTATCCCAGCATAGCTGCTTTGACCTGTGGGCAGTCTATTTCTACTTTATAGGGATATTTCCTATGTGTATGAGTTGTGTAACCTACGTGTATCTCCTAAATGTGAGAAAAACCACTGTACCATGTACCACACTGTTGAAGGCCATATCACAACAATGGTTTGTAAGCAGCTCTTACCAAGAATGAACTACAGAGCAACACTAATCCCAGATAAAAAGCCACAGATAACATACTCAAAATAAAAAAGTTAAAACATGATTGGTTTAATTTCCAACCCTGTGAGATTTCCAAAGAAAATACTGTTATTCCCAACCAGCGGAGCCATCTAGGTATTCCTCCCGCTGAAGTCAAAAATCAAACCATTCATATAAATGAGTTGAATTTTGAACTGGGCTTGAGCTTATTCGCTTAAGCCCCAGGTTGGGCACCATTAAATCTGTCAGGGTTTAAGGCTGGGCTGGATATTAACCAATTGACAGATGCTCTCTTTCAATGCCCCTCCCCACCCTGATAAAGAAAAAAGAGAGAATAAGGGAGAGAGACTTATGGGTTGGAAAATAAACTACACAGCTTTGATGAAACAGAAATGATAGAAAAGAAAAATTACTAAATGTATACAAATATACAGAAAAATGGTACCATGTTCCTCCCCCCTCACCCCCATAAAGTGTCACATCACCACCAAGGCTTCAGGGCAGCCCTGGGAAAGTTCAGGCTGTACTCCTGGGGTCAGCAGGCCTGGTTTAATCCCAGATCACTTGTAGTGGTGATGGTGGGGTGATCATTGCCATCTTGGATTCCTCCCTCCTGGACCTTCAGATTAAAGCCTTTTTAAAGCAGTTTAAAGAAGGAGAGGTATAGACAGTGTAGGGCAGCCTGCAGGAGAGGTGGCCAAGGGCTCTGGAAGCCTGAAAGGCCCAACAGGACCAAGGGCTTTGTCAGCTCAGACATGGCAACTGCCTCAACCACCCTGGTCTACAAGAAGACATTTTGTCTTGAGGCTCTGGACTTTCTTTCCCCTTCTTGGGGAGGTCAGGATATGTCAGAATTTTTTTTTTTTTATTCCTCATTTTCATACTCCACTGTCTCCAGGAAGAGTCCTGACTCACAAGACAGGGCTCTCCCTTTGCATTGCCTGGGGTTCAGAGTTTGGCCTCACTCATTGATTAATAAATAAATAAATAATGAAAAGTCCTTGGCTTCAGAGCCACCTTTACAGAGCCTTTGCCTCCCTGCAGTCATGGCCTCCAGTGATCTGCTCTAACAAGGCCATGGGGAGGCTCTGGTAGCAATGGCCCTCAGTGGGGCCAATCAATGCTTCAAGGTACTTTCAGGTTCCATTCTGACTTCTGGAGCAGTTTGTTCATTCATCTCTCAGCACCTGCGGATCATGGACTCGGCACCAAACACACCCAGGGGCTCATTGAAATACAGAGAGCACTAAAGGGCCATGTTTCTCCATGGGATATTGTTCACATCTTCAAGACTTGTATAGATAATTGGAGAGGTTTTCCCACTGTAGTTAAGGAGGAAAATTTCATAATGTGATTAATGAAAACTGTTTTCTTCTGATAGAAGTTCCCTGAAATCTGACACTGTGTGGATAACTTTACTTCTCACCTCCCCAGCCCCACCATTCCTTTCATGTCCCACCTGGGACTTCCATCCCTGGTCCTTGCATCAGACTTCTCCTCTCCTCTCCTCTGCAGCTGGAGGTTACAGCTCCACTGCACCACCTCCCACCTGCTCTCCTTGTAGAACTGACTGCACATGGGCACAGCAGGAGTTTTCCTTTGTGCAAGCCAAGAAAAGTCAAACGGAGAAAGTGAAGAAGAATCTGAGGAGAAATGGTTTAGAGAGACAGATGGGAAAAGAGAGATGTGATCATCATGACAGAGGTGTCTAAAGAGACAATCAGGCTGCTGAAAGGCGAGCTTTGAACAACCTGCTGCTCAAAACAGCACCCAGGGGAGAGGCATCTGAATGAACAAAGAATAGGAGAAGGGGACAATTGGAGAGGAATAGGAATGGCCTTTGTCTGGACAGTCTGTGTCTAGAAAGGTGACTTTAGAAATGGTCACTGTTGGAAATGTCGGTTGACATTTCACAAAGTTTATGTCAAGGCTCTACAGTTGGTTTGCTCCTCACCCCTTCTTGGGGTGGTTGGGAGGTGTTGTGCATTTTTCCTACAGTTTTTATTGCTCATCTTCACACGACACTGCCCTCAGGAAATTCATGAACCGCAAGTGAGGGATGGGCTCTGATTTCCCATTACCTGGGGTTCAGAGTTTTGCTTGACCGATCCATAATATAAATAAATAAGTAAATACATAAACAAACAAATAAATAAATATCTCTTGCTTCAGAGCCACCTCTGAAGAATCTTTGCCACTGTGCAATCATGGCCTCCAGTGACATTGTCTAACAAGTCTCCTGGGAGGCTTTGTCAGTAACGGGACCCAAAGGGGACAATGAATACTTCAAGATAATTTAGGGGTTTTTTTTGGCTTTAACTTCTGAAGAGGGTTTTTTTTCAGTCTCCTGTCAACACCTGAGGATCATGCACTCAGTGCCACTGTCACCATGGGGCCCATTACAGTACTGAGCAGCCATGAGTCACTCTGTGGTGCTTTTAGTGTTAAAGACTTGCACAACAAACTGAAGAGGTTCAGGTATGGAGAAAGATTAAAAAGAGCATCAAATAAAAAAATTTTGACAAGTTCTATTTTACTGGTTTTCAGTTTAGAAATATATATTCAATTGGTATTGCTGCAGAGTGTCTCTGAATTAGGCCCGGACAGTGAGGAAAAACCTTTGAGATCAAACGCTACATGAAGAACATTGTTCCTCACCTCCCAAAATACAACATTGCTCTCATTGGCTCCCTGGGAAGGGTCTGTGATGATTTGCCTCCACCACCTTGTAACCACCCCCTTGGAAGTGCCACCACTTCTATCCTCCATCCAGTAGCTGCTGCTCATTCAGCTCAGACCTGTCCCCATGCTGCCACTTCATCCCCACCCACCCACCCTGCATGGCACCAGCATCATCGGGGTCTCTGCAGGGAGCCCTGAGCGCTGGCAGCAATTGTCCTGTCACACAATGAGGGGATGGGGGCACCCGCAGCGAGCCCGTTCCTGCCCTGCCTGCAGGACACCTTCCCTTAGGGGCAGGAGGAGCAATGCATGACAAGTGTCCCTTTCCAAAAGCCCGCAGCAGCCTCTCTTTCCTACGGCAGCTACTTTCTGCACTGCCATCAAGAACGCCCTGCAGGCCGCACTTTGCATTTCCCCCTAAGAAAGGGAATGGTCCTTCTTGGCATCACCCAGCACAGACAGAATGTCCTTGCTTCGGAAGAAAACTCAACACAAAAAGGGGGGACACTCACTCCCACTGGCTCACAGGTGCCAGTTGTGCCCTCCGTGCCTCCCACCGGCCCTGGCGCGCTGGGTTTGGTCGAGGGCTCTGCAAGAGAAGAGGAGAAGGGGGGAGGGGGGGGGAAGGGAATCCAAATGAAAATAGTCTCCAGCTGAGGCCAATAAAAGGTCAGACTGTCCCACCTGCACTGCTCTGGGGGAATTACAGGGGTGTAGGTGCAGCAGCACAGTGTCATGTGGAGGTGCTGAACAAGTGCCAGCTGCCAGCGAGAGGTGACAAGGTGGTGGTGGTAAATTGTCCCTATCCCTCCTAGGACCTCTTTGTCATTTCCTCCCCTCAGACTTTTGCCCTTGCAGGCTGCAGCTGGATGTTACAGCTGCTTTCCACCAGCTCCCAACCCATCTCCCTTAGAGAATTGCATCACTCATGCACAGCAGGAGAAATTTGCAAGCACAGAAATTTAAAATTGAGAAAGTTTCCTAAATGATAAAATTCACTCTTCAAGCATCTGCTGGGCACAAGCTGCCTCTAATGAGGCTACATTTCTACACAGGATAATCTGATAAGAAATATTTTTGTAGCTATTCGCAGTGAGATTTAAACATTATTAAAGAACTATATAAGGGCTGCTAAAAGACAGTTACTGCAGTCAGGGTCATTCCATACCGCAAGATGTTACACTCAGGACATAAAGTAGAGTGAGTGTGCTGCGGGTTTTGACCATTGCTTGCGCATTGGTTGGAAATTCATTGAAGAGTGTGAGGTACGGAAACAAACTTTACAGCCCAGGAAAGGTTCTAAAGCAGGGATGTGTAGCGGGAGGAGCTTCTTCCAGGACTCCAGCCACCACACAGCGCTTCCAGGGTAGAAGTGTAGCAGGAAGAGCCTTTCTTGCTCCAGAGGCTCGACGAGCCACTGGCCTCTCCATGCCTCACGCCAGAGTGAGCTTCCTCTGTGGGTGTGTGTCCCACCTTTATTGGCCCCTTGGTAATAGGGGGCCTGCCCTAACCAGGCGCAGGTGGACTCACACCCACTCCCCGGCAACTCGAGGCACCTGGTTTATCTTGTTTCTCTACAGGGATGTTCACTGCAGTGCTTGGCTGCTTGATCGTGGGTTATATGTGATGTAAGGGTTGATATAAAATGCCTGGGAGTAACTGTCTAGGGGTCACATTGACCAGAGAGAAGCTAAAACAGAATGCTTGTCTCTGATCAGATCTGTAAATCTTTTGTAAAGATAAGGTAAAGGTTTGTAAATTACTGTACCCTCAGCACTGAGAATGATATAAAAAAATGGGAAAGCCAGGCAAAAATCCAGCAGACAGATCCGAAGACCATGGGTGGTTTACAGAGACTGATGAGCCAAGGCTCAGTGCTGTGGAGACTGTGGGCATTAGAGGAGGATCCTGGGAGTGCCTGAAGGGTGGCTTTGGGCATGGTGGAGCATTTCTTCATAGTGGGAAACAGCTTGGGCAAGAAAGAATGGCCAGAAGTGCAACTTGGGATGCCTGGAGTGGAGAGCAGAAGAAAGAAACATCACTGCAAGAGCCATGCTGGGGAACACCACATCCCCCAGAAGAATCCTGGATCAGCCCAAGGCGCTGTGTGCCAAGGCAGAGGCAGGGAGGACACAGAGATGTCCGGAGAGGAAGGGGACAGCAAGGTGGGGAAGGCGGGTAAAGGAGTAGAGCCTGCAGGGCAAGAGGCACAGGGGATGGGACACCCCAGGACAGACTGTGGTGGAGATGAGAGAAGACAAAGCTGTGGAAAAGCTGGAGGCACACTTGGCAGAGCCAAGCTCTCCATGACTTTGCTGATGGCTCTTGTCTCTGTCCCTGATGGCCATGGGGACACAAGTGGAGCTTCCAGCAGCACTGGGGCTCAGGGCCTCCTTGTCCATGTGCAGGAGGCTGGGAGGTGCTGTGCCATAGTCCTGCCCTTGGCATTACCCATCTCCACATCCCAGTGCTTCCAGGAGAGCCCTGGGGGCTGAGGGAGGGACAGGATCTCCCTCCCTTGCCAGGGGCTAGGGCTCAGGGCTGGCACCTTTGGGGAATGGGCTCAGGGCTGGGCCCTTTGCAGTCCTGACACACAGCCAGGCTTCCTCAGCACCAGAGCCACCTGCACCTTCCTTTTCCCCACCTGCCATCACTTCCTCCTGGTTCCTGCTCCCCCCACACCCTGCAGGGGACGCTGCTTTCTCAGGGCTGTCCCTCAGAGGGACCCAAGCACACGGCAAGAAACTTTGGAGTTCCCTGTCTACAAGGGAAAATCTTATGAGAAATACTTTGGGTCAGGAGACACAAAAAGATAGACAGAAACACACTGACAGAGTTGGCTAAGGAGGCAATCAGAGTGCTGAAATGTTTGTGCTGAAATGTTTTGCTTTAACTCCCTGAAGCTGAAAATAATCAAAAGGCTTCTATCACTGCACACAATTCCCTGCCCTGTGCTGATCCTTCCTGTATCACGACATGTGATGGCCATTGTTCTGAAGCAGAATCATGCCAAACAAGCACTGCTTTGTGCGAGCGAGAAGATCCATCCAGGAATAGAGTAGGAGCTCTCTCTGGTGGTACTGTTGATAAAACAGAAGAACGCTGTATTTTTAACTCTTGCAGAGACTGTAACAATTTGTGACTCAGAGAGTTGAACTGTATCTCTCCAGGGTAATCTGCTGGGCCCCCCAGTTCAGGAAGGATATCGAGGTCCTGGAGCAGGTCCAAAGGAGGGCAACCAGGCTGGTGAAGGGACTCGAGCATAGACCCTAGGAGGAGAGGCTGAGAGAACTGGGGTTGTTCAGCCTAAAGAAGAGGCGGCTCAGGGGAGACCTCATCGCTCTCTACAACTACCTGAAAGGAGGCTGTAGCCAGGTGGGGGTTGGGCTCTTTTACCAAATGACTTTCAACAAGACAAGAGGGCATGGACTTAAGTTGTGCCAGGGGAAGTTTAGGTTAGATATTAGAAAGAATTTCTTTACGGAAAGAGTGATCCATCATTGGAATGGGCTGCCCAGGGAAGTGGTGCATTCTCCGTCCCTGGAGATATTTAAAAAAAGACTGGATGTGGCACTCAGTGCCATGGTCTAGCAACCGCAACGGTGGTTCAAGGGTTGGACTCGATGATCTCTGAGGTCCCTTCCAACCCAGCCAATTCTATGATTCTATGAAAAGACCATGGCATTTGAATAGCTGTATCAAATTCCTTTTTTTTTTTCATAGCTTGGTTACTGAAGATGTTTCACAATCATGGATCAGCTTTGCAAGGGTGTCCATGCTCAGTCAACCCCTCCCTCAGGACCCCATCTTAGTATTTTATCTATTCCTTATGGGTTTGATGGGCTCACCAAGCTCCAAAACATTTCAACTTTATCTCATCAGTCCAGAGTTACCTGAACCTCACTGTTCTTTTGATGTTCTTCAGTGGCCCAGCTGCCAGGTACCTGATGTCCTTTTACAAAAAGGTTCTGTTGATGACATCTTGCCAACATGAAGCCTGAGGGCAGGAAGGCTCTGCAGAGGGACCTGGGCAGGCTGGATCCATGGGCTGAGACCAATCGTGTGAAGTTCAACAAGGTCAGGTCCTGAACTTGGGTCACAACAACAGCACTATGGCTTGAGGCAGAGTGGCTGGAAAGTGCCAATGGAAAAGAACCTGGGGATGTTTGTCAACAGCAGCTGAGTATGAACCAGCGTGTGCCCAGGTGGCCAAGGCCACCAGCATCCTGACTTGTATCAGCAACGATCTGGCTAGCAGGAGCAGGGCAGGGATTGTCCCCCTGTGCCGGACACTGATGAAGCTGCACCTTGAATCCTCGGGTCAGTCTTAGGATATTCAAAACAAGAAGGACATTGAATGTGTCCAGCACACAGGGCGATGGAGCTGGGGAAGGTTCTGGAACACAAGTCTGATGAGGAACAGCTGACGGAATTAAATGAGTTCAGACTAGAGAGAAGAAGGCTGGGAGAACATCTTCTTCCTCTCTGTAAATCCCTGAAAGGCAGTGGGAGACAGGGGTTCGTGTCTTCTCCCCAGTGAAAAGCAGCAAAACAAGAGGAAATGGCCCCAAGGTCCACCAGGTGGAGGTTTAGAGAGTACTTTAGGAACAATTCCTTAGTGAAAATGGCCATGAGGTGGAACAGGCTGCCCAGGGAAGTGGTGGAGTCACCATCCTGTAAGGTGTTTAACACCATGTAGAGGAAGTACTGAGGGACACAGTTTAGTGGTGGATTCTGCAACATGATGAGTTAACTGCTTGAATTGAGGGGGGAAAAAAAGATCTTTTTCAAATAAAGTGGTGCCATGATTCTGTGATTCAAAATACCGAAGGAGACCTAATCAAGCCCATCCATGAGCTAAGGCAAACACGCTGAGCAGATGAAAGGACAGTGAGTGATGGTCTGCCATGCAGATTGCTGGTGGAGGAACTGTCTCTCTTGCAGCATGACCACTGCAGGTTACACTGCAGTAGAAGCCCCACTCCAGCACCTCCACATTGAGGCCCACGGGCAGAAGTGCAGATTGACCTCATGGGACCTCTGCCAGGGACAGCTTGAAACCCCAAATGCATCTTTTGAGCACCAGATCCCTTGGGTGAATGGAGAGAAGCCCTCTCTTGCCAAACCAACATGAGAGCCTCCAGGGCCCCTCTGCTGATCCCCAGGGTAATTTCTGGCTGGGGTCTGCTCCCCACCACAGATCCTGATCTCAGCACTGACTTTGTGGCAGCAGTGAGGCAGGAGCCCTGCAAAGCCCAAAGGTGCTATGTCCCAGCCTGGCTCTGCCCAGGTGTGGGACAGGGAGAGGGCAAGGCCAAGAAAAGGGATGGGTCTGGCTGCTGGATGTGGGGTCCAGCAGAGACGAGGAGTCAGGGGAGGGGATGGGCAGAGACGGGCACAGGTGACACAAATGGTGTCACAAATGGTGATGCTGGTTGTGAGGTCACTTCTGCTCCAGGAGCCTGATGGGTCAGCAGTTGGGCACCGTGGGGAAAAAATGTCCATCACAAACCTGCTCTTGCCAGCAGAGACAAGATGGGGCACAGGGAAAGTACAGAGGCCAAGGGGAGGTGGCTGGAATGGTGATGAGGAAGAGGTCACTGCCACTGCAGCAGCCTGCCTGGCCTTCTGGAGACCTTATGGCTAGCAAGCATTGTGAGTGCATCGGTGCATCAGAGAAGCCACAAGGCAGAAATTCCATCATTGAGAAGGGGAGGGGTGAGGCAGGTACCAGACATTCCCCAGAGTTCTGCTCCTGGAGGCACCTCTGTTACAGCAAGCTGACCAACCCTAGCAGACCGGGTTCATGGCCACCCTGCTCAGCACTGGCACTGACACGGGTGAAGAATCTTTTCTTTGTCTCCAGGTCCATCATCCCCTGTTTCACCAACACCTTTTGAATTTGTATCCTTTTAATAGGAGCTGTGGTGGAGAGCCCTGCTCTCTGTTCTCCATGACCTCCTCATAGGTGCTGATAGGCTGCAGTGAGGTGTATCTCAACATCCCCTTCTCCAGATGGACAAGCCCAGCTCCCTCAGCTTCTCCTCACAAGCAAAGGCTCCAGCCCTGGCCTGTCTTGGGGGACATTCACTGACCCCCCTGAAGCTTGCCAACATCTCTCCTGTGTTGTCCAACTGAATTCCAGATGCAGTAACCTGCACAATCCCCTCCCTCCATCTCCTGGCCATACTCCTGGTCATTCAGCCCAGGGTGCTGGTGGCCTCTCTTGCTGCCAGGACACAAGGCTCCTCCTGCCCAGCTTCTGCCCACCAAGGCTTTTCCCACAGGGCTCTCCCATCCAGGCAGCCCCAGCCTGGGCCATGGCCAGGGTGATTCCCTGTCAGGGGCAGACCCTGGATTCGTCCTTCTGGGATGTCCTGAGGCTCCTGCCCATCTGTGCTCCCCTCCTGTGCCCTTTTCCTGAGCACAGAGCCCTGCAGACCCCTTCAGTACAGACTCAGGCACAGAGGGTGTTGAGTCCCTCAGCCCAGCTCTGCTGCTGCCATTAAATCCCCACCCTGTCCCTACTCTGGCTTCCCACCAGGAGTCTCAGACCTCATTGGCAGAAACCTCCCAACCTCAGCTGACAAGGTCATCCTGGGAGGCTCTCCCATTGACCCATGGGTGAATCCTTCACACAGATATTGGAACTGTCTTGGGATTAATTTTTACCTTTTGGGTTTTGAAATGTTCATCTGACAACCTGGCCATTCATGGCCTAGAAATGTCACCTCTTTCTTTATATGGAGGTGTTGGGGACTGGATCACATTCCAGTATGGTCCCTCAGGAGTCTATAACAGGACCAATCCTGTTCAATATCTTCATCAGTGACACAGAGAGTGGGATCAAGTGCACCCTCACAGAGTTTGAAAGTGACACTATGCTGAGTGGGTCAGGTGAGACACTGGAGGGACAGGATGTGGAGACAGGAAGATGGTTTTTGTTAGTGGATAATCAAGGACTCCCAGTAAGTGTTAGAACAAATTTTATAAGGTAACCAAGAAAGAAAAAGCAGGGACATACTTTAGCTTTAGCAATACGTCTTAACATTAATGTAGGAACATAACCAGGAAAGACAACAAAACAGCAGTAATGACAAATGCAGTGGTAAAAAAAAAACGAACAAAAAAAAGCAGGGAACAAGATATTGTGGAAGTAATTTCTGGAGAATGATGATGAATTTCTCATTGTTGAAAAATGTCATTGCAATCAGTTTCCTAATAAAATCCTTCGGCTCCTGGTTCCTCTTGCTGTAGATGAGGGGGTTCACTGCATGAGGAACCACCGACTACAGAAATGACAACACCAGGTCCAGGGATGGGGAAGAGATTGAGAAAGGTTTCAGGTAGGCAAAGATGGCTGTGCTGATGAACAGAGAGACCACGGCCAGGTGAGGGAGGCACGTGGAAAAGGCTTTGTGCATTCCCTGCTCAGAGGGGGTCCTCAGCACGGCCCTGAAGATCTAAACATATGACACCATTATGAAAAAAAAAACCACCCAAAACTCAAAAAGGTACTGATGACAAGAAGCCAAAAATCCTTGTAGGAATGTGAGCAGGAGAGCTTGAGGATATGGGGGAATTCACAGAAGAACTGGTCCAGGGCATTGCCCTGGCAGAAGAGGAGTGAAAATATATTGGCTGTGTGCAGAAGAGAATAGAGGAAACCAGTGCCCCAGGCAGCTGCTGCCATGTGGACACAAGCTCTGCTGCCCAGCAGGGTCCCGTAGTGCAGGGGTTTGCAGATGGCCATGTAGCAGTCGTAGGACATGATGGCCAGGAGATAAAACTCTGCTGAAATGAAGAAGACAGAGAACAAGACCTGTGCAGCACATGCATGCCTTGTAGGAGATGTCCGTGTTGTCCCAGAGGGAATTGGCCATGGCTTTGGGCAGAGTGGTGGAGAGTGGTCCCAGGTCGAGAAGGGAGAGGTTGAGGAGGAAGAAGTACATGGGGGTGTGCAGGTGGTGGTCACAGGTAATGGTGGTGATGATGAGGCCGTTGCCCAGGAGGGCATCCATGTAGATGCCCAGGAAGAGCCAGAAGTGCAAGAGCTGCAGCTCCTGCGTGTCTGCAAATGCCAGGAGGAGGAATTGGCTGATGGAGCTGCTGTTGGGCATCTGCTGATTTTAAAAGGCATAGAGAGCTGTTTGAGGAGGAAACACAATAACTTAGGAGACAAATTTCTGAAAAATGAGACCCATTTCCCCTTCCATATCTCCATCCTACACACACACACTTTTCTAGGAGTTCTTCCTTGAAGCCCGTGGCTGCAGACCTGTTTGTTGCTGTTTGTGTCTGGAGGAGAAAGCGGACTCTGTTCACTGGCTGCCAATGAGTCAGCCCAGCTGTGCAACAGGGGCTTCATGAGAATCATGGGGACAGGGACCAATCCTAGAGTGGACGTTTTTCATTTTTCATGTGAGACTGTTAGTGATGCCAAAGGCACTGCAGCTTCTGTCCTCCCTGAGTAAAGGAACCCTCAAAACAGAAGGCAGATTAAGAGGTTTCTTTTTGTGTTTTGTGTTTTTTTTTTTAGAGCTCCCCTCATCTCCTCTGAGTAGTGTCCTTGGGTATCAGAAACCCTCAGCATTGCTGCAGCACTCAGGCAGAACAGAGTGAGCAAAGAGCATTGCCTGCAGCTGCATGCAGAGAAGGGGGAGCTGGGCTGTGTCTCTGTCTCTCCCTGCTGAGAGCAGAGGGACCCAGCTCAGAGCACTCAGCGTCTGACCCTTTCTCAAGGTCTCAGCACCCCATTTCCAGCCCAGGACACACGAGACTCATTGTGCTCCCTGGAAGGCAGCTCACAGCTTGGACAGACAGCCCAAGGAGATAGCCCAGGGATGGAATGAGGGCATCTGATGAAGGGAGGTCAGCTCACTGCCCAGCCTCACTCAGACTGCACTGCCCAGAGCTTCCCAGGGCAGAGCACACCTCCTTGCCTGAAACCATCTGCATGGGAGGAGCCACAAGAGCTGTTCCTGCAGCTGAAACTCCCGGTCCTATCCTGACATTAACAGCAAGAGCAGCTGAGGGGGGCATGGAGAGAGGCAGAGGGGGCACTCAGGAAAGCCTTTCCCTCACCCAACCCTGCACAACCCCTCCCAGATGGTGATAATGCCTGGCAGGCACCTCCAGCCCCTGGGCAGGGGGAGGTGGGCACAGCGCAGCACAGATGCACTTCACCTCTTGTGTGAGCAGATGGAGGAGGAGGTGCCCAACACCCCAGAATGTCATGTCAATCCACAAAAAGGGCCGGGAGGAGAACCCAGAAAACTACAGGCCTGTCAGCCTGACCTCAGTGCCTGGCAGGGTTATGGAACAGACCATCCTCAGTGTAATCACACAGCACCTGCAGGATGGGTGAGGGATTAGACCCAGCCAGCACGGGTTTAAAAAGGGCAGGTCATGTCTGACCAACCTGATCTCCTTTTATGATCAGGTGACTCGCCTGGTGTATGAGGGGAAGGCTGTGGATGTGGTCTACCTGGATTTCAGCAAGGCCTTTGACACCGTCTCCCACAGCATCCTCCTGAAAAAGCTGTCAGCCCACAGCTTTGACAGGGGCACTCTACGCTGGGTTAGGAATTGACTGGAGGGCTGGGCACAGAGTGGTGCTGACAATGCTGCATCCAGTTGGCGGCCGGTCACTAGTGGTGTCCCCCAGGGATCAGTGTTGGGCCCAGTTCTGTTCAATATCTTTATTGATGATTTAGATGGGGGGATTGAGTCCATCATCAGCAAATTTGCAGATGACACTAAGCTGGGGGGAAGTGTGGATCAGCTGGAAGGCAGGAGGGCTCTGCAGAGGGACCTGGACAGACTGGAGAGTTGGGCTGATTCCAGTGGGATAAGGTTCAACACAGCCAAGTGCTGGGTCCTGCACTTTGGCCACAACAACCCCATGCAGCACTACAGGCTGGGGACAGAGTGGCTAGAGAGCAGACAGACAGAGAGGGACCTTGGAGTTTGGATTGACAGGAAGCTGAACATGAGCCAGCAGTGTGCCCAGGTGGCCGAGAAGGCTAATGGCATCCTAGCCTGTATCAGGAACAGTGTGGCCAGCAGGTCCAAGGAAGTGATTCTGCCCCTGTACCCAGCCCTGGTGAGGCCACACCTCGAGTACTGTGTCCAGTTCTGGGCCCCTCAGTTTAGGAAGGATATTGAGGTCCTGGAGCAGGTCCAAAGGAGGGCAACTAGGCTGGTGAAAGGACTCGAGCACAGACCCTATGAGGAGAGGCTGAGGGAGCTGGGGCTGTTCAGCCTGGAGAAGAGGAGGCTCAGAGGAGACCTCATCACTCTCTACAAATACCTGAAAGGAGGTTGTAGCCAGGTGGGGGTTGGCCTCTTTTCCCAGGCAACTCTCAGCAAGACAAGAGGGCACGGTCCTAAGTTGTGCCACGGGAGGTTTAGATAGGACATTAGAAAGAATTTCTTTACCGAGAGAGTGATCAGACATTGGAATGGGTTGCCCAGGGAAGTAGTGGATTCTCCGCGTCTGGAGATATTTAAAGAGAGACTGGATGTGGCACAGTGCCATGGTCTAGTAACTGCAGCAATAGCGGACCAAGGGTTGGACTTGATGACCTCAGCGGTCCCTTCCCAACCCAGCCAATTCTATGATTCTATGATCCCACGGGCTGGCTGAAGGCAGTGCTGTCACAAAAACCCTGATGGACCTGGGAAGGTGATGCTGGATGTATCTGTTGGGTGATGGAGCATGAAGGCTCTGGAAAACCTAGAGGGTTCTGAGGAAACCAGAAAGTGATGGTGTAGGGACTCACAGCCCTTGATCTCACCTCCCCAGATGAGGTTCACTCCCACCCTTACAGGACAGAGAAAAGTGGAAGTGCAGCCTGAGGAACACACACCCTCTCAGCCCCTGCAGCCATCCCAAGCAGAAGGCAGCCCCATGCCCTCTCCCTCTGACACTGCTCCAGGACAGCTCTGTTCTGCCATACCTTTTCCTCCTGCCCACTAAAATCCTCCGGAAGGTTCCCATCAGCTGTGGCACAGGCTGCCAGCTGGAGAAGACCCCCTCCAGGAAGCCCAGCTTCACTGCTCTGCACCAGAGACTGTGCCATGGCAGAGGCTGTGAAGATTTCCCCTAGGCATCTCTCAGCTCTCCTCCCAGCCCAGGCTGCCTTTCTCCTCTCTCTCCCTCCTCTGCTGTGCCCTGCTGCCTGCAGGCAGTGCCCTCAGCCCTGCTGTGCTCTTCAGAGGAGCTGCCCCTGCCCAGAGCTCTCTCTCTGCAGCACTCTCTGATTGCCAGCAGCTCTCTGTCTCAGGAGCGTGGCCCAGCAGCACAGGACCAGCGCCAGACTTTGCCACTTGCTCAACTCTCTCGGGGCTCCCTCCAGCCCTCCCTGGGGCTCCCCAGGAACCCAATGCAACACACACTGAAGTCATTGCTCATGTCCCCTCACTCCTTTCCAGCACAGCCAGTTCCCCTCTAGAGACACAACCTCTGCTTCTCCCACTCTCACACTGGACACCCAGGCACCTTTTCCATTCTACAGAGAAACAGCAGAAGAGTTAGGATGGTATTATAGTTTAAACTTCCGCCTGGTGGCCATTTTTCTCCATCATCTAGTTTATACAGAGGCCACCAATCTTGGCAATATTTCACAAGTGTCTTTTTCCTCATATTTCTTTACTTTGCCTAGCCCCCATTATGTCCACTTCAGATATTACAAATAAAAGGGTGCTCTGTCTCTCTCTCTAATTTACCAAACTCTCTCCAGATATCAACACTTTACTCTGCTTACTCGTTCCAACAATCCACACGAATCTCTTCGTCTGTCTCTGGCCGCCCCCCCCCTTCGCGGGTGACACAGAAACACAGATCAGGACCCCACACTCACCGTGCAATTATATTGCGTCTCAATCACTCACTTTCATTCACACACACATGCTTTGCACAGGTAAAACTTGCACAAAATTTACATGTTGCCCCACCGACTAGGGTCACAACATGTCGCTATAGACTGTGAATATCTGGCAGCAGCCCCTGTGACCCCTCCCCCATGAAGATAAAGCTATAAAACTTCTCTTTGATAGGGATGCGTTATTACTCAGAACACTTAATTCTCCTAAAAGCGGCACAACAAGAATAGCACAATCAACAACCAACATATCAGCAAGGGATCCCAGCATCAACGAACACAGCATTAACAGAAACCTATTATCAATACCATACAATTCTCCTGAGGACTCAAAACCCGGAAAGGACTCAAACCCTTCTCCTTGAGAATCAGAGTTAACCGGACTCGAACCGCTTAACCCTGAAAAGGGACTCAGACTTGGCCTGGACTCGAACCTGCCAGTCTGGGGGCATCACCCGCATACCTATGAATCCTAGGGGACTAGAACCCCTATAAATCCTGGGGAGGACTCGAACCCTCCCTTTCCCTGGAGGCCTCAAAACCCAAGCAAATATAAATACCTTTTCAGTATGAGGAAGGTCTGGTGTCCATCGGCGCGTAGAGCCAAGGGAGTAGGGGAGGCTTATCGGACAGAATTCGTCGGGGGGGCCCTCAAAAGCATCCCCAGGCCCCCCTGGATAACAGCACGACGGAGTCCAGTCCCATCTGGGTCGCCAAAATGAAGCCCAAAAAGGCCAAGCAAAACTGTTTAGAGAACGAGTTTTGAGTCTTTAAACAGATAAGGTATTTATTTTCGGATCCAGGGAACTCCCAGCTTGTGCTGGACAAAAAATTCCTCCCCTGAGGGAAAGGGTTAGGGTATTTATAGGGGAGGTAACATACATATTCATAAGTTTGCAAGGTATAATTATAATATTCATGAGAGGCGGAGTCAAGGCGGAGTCTAGGCAGAGTCAGGCAGAGTCCGGGCAGAGCCTGGATGTTCTTTCTCGAAACTTGAACTCTTTATCTCTCCTGTTTTTGATGACTTCATCCTCTTGTTATAGAACGAAATTGGACCCTTGCGATAATCTTTTCCTTATCTGCTGGTTGTGGCGGCCTCATCCTGCCTCCGTGCAGGTGTTCGCACTCCCCCAGTGCCTAGCTAGCCTTGGCAGTGCCTTGTTTTGAGAACAAGACCTACACTTTTACAGAAGTTAATCCCCTCTCTGCCTAGTTGGCCTTGGCAGTGTCTTGTTTTTAAAAGGAAGATCTGTACTTACAAGACAGAAGATGTTCTCACTGCTTTAGTGAAAAGTTACAGGAATTAATTCCACCAGGAGTTAACCCTGTAAGGGTCTTTGTTTCAAGAGGCAGGAGGGGGGTGCTCTCTGTACCAGGGGCAGCTCCCACTCTCCACAGCAAATCTCGGCCTCCGAAAAGGCATACTCATTCTCATGACTGTGGTTTTTGTCTTACTCCTCACCAATATATGAGAAAAATTCACAATACCAGCCAGAAGATTCAAAAATGAAATGACATTGCTACTAAAATCTAGTGAAGTTAGCCTAAAATAAAATGAAGTGGTACAATCTCCCAAACCAAAATTGCAAGTGTGATTACCAACCAAATTTTTTATCTCTGTTTGAAATACCAGAGCACCATGCACCACAATATACATCAATATTGAGGACCATATTGCAATGATGGTTCTTAAGCAGCTTTATCTGCTGCTAGCATTCGCTCAGAAGTTTCTAACAACTGGGATGCTGTAGCACCTTTTGGGAGTAGTTTTAATGCACGTTTAGATTTTCATTATAATTGTCATATGATGACATATCAAAAATTTTGTTTTCATCTCTTCTGACAAATCCAGATGTGATGTTATTGCTGAATATAAGCCATCCACAAATTTTGAATACAGCTCTGCTCCCCCCTGTTTAATATTTGTAAAAGAGGGGGTTGCTTGTGCAGGATCATGAATAGTTTGCAAAGCTTTATACGCCAATTCTTGTGAAAGTTGTAACACTTCAGTTTGAAACCATGCCTGCAAATCTGCATGTACAAAAGGACCAGCAGTGACTAACGTTTGTGCTTGCACTCCGTATAATGCATTGGTTTTCTGTCTAGGAATCACAGCTGCATTTTCACACAGCATTTACCATTTATGATGAAATTGCAGTTGTTGAGAAGGAGTTAACAGAGTATCAATGAGCACTCTTGTGTCATATGGCATCAACAATTGAGCAGTAAAAAGAAGTTGCAAAACAGATTGAGTAAATGATGATTTCAAACCGTACTGCGTAATGGCAGCTTTGGCTTCTTTTATCATTTTCCAATCTAATGAAACACATTGACCTCCTCTTCCTGGTCCCACAATCACTGGAAAAAACATTGGACCCATGTTGGGAACCATTTCTCCTTCAACTATAGCATTTTGAATAATTCCCTTCCATCTAGTTACCGGATCCATACTCCCACCCCCTCCACTATCCCCACCACCACCCTCCCCTCCCCATGTTGGATCTGGAAGAGGTAGAGCAGTGGGTGTTAAAGGGTTAAGGGAAGTAGGAGCAGGAATAGGGAACGGATCAGGGGGTAAAAATAGACTAGTGCCGGTGGGTTGTTCGGGATGTTCCCCAGAGCAAAAACTAGGGTTTTTTTTTCAGGGGTATACTCATCCTTGGTCTCCAGTTCTTTCTGTCTTCTTCAGCAGTTCCCTTAGTTGCTTGTCTCCAAGTCCCAGTTCTTTCCTTGGTTGTTGCTCTATAGCAGGCACTGATGGTGTTGACAGGTGAAGCAGAGGATTAATTGATGTCAACTGTGGTTAAGAAGATAAATCATGTGGTGGAGGTGGAGAGGAAGGCAGCGGTGGAAGAGTGGCCGGGAGCCGTGGCAGGCGGGCCCGAGGGAGGGGGTCTGCATTCCAAGATTCCTCGCCTGTGTTCTGTGGATTCTCTCCCTCTGGGTCCTCCGACAATTCTGGTGGTCTTTTCGGTCGCTTTTGTTTTTGCTTCTCGGTCCCATTTTTACTTTTCATCCGAACCCCAGGGTCAAATGGCACAGTTGGCTGAGCTTGAATCAGTACAGCCCCTGCAAGTGCTGGTGGGGGTTCTTTAGGTATCTCAAATAACTGTTTAGAGGTCAAGTCCATATTTTGAGCATTCATCAGTACTGGTAGATCAGGCGTTATGGCAGCAAACGCTGATGCTGCTGCTGCCCTCTCACTTTTCATTTCTTTTAAGGTTTCTCTAATATATTTCCAGAGTGTCGCTAAGTGTCTTGCCTCCTTATCTCCATTGCTAATTTTATCCCATAGGACAGTACCTATGGCTTCCCAAGGAGGTAACTCAAAAACGGTACCCATCGAGGGGACCAAGTCTCTATGCCGTGCCCATTTCAGTAGTTCACGTAAGGTCCTGCCTTCATATGATAAACCTCTTGTAGAGAGAATACATGGGAGGAGCTTTACTACTGCCTCTTCTTCTTTAGAGAGTGTAGACCCCATCTCCTCCCCAGCCACTCACCTTTTTCCTGGCAAGATTCTTCAATTCCGAGGTACCTCTTTCATTCCATAGCCGGGCACTAGCTACATAGACCGCCGGGGCAGCAGTCTCCTTTCGACTGGCTTCTCTGCTCCTGCTGCACCGTTGATTCGGTCAGCTTTCTCGCTACCCTCTCATTCCAGCTGTCTTCATCACTTCTGGAAGCAACAACGAGAGGGTCCCTGTTCGGGTGCAAAATGTAGAAAATCTGTGGAGGCTTAAGGACAACACGTAGTAACCAATATGGTTAAAGTGAAGTCATCTATTAACAATTCACACTCCCTTTATATAGAGCCCTTGTTTATATAAAAATATCTTGCAGGTGGCAATTCTTGGCCACAAATCCTGTTCTCACAGAACTTCTGCTGGCTACATCTTTATCCTGTTATTCTTCTTTTCTGCTGCCAGCTCCCTTATCTTTTTCCCATAGCTCATATTTCAGTGAACTTGCAACTAAGGGCCACAAGGCCCGTAACTTACTCGAGCTAAAGGTAAATAGTCAGGATTGCTCACGTCTGTTTTCTTCCAGACATTTTTCCAACAATTGGTACCCTGTCCTCAAAACCCCCTCTCTTTTTCCCACCCTGAGGTAGGCATAAAACAGTTTCCAGCACAGTGAGTGGAAAGGTAAGAGATAGAGCTGAATGAAAAGAGAGAGACTGAGCTGTCCTGATGGCCATGATTCCAGATGAAACCCTTGGCTCTGCAGACAGTTCTCTATCAGTAACTGTAAACATTGAGCATTATGAGTCCTAGAAGCAGACACTGACTGAGAAACTTGCTGTTCATTTCATCAGTGCAGATACTTGCAAGAGACTGAGCTGAAAGCAAAAGCACAAGAGAGAAAATCAGCTTTATATTGGCACAAACCAGAACATTCCACCCCTTATTCCATAGCATTTTTGTCATGCTCCAGTCATTACTATCTCTTATCGCTAAATGCTCCAATACACAATTATTACTCTCTATATATACTAAAGCCCACTAAGTTAATTTAATTTATGATTGCAGATGTTCATCTATTGTAGCAGACTCTTAAAGCAAGAAACAATTGTTGCAGTTCATGTCCATGGTCCACAGGTTTCAGATTGCAGATGTTAATTTGAGGAAGTTACTGAATGCCAGTCGACGAACCCAGTTCTGGTTTATCATCACAACATTATCCTAGAAAACACTCACAGAACACTGTTAGTTTATGCAACAATTCACATAACAGCAATTCATGTGGGACATGAATTCACGACCCCCAAAATTCCATGCTCTACTGATTTAGCTAGCCACGCAAAAAATTATTTATTCTCACCTAGTGTTAGATTCCCTTGTAGTACACATTGTACTTCTCCATCTTCCATCATCACACACCAAGTGTGCCCAGACCCTTGAGTGAAAGCAACTCCATGAATGGGTTTGCCTTTGCCCGAGGCAGGAAAAACCCAAACTTATTTCCCCAGCAGATTCCTTTCATGCATCACAGGCACTCTGTCCCAATCTACTGTGTGTTAAAGGTCTGACTGAGCAGGACCAGCTCGACTGATGATGGAAGCCCTGGTGTTAACTAACCAGGTGGCTTTTGACAAGTGCTTGTCCCAGTATTTAAAGGTTCCGCCATCCATAGCCTTTAAGGTATTTTTTAACAGTCCATTGTACCTTTCCATTTCCCCTGAGGCCGATGCATGATAGGAGATATGGTATCCCCACTCAATACCATGTTCTTTGGCCCAGTTATTTATGACTGTTTTTGAAATGAGTTCCATTATCTGATTCAGTCCTTTCTGGTGTACCATGTCACCACAAGACTTGTTTCTCTAGGCCCAGGATGGTGTTCTGGGTGTGCCTTGAGCCACAGGTTATGTTTCCATCCATCCTGTTCTTTCCTCCACCATTGTTAGCACACAGGGCTTGCCCTGGCCGGTCTGAGGCAGTGTGACACAGTCAATGTGCCAGGCCTCCCCATACATATATTCTGACCATCTCCCTTCATACCACAGAGGTTTCAACCTTTTAGCTTGCTTAAATGCAGCACATATGTCACAGTTGTGGATAACTGCACAATAGTGTCCAAAGATAAATCAACCCCTCGGTCACGATCCCATCAGTATGTTCCATCCCTGCCTTGATGACCTGAAGCCTTGTGAGCCCATTTGGCTAAAAACAGTTCACCTTTATGGTCCCAGTCCAGATCTCTTTGGAACACTTGAGCAGCCTCATCTGCTCGTTGGTTGTTTCCATGTTCCTCAGTAGCTCAACGTGAAGGTTCATAGGCATCATCATGATGCACTTTTACATCAAGTTTCTCTAACCGAGCAGCAATGTCTTTCCAGAGTTCAGCAGCCCAGATAGGTTTAACTCTATGTTGCCAGTTTTTTTGCTTCCACTGCTTTAACCAACCCCATAAGGCATTTTCTACTATCCATAAGTCAGTATAGAGATAAAGTCTCAGCCACTTTTCTTGTTCAGCAATGTCCAAAGCCAATTGGATGGCTTTTACCTCTGCAAATTGACTCGATTCACCATTTCTTTCAGTTGTTTTTGCAACTAGTCGTGTAGGATTCCATACGGCAGCTTTCCACCTTTGATGGCCTCCTACCAGACGACAGGATCCATCAGTGAAAAGAGCATATTTTTTTTCATTCTCTGGTAGTTGGTCATATGGTGGGGCTTCTTCAGCCCGTTTTACCACTTTTTCTGATGGCATTCCAAAGCGTTTGCCTTCTGGCCTATGAAGCCCAAAAAGGCCAAGCAAAATTGTTTAGAGACAGAGCTTTGAGTCTTTAAACAGATAAGGTATTTATTTTCGCATCCGGGGAACTCCCATCTCGTGCTGGACAAAGAGTTCCTGGCCCCGAGGGAAAGGGTTAGGGTATTTATAGGGGAGGTTACATATATATTCATAAATTTGCAAGGTATAATTATAATATTCATGAGAGGCGGAGTCTAGGCAGAGACAGGCGGAGTCAGGCAGAGTCTAGGCGGAGCCTGGGAGGTCTTTGGATGCTCTTTTTCGAAACTTGAACTTTTTATCTCTCCTGTTTTTGATGACTTCATCCTCTTGTTATAGATCCAAATGGGATCCTTGCGATAATCTTTTCCTTATCTGCTGGTTATGGCTGCCTCATCGTGTCTCCGTGCAGGTGTTCGCACTCCCCCGGTGCCTAGCTAGCCTTGGCAGTGCCTTGTTTTGAGAACAAGACCTACACTTTTACAGAAGTTAATCCCCTCTCTGCCTAGTTGGCCTTGGCAGTGTCTTGTTTTTAAAAGGAAGATCTGTACTTAAAAGACAGAAGACGTTCTCACTGCTTTAGTGGAAAGTTACAGGAATTAATTCCACCAGGAGTTAACCCTGTCAGGGTCTTTCTTTGTTTCACCAATGTTTTATTGCTTCTACAATTCCTGGACGATTGAGTCTTCCTATCCTAGCTCTCTGTGAGAGTAAAGCAATCCATTTACTCCAGGTAGCATCAGTGGCATGATGGGAAGATTCTCTACCTGTGTACATAAAACCCAGTACAGGTAATCGTGGCACTAGGAGGAGCTGTGCTTCAGTACCAATCACTCCTGAAGCAGCTCTAACTCCTTCGTATGCGGCCAATATCTCTTTTTCAGTGGCTGTGTAGTTGGCTTCGGAGCCTTTGTAGTTTCGACCCCAAAATCCTAGAGGTCGGCCTCGAGTCTCTCCTGGAGCTTTCTGCCAGAGGCTCCGTGGAGGACCATCACCTCCATCTCCAGGATAAAGAACATTTTTAATGTCTGGCCCTGTTCGAATTGGTCCGAGGGCCATTGCCTGCACAATCTCCTGTTTAATACTCTCAAAAGCAGCTTGTTGTTCTGAGCCTCATTTAAAGTCTTTCTTCTTCCGGGTAACCTCATAGAGAGGTTTCACAATCTGATTATAAAAAGCAATATGCATCCTCCAGAAACCAACAGTTCCTAAAAAGGACTGAGTTTCCTTCTTGGTAGTCGGTGGGGCCATAGCTATTATTTTGTTAATCACGTCCATTGGGGTGTGCAGATGTCCATCTTGCCACGTAATCCCCCGAAACTGTATCTCTTGCGCAGGTCCCTTGACCTTGCTCCTTTTAATAGCAAAACCAGCCTCTAGAAGGATTTCAATTATCTTCTTACCTTTCCCATAGACTTCCTTTGCTGTGTCACCCCATACAATGATGTCATCGATGTACTGTAGATGTTCTGGAGCTCCACCCTTTTCCAAGGTGTCATGGATCAGTCCATGGCAGATGGTAGGACTGTGTTTCCACCCCTGGGGCAGTCGATTCCAAGTGTACTGGACACCTCTCCAGGTGAAGGCAAAATGTGCTCTGCATTCTGGTGCTATAGGAATAGCAAAAAATGCATTAGCAATGTCAATAGTAGCATACCACCTGGCTGCCTTTGACTCCAGCTCATACTGAAGTTCTAGTATATCCGGCACAGCAGTGCTTAGTGGTGGTGTAACCTCATTCAGGGCACGGTAGTCCACTGTCAGCCTCCACTCTCCATTAGGCTTTCGCACTGGCCATACAGGACTATTGAAGGGTGAGTGAGTCTTGCTGATCACTCCTTGGCACTCTAATTGCCGGATCAGCTTGTGAATGGGGATCACAGCGTCACTGTTGACACGATATTGTCTTCGATGCACTACTGAAGTAGCAATTGGCACCCGCTGGTTTATAGTTCTCAGCAATCCCACTACAAATGATTGATCTGAAAGGCCAAACAAAGCATGCAGCCATTCTGCATTCTCAGTCTTAATAGCTGCAGTACCAAAGGACCACCGGTACCCATTCGGGTCCTCAAAATCACCTCCCTTGAGGTAGTCTATGCCAAGAATGCACGGAGCATCTGGACCAGTCACTATCGGGTGTTTATGCCACTTTATTCCAGTGAGGCTCACATCAGCCTTCACAATAGTCAGTTCTTTAGATCCCCCCGTCACTCCAGAAATAGTGACGGAGTCTGTGCCTTTCTGATTCGATGGCATTAGGGTGCACTGTGCACCAGTGTCCACCAAGGCTTTATACTTTTGTGGCTCTAATGTGCCAGGCCATTGAATCCACACAATCCAATAGATTCGGTTGTCCCTCTCCTCCACCTGGCTGGAGGCAGAGCACCTCTAAGCTTGAGCACATACAGCATTGTCAGTATGTGCATTACTGGAGCTTGCATCCCCAGTACTCACACCTGATGTGCAGGGATCTTGAGTCACCAGCATATTTGGATTGGGTAACTCCACACTGGAGACTTGAGCAGCCATCTTTTTAGAAGGACCTCCTTTTGCCTTCATCTTATTCAGCAACTTGCTCCTCTAGGACAGCAGTAGGTTTCTTGTCCCACTTTTTCTTGTCCTCTCCATACTCACTCAGGAGTGCCCATAGGATTCCTCTTACTGAATTCTGTTTCTCTCGATTCCCTCTCATAGAAGGGCGTCTCCTTATAATGGCTGCAATGCGGCATCCACCTTCTGTCTGAGGAAGAAGGGGTGAATGCAGTTTCTCAGATGTTCTTTTTATAGCTGAGACCCAGGCCCAACAAGGGGCTGTGACAGCATCTTCACACTCTCGTACTGTTTTAATCACATCACCCACAGTTGCCTCCATATCTGCAGGAATCCATAGCATTACTGATAGTTTATGGATAGAAGGTGGTGGTGCAGCATGCACAAATCTTTGCATCATAGGTCTCGGGCACAGCATGTGATAAGGATCTTCAATGTCATCATCATTATAGATCACATCTTTTACAGCCAATTCTTCCAGATACCTGATAGCTTTTTCAAGTTTGGCTGCTTTGACCTGTGGGCAATCTATTTCCTCTTTATAGGGATATCTCTCCCTTAGAGCTGACAAGAGTCGCTTCCAGAGGCTGGTAGTTCCAGCCTTTTCCCCAAATGCCTGATCAATACCTGCATCTTTGGCCAGGGATCCCAACTGCCTGGCTACCTTCTGAGTTAATGTTATGGTAGCAACCCCATCATTCCAGTATTGGAGAAACCAAGAGAGAAGTGGTTCACCTGAAAAATGGCTGTAGTCTTTTCTCAGAGTACACAAGTCTCTCATGGAATAGGACTGAGCAGATTCTGAGTCTGAGTCCTCAGCTGACTCTGCTTTAGCGTCTGCTCTAGCTGCTCTACAAGGACAGATAGTATCCTCTATTTCCTCTATCACCTGGTCATCTCGTTCAGACTTGGAAGGGTTAAGGCTCATTTCTGATTTCCATTGTTTTCCTTTTCTCCTAGTTACAGGGTCAACAAGTAGCTGTGTGGGCTGAGGGGGAGAGGCTGTGGCGTCTGCAGCAGTAGCAGCAGCAGGGCTCACTTTCTGAACAGCATCAGTGTCTGTGGGGGTAGAGGCACCAACTACAGCTGTAGCAGATATGCTGGCAATGCATGCCGGCCTTATCTGTGTTGTGCCCTTGCGTGAGGGCGGGCGAGAAGCAGCTGCGGAGTCAGGAGTGGGGGCGCTCTTTTTACAAGATGTGCTCGTTCCCCTAGTTGTAGTTGTCTTAATCCTCACCAACATATGTTAGTATATGAGAATATTCACAGACACATGAACAGCAATGCCTACAAGAATCAGGAGGTTCAAAGCTGTAACAATCATAATGCCATTTTGACTGGAATCCATTGAACTCAGCCCAAGAGTGGTATATTTCCTCAAAAGAAGGCTGAAAAGGAACACACAGATATGAGCTGGCACGGATCAGGACCACAGGCATATGAATGAACGGAATCCTTCGAGGATGCCAGGTGAAGGAAGGGAAGCAGGAAAGGCAGGAAGGGCAGGCAGCCAGAAGCTAGAAGTGAAATCTGGCTCGGCCCTCGTGATCCCTCAAATTTATATGAGTATGACGTATTTGGTATGGAATACTCTGGATTGAAGAGGTGGGTGATGTGGTGGGTGAGAAGTTCACGAGATGATGAGGGTCACAGTGCCATCAAGGATTCAAAGTCCTCCTGGCAAGCAGTGACAATGCCTCAGTGTCCATAACTTGTGCCAACACTTTGCTGTCTTTATAATCCCCCCCTGTGGGGTGGGACAACAGGCACTTTCACCCCCTTTGTGGATGAAGCCACACTGGGGAAGCCCTTGAGCAACCTCATCTTCTTCATCCTGCCTTGAGCAGGGCACTCAAACAAGGATATGCTCAGGGGTCTCTTCCAGCCTGAGGTATTCTGTGATTCAGAATGATCTGGAGGGTCATGGGAGTGATTGGTGGGATCATGCAGCAGGAGGAGCACGGGAAGCTCATCCTCAAGCAGCTCCAAGAGACACTACTGCTGACTGAGGCTGATGCTGTGGATGGGATTAAGAATTGAGTCCCATGGGGACAGGGATCAGGGTTTGCTTCAGTTGAGTGGGAGGTGTCCCTACCCACGCATGCATTGGGTTGAACTAGGTGATCTTTATCCCTTCCAACCCAACCCATTCCAACATTCCATTGTTCTGTGACACAGTTCCAGCCAGTTCCAGGTCTGGGAGTCTCCACAGAAATCACCAGGGTTTTGTGATGCAGGGTCTGCTGTCTGGACACCATTGTCATGAGGGTCTCCATGGTGATCATGGGGATATATAAGTGGTGTGGAGACGTGGGGTGCCCATATCTGGGAGAGCACCTCCCTCAGGAGTCAGCAGTTGCCCTGGGTGACCATGGAATGTCTGTGGCAGAAAATGCCCAAGATGTCCCTGGAGAAGGAGGTGGAAGCCTGCTCCCAGCCCTGCACAAGACACCAAAGTCAGTGAATGAAGGAAGGGCCAGAACAGAAGTTCCCCTGCAGGCTGTGGGGAGAGGGCAGCTGTCCCCTGCAGCTCATGGAGGAGCACAGAGGGGCAGATGTGGATCTGCAGCCCTGGAGCATCCTGCACGAGTGATGTCAGTTATTAACTGAAACATGTAACATTTTTGAAAAAGCCACATTTGAGCAACGTGGGAATGGCTGGGGCAAGGGGTTGGAACATGAGATGGCTTTTGTCTCTCTGTGTCTAGATTTCTAGTGAGTTCCATGGGGACAGGGGCAGGGTTGGCTTCAGTTGGGTGGGAGGTGTCCCTACCCATGAATGCACGGGGTTGGAACAGGATGATCTTTAACCCTTCCAACCCAACTCATTCCATGATTCTGTGACATGGTCCCGGCTCCAGGCCTCGGCTCTCGACAGCACCACCAGGGCTTTGTGATGGGATAGGTTCAGTTTCTGAGCTGTTCCCTTTACAGCTGAGACCCAGGCCTAATGAGGAGCCATGACAGTATCTTCATATTCTCGTGCTGTTTTAATCACATCACCCACAGTTGTTTCCATTTCTCCAGGAACCCATAACATTACTGATAGTGTATTGTTAAATGGGGATGTTGCAGCATGCACAAACCTTTGCCTCACAGGCTTTGGGCATGGCATGTGATAAGGATCTACAGTCTCATCATCGGTATAGATCACATCTCATACAGCCAGTTCTTTCAGATACCTGAGAGCTTTTCCAAGTGTGGTTGCTTTGACCTGTGGGCAGTCTATTTCCACTTTCTATGGATATTTTCTATGTGTAGGAAATGTGTATTCTATGCGTATCTCCTAGGTGTATGAAACACCACTGTGCCATGTACCACACTGTTGAAGACCATATCACAACTACGGTTTGTAAGCAGCTCTTACCAAGAATGAACCACAGAGCAACACTAATCCCAGATAGAAAGCCACAGATCACACACCCTGAATACCAAAGGTACAGCATGATTGGTTTAATTTCCAACCCTGTGAAATTTCCAAAGAAAATAGTTGGATTCCCACTCAGTGGAGCCATCTGATTATCCTCCCACTGAATTCAAATATCAAATTATTCATATGAATGAGTTGAAATTTGAAGTGGGCTCGAGATTATTAGCTTAAGTCCCACAGTGGGCTCCAATAAATCTGTCAGGGTTTAATGCTGGGCCAGCAATTAACCAAATGACAGAAGCTTTCTACTAATGCCCCTCCCTGTTGGGGAAACAATTCAGAAATATACAGGTTGTGAGCAATCCTGACTTACTTCAATTTAGGCCACATTGGGTTAATGGTTATTGAGGCCTAGTTAGAGGTTTTCTGAGAATGAGCTAATGGGAAAGAGATAACTTAATTGGCAACAGAAGAGGAAAATAATTATGTGAGAAGATGGTTCCATGAAAATGTAATGTGTAATTGGAATACAAAGCCACCTGCATGATATGACGGTGTAAACAAGGCTTCTCTATATAAGTGAGCACAAATTGTTAATAAACAATTTCATACAATCATAATGATGTGCACATGGAATCCTTAATCCTCCGCAGACAGTTTTCCCACAACTCCCCTCACTGATAAAGAAAGGAGAGAGAATAAGGGAGAGAGACTTATGGGTTGCAAACTAAACTACACAGCTTTAATGGAACAGTAATGATAAAAAAAAAATTAATAAATATTTACAAATATACAGAAACAGGGTACCATGTTCTTCACCCCTCACCCCTAGTAACTCTCACGTCACCACCAAGGCTTCAGGGCAGCCCTGGGAAAGTCCAGGCTTGGATCAGTAGGCCTGGTTTTAATCCAGATCAGTTGTAATTGTGAGATCAGTTTTACTTGTGATGGTGGGGTGATCATTGCCATCTTGGGTTCCTCCCTCCTTGTCCTTCAGTTTAAAGCCTGTTTAAACCAGTTTAAAGAAGGAGCTGCAGGCATGGACAGTGTAGGGCAGCCTGCAGGAAAGGTGGCCATGAGCTGTGGAAGGCTTAAAGGCCCAATTGGATGAAGGGCTTTGTCACCTCAGACATGGGAGCTGCCTCAACCACCATGGTCAACCAGGAGTAATTTTGTCCTGAGGCTCTGGACTTTCTTTCCCCTATTTGGGGAGTTAAGGATTTGTCATAATTTTTTTTTATTACTCATTTTCATACTCCACTCCCCTCAGGAAGAGTCCTGACTCACAAGTGAGGGATGGTGTCTGCCTTCCCATTGACTGGAGTTCAGAGTAAAGCCTGACTGCTTCATTAATACAGAAACATAATATATATAATATATATAATATAAATATAAAAATATGTTTTATATATTATATTTATATTATATATCTATAATATATACATTATAGATATAATATAATGAAAAATCCTTGGCTTCAGAGCCACCTTTACAGAATCTTTGCCTCCCCTCAATCATGGCCTCCAGTGATCTGCTCTAAAAAGGCCATGGGGAGGCTCTGGAAGCAATGGCCCTCAGTGGGGCCAATCAGTGCTTCAAGGTACTTTCAGGTTCCGTTCTGACTTCTGGAGCAGTTTGTTCATTCATCTCTCAGCACCTGAGGAAGACGGACTCAGCACCAAACACACCCTGGGGCTCATTGAAATACAGAGAGCACTAAAGGGCCATCGGTCTCCATAGGATATTCTTCACATCTTCAAGACTTGTACAGATAATTGGAGAGGTTTTCCTACTGTAGTTAAGGAGGAAAATTTCATACTGTGCTTAATGAAAGTTGTTTGTGGTGCTTTTTTGTTTTGTTTTGTTTGTTTTTGTTTTTTTTTTAATGTATTTGAAGAGATCATTTCATGATTTTCATTTTAGAGAAGACGTGATGGAAGTTTCCTGAGGGCTGGCACTGTGTGGGCAACTTTACTTCTGAACCCCCCAAGATTGTATTCATTTCCCACCTGGGACTTCCATCCCTGGTCCTTGCATCAGACTTCTCCTCTCCTCTCTGCAGCTGGAGGTTACAGCTCCACTGCACCACCTCCCACCTGCTCTCCTTAAAGAACTGACTGCACACGGGCACAGCAGGAGTTTTCCTTTGTGCAAGCCAAGAAAAGTCAAACGGAGAAAGTGAAGAAGAATCTGAGGAGAAATGGTTTAGAGAGACAGATGGGAAAAGAGAGCTGTGATCATCATGACAGAGGTGGCTAAAGAGACAATCAGGTTGCTGAAAGACAGGCAAGCTTTGAACAACCTGCTGCTCAAAGCAGCACCCATGGGAGAAGCATCTGAATGAACAAAGAGTAGGAGAAGAGGACAATTGGAGAGGAATGGGAATGGCCTGTGTCTGGACAGTCTGTGTCTGGAAAGGTGACTTTAGAAATGGTCACTGTATCACCACCACCAGGCAGAAGGTTATGTTGAGGCTCTGCACTTGGTTTGCTTCTTGACTCTTCTTGGGGTAGCTGGGAGGTGTTGTGCATCTTTCCTACAGTTTTATTGCTCATCTTCACACCCCACTGCCCCCAGGAAGAGTCCTGAACTACAAGTGAGGGATGGCCTCTGATTTCTCATTTGCTGTGGTTCAGGGTGATGCCTGACTGATCCATAACATAAATAAATAAATAAACAAAAAATACATACATAAACAGAGAAACAATTAAGTATCTGTGGCTTCAGAGCCACCTTTAAAGAATCTTTGCCTCCCTGCAATCATGGCCTCCAGTGACCTTCTCAAACAAGTCTCTGGGGGGGGTTTCTCAGAAATGGGACCCAATGGGGCCAATCAATGCTTCAAGACATTTTGGGGTGCGTTTTTTTGGCTTTAACTTCTTAAGAGGGTTTTTTTTTTCAGTGTCCTGTCAGTACCTGGGGATCATGGACTCAATCCATCTGGTACCATGGGGCCCATTACAGCCGTTTCTCACCCTGTGGTGTTTTTAGTGTTCACGAGTTGCACAACTCATCAGAGAGATTCTAGTGCGGAGGAAGATTTAAAAGAGCATCTAATAAAAAGTACTGAAAAGTTTTGTTTTAGTGGTTTTCAATTTAGAAATGTATATTCAATTGGGATTGGTGAAGAGTGTCTCTTCAAGAGGCCTGAACAGTGAGGAAAAGCATTTGAGGTCCAGCACTCCACGAAGAACATTGCTCCTCACCTCCCCAAACACAACATTGCTCTCATTGGCTCCCTGGGAAGGCTCTGGGATAATTTGCCTCCACCCCTTTGTCACCATCACCTTCTTGCTGCCACCACTTCTACCCTCCATCCAGCAGATGCTGCTCGTTCAGCTCAGTCCTGTCCCCTGGCTGCCACTTCATCCCCACCCACCCACCCACCCCACATGGCACCAGAATCATCGGCATCTATGCGGGGACCCCCGAACACTGGCAGCAATTGTCCTGTCACACAATGAGGGGATGGGGGCACCCGCAGCGAGCCCGTTCCTGCCCTGCCTGCAGGACACCTTCCCTTAGGGGCAGGAGGAGCAATGCATGACAAGTGTCCCTTTCCAAAAGCCCGCAGCAGCCTCTCTTTCCTACGGCAGCTGCTTTCTGCACTGCCATCAAGAACGCCCTGCAGGCCGCACTTTGCATTTCCCCCTAAGAAAGGGAATGGTCCTTGGCATCACCCAGCACGGACAGAATGTCCTCTCTTCGGAAGAAAACTCACCACAAAAAGGGGGGACACCCACTCCCACTGCCTCACAGGTGCCGGCTGTGCCCTCCGTGCCTCCCACCGGCCCTGGCCCTGGCGCGCTGGGTTTGCCCCGGGTGCTCTGCAAGAGAAGAGGGGAAAGGGGGAGGTAGGGGCCAGGGAATCCAAATGAAAATAGTATCCAGCTGAGGCTAATAGAACGTCGTGTTTTGCCACCAGGCAGTGCTCCGGGGCCACACAGGGGATGGGGAGAGTCAGCACAGCCCCACGTGGAGGTGCTGATCGCGTGCCAGCTGCCAGCCAGAGGTGACAAGTGGTGGTGACAAGGTAGATGAGACAAGGTGGTGGTGGCAAATTGTCCCTATCCCTCCTAGGAACTGTATGTCATTTTCTTCCCATCAGGCTTGTCCCCTGCAGGCTGCAGCTGGATGTAACAGCTCCTTTGCACCAGCTCCCAACCCATCTCCGTTAGAGAACTGCTGCACTCAGGCACAGCAGCAGTTTCCCTCTTTGCAAGCAGAGAAATTTCAAGCAAATAAAGTCTCCTAAACAATAAAATACTCTCTGCACCTATGTGCTGGGCACAAGCTGCCTCTAATGAGGTTACCTTTCTACAAGGGATAATCCGATGAGAAATACTTTTGGTACCTTTGTGCTGGATGCTATAAGCATTATTAAGGAATTGTATAAGGACTGCTGAAAGACAGATAATCCAGTTAGAGTCATTCCATACCATAAAATGTCACACTCAGGACATAAAGTGGAGTGAGCGTTCTGCGGTTTTTGACCACTGCTTGGGCATTGGTTGGAAGTTCTTCGAAGGGTGTGAGGTGCGGAAACAAACTTTACACCCCAGGAAAGGTTCGAAAGAAGCAATGTTTCTTGCAGCGTTGGGTGCCAGGGGTATCTCTCCTCCTCACTCGCACACCCCTGCTAAATGCAGGCAGCTTTTTATTACACAAAGTGTTGCACATGGATTATAAGAACATGAATAAGCATTCAAGAAGTGGAGGTTTTTTAAATCAGCTATTAATGTAAGTTTCCACCCATCTTTGCACGCACACTGTCCCCTGGTGGTCATGGACTGAGGTCTTCTGGAGGAAAGCTCCAAGTCTTCCCCATGTTGTCCTTTACACCTTTGCTGAGTTCTCAGGGTTCCAGACAACAAACTGGCTCTCGCTGTTTTTTATTTCAGGGAGTTTTCCGTATGGAAAATACAGGTCTGGCTTAATGCTTACCTAGACAAAGTTAGTTTCTCTTATCTATGACACAGACAAATGAATTTTCTCTCTACCCTTATTTTTCTACATTTTGACCCTTTATTTTCTAAATCTGAATCACTTTCACCCTTTTCTACACAGTTAGTAAATTCTTTTACTTGACCTAGAGGATACTTTTTCCATTCAGGGTTTTCCTAAAGTATTTGCCTGATTCTACCTTCTGATGAAGCTCATGTCGTCTCCATTTCTCATAATCATTCAATGCCTGTATGAAAAGTCCACACGATTTGAGTTTGAGAGGCCTGGTCAAGATAGCCTCCCATTTCTGTTTAGGAGCTTTCTTTATTCTCATATGATGTATCCAAGCTGACCCTTAATCTTCACAGCAGTATGCGTAGTGAGCAGGGCCTTGAATGGACCTTCCCATTTAGGCTCTAAGGGAGAATCTGAAAGAGATCTAACATATACATAATCACTCAGTTTAACATCATGTATGGGCCCACCGAGACCTCAGGCTCTAGCTCCCAGAACAAATTTCTCATTTTCCCGCAGTTTTTTCTGTAAACTTATTACAAAATCATTTATTATTTCCTCCCCAAATAGAGTCAGTGTTCCCATCTGCACAATATGGTGCCTCCTGTACATTATTTCAAATGGACTTAGTCCTTTCTTAGACCTGGGTTTGGTTCTTATCCTCCCCAGTGCCACTGGGGCCAGGACACTGTTGTGTAACTTGTTTAATAGTGGCATATAAGTTTTGAGCCACTATGTGCTGGTTCAAATATTTATATAAGGCCTCAGTTCCCCAATGGGTCTTCCTGTGTTCTGCCAAAACCAGGGTTCACAATAATGCTAATGGAACTATTAGCTTTCCTTATGGTGTTTTAGCTCATTCCCCTTTTAAATTTTTTCCTCCCATATCCTCAATCAATTTTTAATCCTCCTCTAAATACCTAGGTTCACAGTCAATTTGTATTTTACCATCTGGCACCAAAGACTTCATTCCAGTTTCACCGCTGGAAACTTTTTTATATCAATGCCCAGAAAACATAGACCTTCTTATAAAAAGCCCTTCCAGCAGCTTTATTTTTAATACCAGAAAAGAAGATACAGAACTGGGAATGATACAAACAATGAAATTTCTTTGTTAACATCATTATCACATGTAAAAGAGAGAAAAAAACCTCCAACAACAGCAGTCCCAGAAAGCAGGCTGAATCTCTGATGAGACACATTATTAACAGATTGAGATACATTATCAATTCTATGCATAATTAATTGAACATTTTATTATTTGAGAAACCAATCCTGTCATCATTTTCTACGTAGCACCCTTGAGCTCCTGGTTCCTCATGCTGTAGATGAGGGGGTTCACTGCTGGAGGAACCACCGAGTACAGAACTGCCACCACCAAGTCCAGGGATGGGGAGGAAATGGAGGAGGGCTTCAGGTAGGCAAAGATGGCTATACTGATGAACATGGAGAGCATGGCCAAGTGAGGGAGGCACGTGGAAAAGTCTTTGTGCCATCCCTGCTCAGAGGGGATCATCAGCACAGCCCTGAAGATCTCCACATAGGACACCACTATGAAAACAAAACAGACAAAAGATACACAGACACTTACGACAAGACCAAGTTCCCTGAGGTAGGAGTGTGAGCAGGAGAGCTTGAGGCTCTGGGGGATTGCACAGAAGAACTGGTCGAGGGCTTTACCCTAGCAGAGGAGCAGGGAAAATGTATTGGCTGTGTGTAGCAGAGCATTGAGAAAGCCAGTGCCCCAGGCAGCTGCTGCCATGTGGACACAAGCTCTGCTGCCCAGGAGGGTCCTGTAGTGACTGAAGAGCTGAAGGAAGATCTGCTGGAAAATTATTTGTCTCTGTGCTAGTAAAAGAAGGTATGGATATTGTCTTTTATTTTCCAGAAAAGTTTCCCGGAATTAAGTGATGTATTTAAGAAAATCTTCCTTGGGTTCTCCCTGGTTTTTTTTTCCTATCAGAGAACTCCATCCACAGAGAGAGATGTCCAACAGCAGCTCCATCAGCCAGTTCTTCCTCCTGGCATTTGCAGACAGGCGGCAGCTGCAGCTCTTGCACTTCTGGCTCTTCCTGGGCATCTACCTGGCTGCCCTCCTGGGCAATGGCCTCATCATCAACACCATCTCCTGTGACCACCACCTCCACACCCCCATGTACTTCTTCCTCCTCAACCTCTCCTTCCTTAACCTGGGATCCATCTCCACCACTGTGCCCAAAGCCATGGCCAATTCCCTCTGGGACAACACGGACATCTCCTACGGGGGATGTGCTTCACAGCTCTTGTTCATTTTTTTCTTCATTTCAGCAGAGTTTTATCTCCTCACCATCGTATCTTATGACCGCTACGTTGCCATCTGCAAAGCCCTGCACCATGGGTGATGTGACACAGAGGTTTCAGGAGAGCTCATGAAGCATCCCTCCTGACAGGCTAGGAGCAGTAACGTTCCTCTGAAGAGCTGTGCCAGCTCCTGGAGTCTACAGGCATCTACAAGGTGGTGAAGGGGCTGGAGAACAAGTGTTCTGAGGAGAGACTGAGGGAATTGGGAATATGCAGTTTGGAGAAGATGAGGCTGAGAGGAGAGCTTCTTGCTCTCTACAACTCCCTGAAAGGAGGTGATGTTGAGGTGGGTGCTGGCCTCTTCTCTCAAGTGAACAATGAGAGGACAAGAGGACATGGCCTAAAGTTGCACCAGGGGAGGTTTAGGTCAAATCTGAGGAAGAATTTCTTTACTGAGAGAGTAGCTAGGTGTTAGAACGGTCTGTCCAAAAAGGTGGTGGAACCACCATCCCTGGAAGGATTTAAAAACCGTGTAGTAGAGATGATCCTGCTCTGTTGCTGTCAGCATTGTCCTGCAGTCTGCTGCCTCCCTCTTGTATTGCTCCCTCAGATGCACTCCCAGCCTGCTGTGCAGGAAAAGTGTCCAGGATCCCATCCTGCCACATCCCTTTAGGACGGCGTCTTAATTGTAAATACTTTTCTGCATTTTCAATATTTGGTAAAAAAAACCTTCATGATGCTGAAACAAATATTAAATATGAAAACTCAAATTTTAGATGGGACATGAAGTGGTTCCTGAGGTGACTCCATTTTGTTGTCCAGAAGAAGCTGAAGAAAGCATCATTGGTGTGATGGAGCTTGGAAAATGAGGTCAACTTGACCCTTCATACTTGGTGATGGCTGTGATGGGTCGAGTAATTACAGATGAAATTTAATTTCCAGTAAAATCTCATCTTGCACTGAGTGTAGCTTTAATGTTTTTCACTGGTATGAAGGTGTTTTGTTTCTTCAAATGGGAGCTTCGCCTGAAGGTCTTTCTGCACTCGAGACCCTTGTAGGGACGTTCACCCGTATGGATCCGTAGGCGATAGGAGAGACCCGAGCTGGCTGTGAAGCCCTTACCACACTGGGGACACGTGTAGGGTTTTTCCCCAGTGTGGACATGTTGGTGATTAATCCAAGAGGTGCTATTTTTGAAGGCTTTCCCGCAGTTAGTGCAGGGATACAACTTCTTTCCTGTATGGATGCGGTGATGACGTGATAAAGAGGAACTCTGGTTGAATTCCTTCCAAAACTCCAGACACTTATAGATTTTCTTACCCTTGTGGATGCGGCAATGCTGTGATAAATTGGAACTCTGGTAAAACTCCTTCCCACACTCCAGACACTTGTAAGGTTTCTCCTCGTGTGGATGCGGTGATGCTGTGTTTAATTGGAACTCTGGTAAAACTCCTTCCCACACTGGGAACATTCAAAAGGTTTCTCACCTGTATGGATCCGTTGATGCTGGATAAAATCTGATCTTCTGCTAAAACCTTTCCCACAGTAAGGGCAGGTGAAGGCCATGGTGTCTGTGTGATGGAGTCACTTTTGGACCAGATGATGCATTTTCTGATGGTGAAGATGGGCTAAGTGGCAGCCCTGGGGCGGCGGAGCAAAACCTCCTGGGAGCTGCAGCGCAATTGCAGGAAGAAAAGGTGGGGAGGGGCCTCGGGGCGGAGGAACCTGACCTGGGGGGGTGAGGTTGGAAGTTTTCAGGGAGGGTGACCTGGGGGTTCTGGGCACATCAGGCTTGTGTCCTGAGGGGGTTGGGGACATCAGGCTTGTGGCATGGGCAGGGGGAGGGGACACATCACAGCTGGGTGGTGCTTACCCAACCTCAACACAAAGCCCGCGGGCCCTGGAGATAAGAGGCTGTTAATTCACTGCTTTCAGGTGTAAACTCAGGGGGACAATGACCAAGCCAGTGGGTACTGCCCTGAAGGTTCTTCCTCCATTTCCATTTCACATTCAGCTTGTTCCTCTTCATAGAAGAGAATTCATTCTAAACAATTTTTCTCTTCATAGAACCTCAACTTTTGTGAGGCTGCAGACTTCAACACTGCAAGAGCAAGGGAGACCAGAAGTGCTGTGTTTGGTTCTACACAGCTCTAGAATGAGGGATCCATGTGACTGTGATATAAAGTCCAGGGCAGCTGTTCTGACCTGGCCAACCCCAGTGCTCCAGAGTACGACCACCAGTACCCTCCCTGTAGAGCAGGATGTTGGACTAGATGACCTTTCAAGGTCCCTTCCTACTCAAACCGTTCTATGACTGAAGTTTGGGGGGATGGCTTGGCTTCTTCCATGACTGCCTTCCCCGGTGGGTCCCATCCTACCAGACAAAGTTCCCACAGTTGGCGCCTCCTCCTCCGCATAACGTGACCATCGCCTTCCGATTGGAGCCATTGTACTAATTGTTAATACTAGATTCTTCTTCTTCTTTTAAATATGGTTTCATAGCAAGCCCCAGTGTTGCCCGTAACCAAAACACAAACCAACAGAGTCAGTTTATGCGGTGCTTTATTCAGGGCCCGGGAAGCCTGAGGACTAGCGTCCCAAGTCAGGGTTCCGAAGACCCTCGTTTTTGGTTCAGCTTTTATACTCTTTTTCATTACAGGCCACGTACAGAGTTTCATAAATTTTAGTCACAAACAGTCACATAGATCATGCAGATAACAATAGACAAACAGTCACATAGATCTTACAAATAAAAATAGATAGTCATCTCTTAAACTGTAAATCCACGGTTTACCGTTTCAGCTGTCATTACCACCTGGCCCACCACCTGGATACAATATTTTATCTTGATCTTTGGTATATGGTATCAGTTTGCTTAACTATTCTCCTTTTGATTAATGCTTTTGCTGATGGGGTCAACACACTCCTTATTCTCCTTTGATCATTGTTCTTGTAAGGGTTAGCTCACTCTTAACTAGTTACTTATTTCCAGAGTTTTAGTCTACCCGAGCCCCTTCTAACTCTTAGTTTGTCCATTTTAAAATTTTACAACCAATATTATTTTATTTCTACTATAAACTGTAACAATTCCCCCCTTTTGAGCATCCTTCGTTTATTCCTTCGCAAGGATGCTCAACCTTTAAGCCTCTTGATAAGCAGGTGGAGGCGTCCCTTCTTCTGGAGATATTACCTCCTTCCGGGTTATAGCCTTCATGACCCTTCGTGTATGTTGAGTTTCTTTAATAATCATTCCCAATAAACCCTTGTACATTACTAAAGCAATCACAACAATGATAATTATCATAATTCCATATTGTATAATTGATGATATCCAACCAGAGACCTGGATCCCTAGGGAGCTGAATACTGCTCCAACCCAATTGTGTTCTGCCTCTTTTTGAACATCGTGGACCTTGTCCTCAATTTGTTCCAATTGGCTAATATCTTTCTCTACTTCCTGGGTAACGTTTGGGATATGCACACAACAATGTTCATTTTATTATTCAGATACCCACAAACACCATGCTCTTTTAGCAACATCATATCTAAGGCCATCCTGTTTTGTATGGTCATTCTTGTGGTAGCCTGAAGTTGCAGGTTTAAATCCTTAAATCCTTTCTTAGTTACTGCAGCTAACCGTTCAGTTTGTCCTAATAATTTGAACAACATTTCCCAATTCCAATAAGTGGAAATTGGTGTAAACAAAGATTCCAGCACCCAACCAAATTTGACTAATTAATTCATCCTCCATATCCCATCTCCATTTTACGATAATTTCGGTGGATCCAGCTCCCTGGTCATCCGTAAACAAACAGGTCAGATTAACATGAGATCCCTCAGGCATCAACAGGTAATGTTCAGGTACATTAACCTTTACAAAGGTTTCTGTTAACACAATCAAGCTTAGGAAAATCAGTATCCCTAAGATCTGCTTCTGAACACCATCCTTGTTGGAGACAAAGGCTCTACCGACCATTGTGTGGGGAACTTCTTGACCCTGGTGTAGTGAATCCAACTGTCGATTCCGTCGACCTTGACGGCCGTGTAGGTGGTCATGATCACCTGGTGAGGACCGTCCCATGTCTCCTTCAGTGGTTCCACTGACCAGTTCCTTAGGTAGACTTGGTCTCCTGGAAAGATGTCGTGGGCCGGGTTTTCCAGGGGTAGGGGCCAGTTCCACTGCAACGCTCCTCTGAGTGCTGTAAGTCTTATTCAGAGACAACACATAGTTTAATATCACCTGATCCCCCACCAAATGAGGATCCCCCTGATAAGTAGTAGCATGGTAGGGTTTGCCGTACAAAATTTCATACGGACTTACCCCTATCCTTTCCCTTGGTTTAATCCTAACTCTTAACAGAGCTAAAGGCAATGCCTGCGGCCACTGGATTTTTTGCTTCTTGGCAAATTTTCTTAATTTGATTTTTCAATGTTTGATTCATCCGCTCTACCTTACCACTTGATTGGGGTCTCCAGGGCGTGTGCAGGTTCCAAGCTATTCCTAACGTTACAGAAATCTCCTGCACGATCCCTGCAGTGAAATGAGGACCTCTATCAGATGATAGCCCCAACGGCACCCCAAATCTAGGGATGATTTCTTTCAAGAGTGTTTTTACCACTTCCTTTGCCTGATTGGTCCTGCAAGGGAAAGCTTCTGGCCATCCCGAGAATGTGCACACATACACCAACAGATGTTTGTATGCTTGGGCTTTTGGTAACTCAGAGAAGTCTATTTGCCAATAATCTCCTGGTTGGGGACCTACCTGTAACTTACCCATTTGTACCTGCCTTCTTACCACTGGGTTGTTTTTGATACACACCGGACACATTGCATTTACTCTTTTTGCCAATGTTAACATCTGGTTTGAGAATATTTCATTTTTCAAAAATTTTACCATTGCCTCCGCACCCCAATGACACTTATTGTGTTCTGTTTCCAGTACTGTCCTCATGATTCTCACCGGCAGGATCACCTGTCCTGTTGGGGTCACATACCAGCCCTTGATGTTCTTCCGTGCCTGCAACATCCGAGCCAGCTTCTCGTCCTCTGGCGAGTAATGTGGTTTGTCTTCCATGTATGCAGCGGCAGGGTTGCCCCGAGCCGGTAGCAAAGCTAATTGAGTTCATACCTCTCTGGCAACCTGCTTTGCCACTTGGTCCGCTTGTCGATTTCCCTGGAACTCTTTTACTGGATCGTTCCGATGTCCTTTGACGTGCATCACCGCGACTGCCGATGGTTTGTAAATTGCTTCCAATAGCATGATTATTTCTTCCTTGTGCTTGATTGACGACCCCTGCGAATTAAGAAGTCCCCGCTCCTTCCACAGAGCCCCATGCACATGTACTACTCCAAATGCATATTTGGAATCAGTCCATATGTTGACTCTCTTCCCTTGGCTTGGTACCAGGGCTCTTACCAGGGCCCAAATCTCTGCTTTCTGCGCTGATGTGCCCGGGGGCAATGCTTTTGCTTCCACTATCTGCTGCAAGGTAACCACTGCATACCCTGCATACCTGGTACCTTTTTCAACAAAGCTGGACCCGTCCGTGAACAATTCCCAATCAGGGTCCGGCAGTGGCTCATCCTTCAGGTCTTTCCGGCTGGCGTACACTTGTTCGATTACCTCCACACAGTCATGTTCCAGCTCTCCTTCTTCCTGGATGGACCTGAGGAATTCTGCTGGGTTAAGGTGATTTGTTATTTTCAGCTCCACATCATCCTGTTCCCTCAATTGGGCCTGGTATTGGAGCATCCTGCTCGACGAGAGCCAATGGCCCCCCTTTTGTTCCAATACTGTGATGACCATATGAGGCACATAAACTGTCATGTGCTTGCCCAATGTTAGCTTACGTGCTTCTTGGATCAGGATTACTGTGGCTGCCACTGCTCTTAGGCATCCTGGCCATCCCCCACTTACTGAGTCCAATTGTTTAGAAAAATACCCAACCGGTCTTTTCCAAGACCCCCAGTTTCTGAGTGAGCACCCCCAAGGCTAACTTTTGCCTTTCATGTACATACAATTGAAAATCCTTGGTTAGATCAGGCAGGCCCAGGGCAGGTGCTTCCTTGAGGGCCTGTTTTAATTCCCGAAACGCTTTATCTTCCGTGGGTCCCCACTTAAATCTCGGTTCCTTCACAACCTCATACAGTGGTTTGGCTGTCAGCCCAAAGTCGGGGATCCACAGTTGACACCAGCCGATCATTCCTAGAAAAGATCTTAGTTCCTGGTTATTACGGGGTACTGGAATTGCACATATGGCTTGTATGCGATTTACTCCCAAATGACGAACTCCCTGCGAAATTTCACATCCTAAATAGATGACCTTTTGTTTGACCAGCTGTGCCTTTTCTCTGGATACCCGGTATCCAGCCCGTCCCAGTATATTCAATAGTCCAATGGTTAATTTGAGGCAGAGATTCTGTTCTGTGGTACCCAGGAAAATATCATCCACATACTGCAACACCACATAAGAAAAAGGCGAATCTTTTACCTGGGTAATCTTCCATTCCTCAAGTTCCTTGGCCATCTGGTTACCGAATATGGTGGGCGAGGATTTAAATCCTTGGGGAAGCCTGGTCCATGTGAGCTGGCGTTTCCGTCCCGGGTCGGGGTTTTCCCACTCGAATGCAAAGATATTTCTGCTTTCAGGTGCCAGGGGTATGCAGAAGAAGGCATCTTTTAAATCAATTACTGTAAACCATTGAAATTTCTCAGAAACAGATGTTAACAATGTGTACGGATTTGCCGCTACAGGATGTATATCTTTGGTGATTAAATTAATTGCCCTTAAGTCCTGCACTAACCTGTAATTACCATTAGGCTTTTTAACCAGGAAGATGGGAGTGTTGAATTCAGATTCACACTCCTGCAAAATTCCTAAACTTAAGAATTGAGTTATCATGGGGGCTATTCCTTTCCTAGATTCCAGACTAACGGGGTACTGCCGTACCCTCACCGGTTGGGCCCCTTGTTTTAATTCCACCACCACTGGTACTGCCGCTTTTGATTTACCTGGGGTCCCTGTTTCCCAAAGCCCCCGAAGCCTTTCCCCAATCCAGCGCCACCTCTCCTTCAGGGACCTCCCCGGCCACCGCGCCGGGCCCCACCGGCCCCGACGTCAACCCTGGCGACCCGAGCGGGACGAGCTGCGCCCGACGCAGACAGCCGCCCGCCCGTGCGGGGTGGCCGGGGGAGAGGCCCGAGCCTCCCCCCCCCCCGACGCCACCGGCGCCCTTTCTCCTTCTCTGTAGAATCCATAATAGTGTCCAGCAACATCTGCAAATCATTCCAATCAGGATTCTGAGTTTTTATTACCATTTTCACAACCCGAGCCACTTTCTCAGGATTTCCCTGTATGCCCCCGCCGATTGTTTCCATATTATTAAATCATTCAGTGAAAAAGGAACCTTTATCATCGCCTTCCCTCCATCCGCTCCCACTGCCTCTCGCAGCGGAGCCATCAACTGAGGCTGCGAAAAACCGCCTCCTTTCTCCAGCCTCCCTCTCCGAGTCCGCTCTGCAAGCGGCGTTCTCGGCTGATCAACCCAATCCTTCCTGCTCTATCCCCTCCTCGGATGAGGAAGGAAGAGGGACCCTAGCCGTATTTACTGGGGGAGCCTCAGGAGGTGGGAGCGGCGGCGCGCTCGGTGAGACCAACAAAGACGCATCCTTCTCTTCCTCCGAGAATCGTATCTTACTGTAGTGAGACAGGACCAGGTGCCCTGAGTTATTGATGAGTGGGTGTGGGTTCACCTGTGTCTGGCCTCCCTCCTGAGCGTGTGCAGGAGCAGGGGGCCAATAAGAGAGCAGCTGACACCCATGGAGGGAGCTCTCACTCTTCAGTGAGGATGGAGAAGTCCACAGCTCGAGGAGCTCCAGGAGCAGGCAAGAAGGGGTAGATCCCGGAGCCCCAGGAACAGCCCTAGGACATCGTCCAGGAATGGGCTAAACCCCGAGGCCTCAGGATCAGCCCTAGGAGCAAGAAGGGCTCCTCCCGCTACATCTTACGCTCTTTACAACCAGGGCATTTATCACATTCTACTTTCATGGTTTTTAATACTAACAATCCACATGCTTTTTTCTTTTTTTTTTTCTTTCTTTTTTTTTTTTTCTCCCTCCTTTTTTTTTTGTTTTTTTTTGTGTTTCTTTTTTGTTTTTTTCCTTTTTTTTTTTTTTTCTCTTTTTTTTTTTTCAGTCAGGTTTTTTCTTTTAGATATTAAAACAAATCCAAATACTGAATTTCATCCCATTTCTCAGTTTCCCGCAAGAAACTCATCATAGGGCTTAATATTTCAGGAGTTATTGTACCATTCCGTGGCCACTGCATTCCCCCCGTTTCATATTCAGGCCACACATGATTACAGTAATCAACCAAGGTTTTCCTCCGCAATTCCTGCCCAAAATTACCCTCTTTCCAATGTTTTAACAGACAACCGAGATGCGAATCCTCAGGAACATCATTGTTATTACAAGACAGAGCTCTGAAAGTTTTAAACGGCAGCATGCTGACACTTTAGACTGGCGCGCACTCACACACACACACATACAAAACCAATATACGTCCGATTACCAATACCAAATACCAAACTTGCCTATACTCGTCGCCGCGAGTGGCAAGTGCTGGATCTGCACAGCTTTCTACTTGCTGTGTCTTATGACCAGCGCCCGATACCAAATACCAAACTTGCCTATACTCGTTGCTGTGAGTGGCAAGTGCTGGATCTGCACAGCTTTCTACTTGCTGTGTCTTACGACCAGTGCCTAGGCTTCCAAACAACCAATCCTAATACTAACCTTTCTATAGGGAATAAAGCACCTTCGGACTTACCTCATGGTCGTCCGTCGGGCCCGGGGTCGGGCACGGGTTGATGTCTCCTCCAGGAATCACCTGGTGCCGGCTTGGAGTGAATAAGCACGTGAACCGCCCCAGCCACCCCCGGAGTCCCATCTGGGTCGCCAGAAAACTGTTGCCCGTAACAAAAACACAAACCAACAGAGTCAGTTTATGCGGTGCTTTATTCAGGGCCTGGGAAGCCTGAGGACTAGCATCCCAAGTAAGGGTTCCGAAGACCCTCGTTTTTGGTTCAGCTTTTATACTCTTTTTCATTACAGGCCACGTACAGAGTTTCATAAATTTTAGTCACAAACAGTCACATAGATCATGCAGATAACAATAGACAAACAGTCACATAGATCTTACAAATAACAATAGATAGTCATCTCTTAAACTGTAAATCCACGGTTTACCATTTCAGCTGTCATTACCACCTGGCCCACCACCTGGATACAATATTTTATCTTGATCTTTGGTATATGGCATCAGTTTGCTTAACTATTCTCCTTTTGATTAATGCTTTTGCTGATGGGGTCGACACACACCTTATTTTCCTTTGATCATTGTTCTTGTAAGGGTTAGCTCATTCTTAACTAGTTACTTATTTCCAGAGTTTTAGTCTACCCGAGCCCCTTCTAACTCTTAGTTTGTCCATTTTAAAATTTTACAACCAATATTATTTTATTTCTACTATAAACTGTAACACCAGGGCTCCACTCCTTCTCCCCTTCCCCCTTACAGGGGGGTTCTGGTTACAGAACAATTGTCCAACCTGAGACACTTCTCCAAAGTGGTGAGAGTTCTGGGAATGATCACCTGGCACCCCCTCTATCATTACCAAGGGTTAAACGTTTTTTCTCAATATCATCAAATAAGGAGGGATGAGGAGGGACTTTTGACAAGGACTTGGAGTAACCAGAAAATGGGGGGAATGGTTTCAAACTCAAAGAGGTGTTATTGACTTGAGATATGAGCAAGAAATTCTTTGCTGTGAGGGTGATGAGGCACTGACCCAGATTGCCCAGAGAATGGTTGTCCCATCCCTAAAAGCTGCCTATTCAAGGCCAGGTTGGATTTGGCTTAGATTGGGCTTAGAGCACCCTGGTCAAGTGGAAGATGTCCCTGCCCATGCAGGAGGTTGGAGCTAGATGATCTTTCAGATCTCCTCAAACCCAAATCACTCTGTGATTCATGGTTCTACAAGCACAAAAGTGAAGGTTATGGGCTGTGTAAAATACCCCCATGAGTCTCAAAGGGGGGATTTGTCCTTGAAAGGAAAGGGTTAACAGCCACAAAAGGTATTCCAGGCTTAAAAACTTGAAGGGCTGGTGTTGCGAGAGTTTTCGAAGAAAACAGACACGTGAGCAATCCTGACTATTTAGCTTTAATCAGAGTGAGCTAAGGGGCCTTGAGGCCCAGCTGCAGGGTTACTAAAAGATCAGCTACGGGCAAAAGATAAGGGAGTTAGTAGCAGAAAAGAAGAATAACGGGATGGGAAAGCATCTCATAGAAAGCACACAAACAGCTGTATTTAACCAGTTAGATAGTGCACTGTGGCATGTGAAAAATGTGTTGTACCAATCAGCAATATGCTTACATTATGTTATCAGCCTGACTGTGTATAGAAGGGCTACTGCTACTCTCAATAAACGGCAATACTTTGATTACATTAATCTGCGTGTTGTGCACTGATTCTCCCGCGACTGGCGCCCGGAACCGGGACCCTATTGCTGTTGCTTCCCAGGAGCGATGAAGACAGCTGGAATTAGAGGGTAGCGGGAAAGGCAACCGAAATAGCTCGTTGCTCCGACGGCGCATGCTAGCTGGAGGAATCTCACCCTGATAAGGTGAGCGGTCGGGGAGGGGATGGGGTCTACACTCTCTGAAGAAGAAGAAGCAGTAGTTAAGCTCCTCCAACATATTGTCTCCAAGAGAGGGATGCCTAGTAATTTGAAACAGCTCCATGAGCTGATCCACTGGGCTAAAGAGAGAGCCCTGATCCCCACTGTCGGTATAGCTTTTGAGCTGGAAACGTGGGAAGAAATTGGGAAGTCCCTATGAGATGAAATCAGCAAAGGATCTAAGGAGGCTGGAAAATTAGCCATGTTGTGGAGACTGATTCGAGACACATTAAAAGAAATTAAAAGTGAGAGGGCAGCGGAAGCCCCAGCGTTCGCTGCCTTAACGCCTGATCTACCAGTACCGACAAATGCTCAAAATATGGACTCAACGTCTAAACAGTTATTTGAGAAACCTAAAATACCCCCATCAGCACCTGCAGGGGCTATATTGATTCAAGCTCAGCCAACTGTGCCATTTGGCCCTGGGGGTCGCATGAAAAGTAAAAATGGGACCGAGAAGCAAGACCAAAAGCAACTGAAAACACCACCAGAATCGTCGGAGGACCCAGAGGGAAAGAAGCTGCAGAACACGGGCGAGGAATTTCGACATGCAGAAACACCCCCCCCCTCCCGCCTGCCTGCCGCCGCTCCTGGCCGCTCTGCCGCCGCTGCCTTCCCCCCCACATCCGCCACAAGATTTATTTTCTCAACCACCGATGCCATCAATTAATCCTCTGCTTCACCTGTCAACACCATCAGTGCCTGCTATAGAACAACAACCAGAAGAAGAACTGGGACTTGGAGACAAGCAACGAAGGGAAATGCTGAAAAAACTGAAAGAACTGGAGACCAAGGATGAGTATACCCCTGAAAAAAACCCTAGTTTTTGCTCCGAGGAACATCCTGAACAACCCACCGGCACTAATCCATTTTTACCTCCTGATCCATTCCCTATCCCTGCTCCTGCTTCCCTTAACTCTTTAACACCCGCTGCTCGACCTCTTCCAGCTCCAACATGGGAAGGGGAGGGCGTTGGGGGGGGGGAGTGTGGATCCAGTTACTAGATGGAAGGGAATTACTCAAAATGCTATAGTTAAAGAAGAAATGGTTCCCAACATGGGTCCAATGTTTTTTCCAGTGACTGTGGGACCAGGAAGAGGAGGTCAATGGGTTTCATTAGATTGGAAAATGATAAAAGAAGCCAAAGCTGCCATTATGCAGTACGGTTTTAAATCGTCATTTACTCCATCTATTTTGCAACATCCTTTTACTGCTCAGTTGTTCACACCATATGACACAAAAATGCTCATTAATACTCTGTTAACTCCTTCTCAACAATTGCAATTTCATCATAAATGGCAAACGCTGTGTGAAAATGCAGCTGTGATTCCTACACAGAACACCGATGTATGTGCAAGCACAAATGTTACTCGGTGCTGGTCGTTTTGTATGAGCAGATTTGGATGCATGGTTTCAAACTGAAGTGTTACAACTTTCACAACAATTGGCGTATAAAGCTTTGCAAACTATGCATGATCCTGCACAAGCAACCCCCTCTTTTACAAATATTAAACAGGGGGAGCAGAGCCATATTCAAAATTTGTGGATCGCTTATATTCAGCGATAACATCACATCCGGATTTGTCAGAAGAGATGAAAAAAAAAATGTTTACATGTTAGAGTATGACAATGCTAAAAAAAATTAAACGTGTTAGGACCACTCCCAAAAGACGCTACAGCAGCTCGATTGTTAGCAGCTTCTGAGCGAACGCTAGAAGCAGATAAAGCTGCTTAAGAACCATCATTTCAATATGGTCCTCAATATTGATGTATACTGTGGTGCATAGTGCATTGATCTTTCATACGGAGATAAAAAACCTGGTTGGTAATTACGCTTGCAATTTTGGTTTGGGAGATTGTACCACTTCATCTTATTTCAGGCTGACTCCACCAGATTTTACTAGCAATAGCATTTAATTTTTTAATCTTCTGGTGGGTGTTGTGAATTTTTCTCATATATTGCTGAGGAGTAAGACAAAAACCACAATTATGAGAATGAGTATGCCTTTTCGGAGGCCAAGAGTTGCTGTTCGGAGAGTGAGAGCTGCCCCTGGTACAGAGAGCATCCCCACTCCTGCCTCCGCAGCCGCTTCTCGCCCCCCCTCACGCAAGGGCACAAAGATACAACCGGTGAGCATCGCCAGCGTCTCTGCTACAGCTGCAGCTGCTGTCTCTACCCCCACAGACACTGCTGCTGCTCAGAAAGTGAGCCCTTCGCCCTTCTGCAGACAACACAGAAGAGAGGAAAGAAAAAAAAAAAAAAAAAAAAAGGGGAGAAAAGAGCATATACCTTCATGACCTCATGAGAGCACTACTAAGTAAGCAACAACACTTTCAATCAAACTGCTCAATACAACAATTGGTCCCAGAATGTACTGACAAATTTGAAATTTGGGGTACAGCAGAAAGGGTTCTTGCTGCTTCATTTGTACCACACATAGCAACAGGAAAAGCCCTTGGCAATAATTGATAAAAAATAATGAAATACACAAACTAGCCTGTTGCACTGTGAAGCAGATCAACTTAACTTCTGATATTTTAACACAGATGCTAAAAGATGTTGATAGTGTCAGACATGCAGTTTTACAAAATCATGCTGCTGCTGAGTGTTGGGAAATGGCGAGGAAAACTCGTGCAACCAATATGGTTGATAAACAGGCTTCGCTTTATTGCACAGTAACTTTTACTTATATAGTGCTTCTGTGACCACACCCCCGTCACCAAACATCAACATAAGGTCTTAGTGGACACCCAGTGTGTTTACCTGTAGCACAGTGAATCCCTGGTGCAGGTAGCACAGGATTGTGGGCCGATCTCATTGGCCCCTCAAACATGGGGTTGGGCACGGCAAAGGGTTCACACCCCCTACCTTTCGGGAACATTCGAGAGCATTCTACGACATACCCCCCCCTTTTCTTTTTGCACAAGCCCATGTTTGGTTAAAAACTTTTGCAGTGCTAATTCTCAAACAAACATAATACAAACAAGAAAACGTGCAGAACCTAAGAATACACTCAGTATCATAATGCCCTTTTGAAACAGTCTAAAACTACTCGGTTAACGAATCAAAACAAACTGGTTAACAGGTTATCAACCGGATTTTGTTTCCCATAATCAAGTGTAAACTGACTTCACATTCATGGCATGTCTCCGTTTCACACAAACACTCATACAAACGCACTCTCAAACAGAGCTCTGTTTAATATTAGGAAGGTCTGGCATCCACTAGTGCAGAGAGCCAAAGGAGGGATAGGAGAGGCTTATCCGACGGAATCTTTGTCGGGGGGCCCCTATAAGCATCTCCAAGTCCCACCGGCTCACAGCCTAATGGAGTCCTAGTTCCTTCATAGTTGCCAAATTAAAATGCGATAACAACCTAGGATTGCAACATTCAATCACTACATTCATAACGGGCGTTTCTTTTTGTTTTTCTTTTTTCGGTTGATATATCCTGGAGTCTCTGAGGGTCTCATGACTTCTTAATATACTTCTTGTGTATAGTATGTGCTTAGTATAGGTCCATGTCCTTGTTCCTCAAGCCATTTTCCAACAAACCCTTCATCCTTTTGTACGATCATGATATTGGCAGCTTTGGCAAATAGCTTCTTGAGTACCGCTAACATGCAACTAAGACACACCAAAGTTATCAGTATAATACAAAGTACAAGCAAAACAGTTTTACTTAAACTTTGAAGCCATCCATCCAGTGAGACCAGACCAATTGACTAATTCGTCTATACCAAAGAATCCTGCATTTTGCTTGATATTTTGAGCATGTTCTACTAGCTGTTGTATCTCCTTATGTATTGATTTAGAGTGATCACTCAAGTTCATACAGCACATACCATCAAAATCTTCGCAACCATGGCCATGAGCTAAAAGCAAAAAATCAATGGCAGCTCTATTTTGTAATACTGCATGTTGTACAGAAGATAAATCATCAGCTAGTTCAGATAACACCTTGCTGGTATCACTAGCATGCTTTACCACCCAACAACTCAGTTTCTCCAAGTTTCGATGCACACGAGAGGCAGCTACTCCTGGCAAGAAGATAGGAGTAACAATCACATGCCATTTGGACCAGAGGTTAACATCATCATCACATTCTTGCGTTGATGTTTGAGCCAGGCTTCGCTTCCACCGCACACGATGGGTACAGTTCGGGTGTGCGTGAGCCATGGCTAAATTCAATTGACCAATGGTGCAAGGCCCTCCAATGGTACGGGAAGGTACACCTGACCATGCCCGATCTCCACAAATTAAAAAATACCCTGCTGGTAATTTCCTGGGGAGCTGCGTCCCAGGCAATGGGTTAGTAGCACCGCGGAAGGTATAGTTGCACCATTGGCTGAAATTGCCATTTGGGAAAATGTTGGTAGTAGCACATTGTCTTCCCATACTTTCTGTGCAATCAACGGACGAGCTACTCATCCAAAAACAATAAGTGGCATTTAAAGAGTCTATAAGGCTTAATTCTTGGGGATCGGGCCCAACAGGCAAACGATCATCCCAAGTGTCATAATCACTTAAACACGCAACTAAACTGGTCTTGGTAGGACATAAACTCTCAGTGTGAAATTGCACTTGTGTGCGATTCATAGCTGCTTGAAACATTGGCCAAGTTTCTTCAGAGGTTGGTACACCAACTAAACACGTAGTAAAAGGCGATTGTGGGGTCACTAGACTGGCACAAAAGGAAGTGGTGTTAAGCTGATGCGCAAGGGTAATCCAGACATTCGGTCAAGGGTCGAAGTTCGGGAAAGCAAAGCAATCAAAACTTAAAATGACACTTAAACCTCTGATGAAGCCAACACGGCAGTTTTTGTTTTTGAACATGTTGAGCACTTAATACGGCCGTCTCTGCTCTTGAGCTTATGCTTTCGAATTCGTCGGGGCGGGTGCCGGCCAAGTCCACTTGCTGGGAACCCACAAGGTACCTGTAGGGGTGGAAACACGTGACCTGTGCCTAAATATTTAACCTCCGCTGGTCCTTGCCATATACCCGTGGTGGGATCCCTGTAGGTCACATACAGTGGGGCTTCGGAGGGGTCGGTTTGTTGGGCTATTGTCCCATGAACATACACTCACGCTAACTTTTGATTCCCAGATATACACAGATAATTCAAAGCAAATAGAGTCTTTGCTAATCGCTCCTGCGGGTCTTGCAAATCTGTAAATTTCATCAGATAGTCCTTTAATGTTTGATTTGCCCTCTCTACTATAGCTTGACCTGTGGACGAATGGGGAATACCTGTGATATGCTTAATTCCCCACTGTTGAAAAAAAACGAGCAAGCTTGCCACTAATATATGCCGGTCCATTGTCTGTGTTTATCTGCTCCGGCAAACCCATGGCAGCGAAACAGAGGGTGAGATGCCGTACCACTTGTAACGCTTTCTCACCAGACTGAGCCGTAGCCCAGACAAAATGGCTATAAGTATCAATAGTAACATGAACATATTTAAGCCTTCCAAATTCTGGCACATGAGTGACATCCATCTGCCATTTTTCATTTGGATCAAGACCTCAGGGGTTAACTCCGAGGCCGAGACCAAGTCCCTTTTGATTACACTGTGAACAAGCTTTCACAATGCCTCTGGCCTCGTCCATGGAAATCTGGAAGTGACGGTGCAGTCCTCTGGCGTTCTGATGGAAGGTAGCATGCGTGTTTCTTGCCTTAGTAAACTCGTCCATGGGTACGGATAATGAGACCAGCATTGCCTTCTCCCAGGCCGTCCGACCACTGGTGACTCCGAATATGAATGATAGCATAGGGTTGATCTCTCTGTTGGATGGCAGCCCGCGACTGGCGAAATAAGTCATTTAGTCCCCGGTTTGCAACGTCTTTGGGATGAGCATCTTCAATTTGCTGTACAACTCCTACAGCATATAAGGAATCTGAGACAACATTGAGACATACATTCATCCAGCGTGAGAAGGCATAAACGATTGCTGCCAACTCTAGAGTCTGTAGGGTATCACCCTCTTATGCGGACAGGAGTTCATGGCAACATTGCCCTTTGTCTTGCCACGTCACTGTGGCTCGTCGTGAGCGTTTTCCTGCATCGGTAAAGACCGTTAATGCATCTCAAATGGGTTCCTCAGATCATTTTGAAACAGGAATCCATTCGTGCAAGGACATCCACTTTAACGCAGTAGACCACAACGGGGAAAGATCAATGGTTTGCGCAGTTTCTAGGAGGCTTTACTGTAGGGCTGGAGAGTGCTGCAAATACCAGTCCAACTCTCCTTGTTTCATTGGGAGACAGGTTGTGCTAGGTTCATCTCCAATAATTTGTATAATACGGGTTCGGCCTTTACAAATTAGAAGGGCCAATACCTCAATCTTTGTCTGGATTGTAGTTTTTGGCTGTAGTGGTCCGAAGATCCATTCTAACACACGAATATCAGCAAGCCTAGTCTCCCCCTTTTTCTTTTTGGACTGCGTGAGAGCTTCAAGAAAATGTTGCTTACCTGTAAGAGCGCTGAAAAATTGCCAGGCCAATTTCAGTTACTATAATGTCAGGATTGCTCACGTCTGTTTTCTTCCAAAAACCCTTTTAGTTTTTGAGCAATCCAGACTTGCTTCATCACGCAAGATAATATGCTAATGATACATTGCCATAAACAACATAGTAATAATACAAAAGCAATAATAACATACTAATAATCAAAACCAATAATAACAGATATAATTGATAAACCTTGTCTGATTAAATCTCTAAGTTGTCCCCGTATCCTTACTAATAATCAAAACCAATAATAACAAATATAATTGATAAACCATGTCTGATTAAATCTCTAAGTTATCCCCATATCCTTAAGCGATTTAACCATTCATTTAACCCAGTATATGCAACAGTTAATTTTGTCTTGTTATCTTAATCAATTGCTTTTGGTTGTGAATTGGCTCTAAGTGATCAGATAAATTAATGCAATACACGTCATCAAAATCTTCACAAACATATCCTAAAAGCTAACAATAAAAAGTCAGTGGCAACACGATATTGTAAAACTGCATGTCTGATACTATCAACATCTTTTTAGCATCTGTGTTAAACTATCAGAAGGTAAGTTCATCTGCTTAGCAATACAACAAAATAGCACAATCAACAATCAACATATAGACAAGGGATCCCATAATCAACATATAAACGATCACGTGAATTACAACATTAACAAAAGCCTGTTATCAATACAATACAATACAATACAAAAGGAAAGGCGTAATAAAATTGTTTAGAGACAGAATTCCGAGCCTATAAAGGGCAAAGGCACCAGACACAATTGAGGTAGCAGGCTAGTGACGAGGCCACAGTTGCTCGTTCATAATAGCGATGTCCGCTCCTCTGTCCAGTAATGCTGTAAGGCGACACTGGTCCTGTTGATGCTCTAACAAAATCGGTGCTTTGGGGCGTTGATCCATTGGGAGGCATAGCAAAGCCATTTCTCCTGTAAAGCCAAATGCTGTTGTTCAGCGGGGAACTGTCGAAGAGGTGGCTGCTGCATCAGTTAGTTTTATGTCGGAACTAACTGGGCAATTTGAGTTCTTTTTGGCATTACCATAGGCGGTGTCCAAGTCATAGCCATAATACAAATTTCTCCATTATAGTCACTGTCTATCACTCCTGGCAAGACAAACAAACCCTTAAGTCCGGCAGGCGATCGTCCTAATAAGAGGGTTCCACATGGTTTTCCCTCATATTTCATTGGGCCGGTGATACCCATAGGGATCTTTTGGGGTTTGCTGTCAATAAAAGTCACGTCTACTGCAGTTGCCAGGTCCTGCCCGAGGCTTCCAGTGGTTGATGGTTGGAGGGAAGTGGCTGGCTGGAGTTGTCGTTGGAGGGATGTGGAAGTGGCTGGTTGCTAGAGAGAGGTGGCTGGTTGGAGTTGTTCGGAGGGGTGCACACTAGAGCCGAAGTTGGGGTGTTCGAGCCGCGGCTTCTCGCACTCTTCGCTCCGTTTCCCTGGAGTGTGCAGGCTTCAGCATCATGACTGTCCATATTGCAGTGGCGACACCAGACTCTGGATTTACGACACTGGCTTTGAAAGTGTCCATTGCGTCCACAGCGAAAACATCTGCTGGTTGATCGTTGCAGCTGTTTGGTGTCGGTAGGACGTAGCGGGGCGAGGGCTGCAAAGGCTTGCACTAAATCTCTCCCTACACCCTGTATTGCCTCAATTAACATTGCCTGAGCCCCTACTGGCATTTTAGCTAACCATTCCAGCATCTCCTCAATTGATGCCTCCAATGGCATAGAGGAAATTGCATTTTTTGTGGGAGCGTTGCTGTTTTCTAAGATACATTGACGGAGCAGTGCAACTTTCATGTACTCTGGTACACAAGCCTTGCCAAAATTTGCCTGGTGTACGCTTTTGGTAACATCTTTCATCCATCAGGCAGCATCCATTTACCCTGTTCCAATTTTGGCCCCTATCTTCTCGAATTTTGACATTTCTTCAGGGTGAATCTTTTGGTCCTCGATATGGTATGGTGAGGTAAATGCAATGTGGCAAATGGGTGGTACAACAGATAGTTTACCACCCCCCACAGACACACGTTAAAAATTTACTGTCTTTTGAGCCAGGAAAGACATGCAGCAGGAAGAACTGTTGCCAGGCAGGGCGCAGTTCCCAATTGCTCCTTAATGGAAACCTCAGAGACGAAATCGGCCTGCTAAAAAAGCGCAAACTGCAAAAAGAGCCACACGACATAAGATAACCACATGAAATGGGATATATATATATTCTCAACTAACAGATTTTTACCCCAAGCTTAACTAGCTTCTGTTTTGTATCATGCACCTAAAGATAGGACTGCTAATCCGGTCGCCTCCCGGTACATAGTCAAGACAAAGATAATAAATTTAGCAAGGTAACAAGGACTGAAAGATAATAATAAATAAAAGAGAAGTTCTTGGGATGGCAAAATCTGTGTGTCATCTTTAGCAAGTCTGTGTGCCAGTGATTTATGAAAAAAAAAAAAAAAAACAAACCCAAAGAAATAAACAAAAAAGTCCAGAACCCCTTTTTACTGTATGAAAAGTCCAACAGAAAAGGAGAAGGCGCAGCTCTTTCTCTCTCTCCCCCTTTCTCTCTCGCCACTGTACCCCCCCCTCTCCAGCCAGAGGCCAGGGCCCATGGGCGGTGATAAAACTTAATTGCTCTCTTGGTTTTCTTTCCTTTTCTTAACAACTCTCTCCCCAAAGTGACTAATTTGTGTAAATTTTCTCCTCTTGTAAACTTGTTCCTTTTTTTTTTTCTCTTTTAAAGGTGGCGTTATTGTTTCCTTTCCCTAAAATAAATCTTTGTCATTTGCTTAAATCATAAAGCCTGTTTTTTTTGTAAATTCACGTAATGCCTATGAGTAGTGGTTAATTTTTCCTAACAATCAAAATATAAAAAAAATATACTGCATATCCGGATTTTCTTTTCCCTTCTATTATTCGGGAGGATCTGTATACAAATAATTTTTCTCCCTTCCTGTCACGGTTTAACACTGGCCCGGCAATTAAACCGAATAACAGACGCTCTCTATTAATCTCTCTCTCCTCCTTGATAAAGAAAGGAGAGAGAATAAGGGAGAGACAATAATGGGTTGGAAACTAAACTACACAACTTTAATGAAACAGTAATGATAAATAGGAAAAAAATTACTAAATATATACAAATATACAGGAAAATGGATACCACGTTCCTCCCCCCTTTTCCCCCAATAACTCTCACATCACCACCGAGGCTGCAGGGCAGCCCTAGGAAAGTCCAGGCTGTACTCCTGGAATCGGCAACAGTCGGGAACTGGAGGCAGGAACACACAGATTCAGGCTGGCAAGGAACAGGACCACAGGCAGACGAACGGACGGAATCCTTCCAGGATGCCGGGTGAAGGAAGGGAAGCAGGAAAGGCAGGAAGGGCAGGCAGTCAGAAGCTGGAAGCATGAAATCTGGCTTGGCCCGCGTGATGCCTCAAATTTATACTGAGTATGACGTATATGGGATAGAATACTCTGTTTGGTCAATTCTGGTATCTATCTTGTCCGTTCCTCCCCAAGGGAGGGCTGCAGGTGGGACCTCTTTCTTCTCCTGGAGGGTAAAAGTTTTCATCAGAGCTGAGCAGTGTCCTTGGCTCTGCATACCAGTCTCTAGCAGTAACTATAAACATCAAGTGTTATCAGTCCTAGAAGCACACACTGTCTGAGAAACTTGCTGTTAATTTCAGCAAGTGCAACTACTTACAAGAGACTTAGCTAAAAGCAAAAGTACAAGACAGAAAATCACCTTTATCCTGGCCCAAACCAGGACACTTCCCCAGTTCAGTATCACTTAAATTTGATCTCACTTTCAATGGGGTTTCTATTACTTGTAGGCAATCATGCTGTAATTTCTCTGATGGTTCCCCAAACAGAAATTGTGCAGGACTCTGCACTGAAGTTGTTTTAAGTTCCAAATTAGGAGAGTCTATCAATATGGTTTCATATTTCAGGAGATGGCTATCTGTCAGCCACTTTTCCACCTTCTGCTGTAAAACACCTCTAACATTATAGGGGGTGTATACTTTCACTGGCGCACTAAAGGTAACTTTCTGTGCTTCTTCTATAAGTAATGCAGTTGCCACCAGAGCCTGTAAACAGGCTGGCCATCTGTCACGATTTAACACTGGCCCGGCAATTAAACCGAATAACAGACGCTCTCTATTAATGTCTCACTCCTCCTTGATAAAGAAAGGAGAGAGAATAAGGGAGAGACACTTATGGGTTGGAAACTAAACTACACAACTTTAATGAAACAGTAATGATAAATAGGAAAAATTGCTAAATATATACAAATATACAGGAAAATGGATACCACATTCCTCCCCCCTCTCCCCCAATAACTCTCACGTCACCACCGAGGCTGCAGGGCAGCCCTGGAAAAGTCCAGGCTGGACTCCTGGAGTCGGCAGCAGTCGGGAACCGGAGGCAGGAACACAGATTCAGGCTGGCAAGGAACAGGACCACAGGCAGACGAACGGACGGGATCCTTCCAGGATGCCGGGTGAAGGAAGGGAAGCAGGGAAATCAGGAAATCCAGAAGTCTGGAAATCTGGCTCGGCCCTCGTGATGCCTCAAATTTATACTGAGTGTGACGTATATGGGATGGAATACTCTGTTTGGTCAATTCTGGCATCTATCTTGTCTGTTCCTCCCCAAAGGAGGGCTCAGGTGGGACCTCTTTATCTTCCTGGACAGTAAAATGTTTTCCTCAGAGCTGAGCAGTGTCCTTGGCTCTGCATACCAGTCTCTAGCAGTAACTATAAACATCAAGTGTTATCAATCCTAGAAGCACACACTGTCTGAGAAACTTGCTGTTAATTTCAGCAAGTGCAACTACTTACAAGAAACTTAGCTAAAAGCAAAAGTACAAGACAGAAAATCACCTTTATCCTGGCCCAAACCAGAACATTCCACCCCTTATTCCATGCCATTTGCGTCATGCTCCAATCATTACTATCTCTTATCCTTAAACATATCTATACACAAATTACTACTATCTCTCTGTGCTAAAATTCACTAAGTAACTCAGTTTACAGTTGCAGATGTTCATCTATTGTAGCAGATTCTCAAAACAAGGAGCAATTTTTCAGTTCATGTCCATGGTCCACAAGTTGCAGGTTGCAGATGGTAATTTCAAGGAAGTTACTGGATGCCAGCCGATGAACCTAGTTCTGGTTTCATCACCACAAAATCATCCTGAAAAACACTCATAGAACACTGTTAGTTTATGCAACAGTTCACCTAACAGTAGATAAGGTGGGATAGAAGTTCACGACTCCCAAAGAGTCCATGCATTACAGATTAAGTTAAACAAGCAGAAATTAGGAAGTATCACCTAGTGTTAGATTTCCTTGTGGCACACATTTTACTTCTCCATTTTTCATCATCACCCACCAAGTGTGTCAAGGTCCTTGAGCGAAAGCAACCCCACGAATGGTTTTGCCTTTGCCCGAGGCAGGTTAAACCCAAACTGTTTTCCCTAGCAGATTCTTTTCATGCACCACAGGCACTTTGTCCCCATCTACTGTGTGTAGAAGATCTGACTGAGCAGGACCAGCTCGATTGATGGAACCCCTGGTATTAACTAACCAGGTAGCTTTTGCCAAGTGCTTGTCCCAGTTTTTGAAAGTTCCACCACCCATTGCCTTTAAGGTAGTTTTTAACAGTCCATTGTACCTTTCAATTTTACCTGAGGCTGGTGCGTGATAGGGAATATGGTATATCCACTCAATGCCATGTTCTTTGGCCCAGTTATTTATGAGACTATTTTTGAAATGGGTTCCATTATCTGACTCAATTTGTACCATGTCTCCACAAGACTTGTTTCTCTAGGCCAGAATGGTGTTCCGGGCTGTGGCATGAGGCACAGGATATGTTTCCAGCCATCCTGTACTTGCCTCCACCACTGTCAGCACATAGCGCTTACCATGGCGGGTTTGAGGCAGTGTGATTTAGTCGACTTGCCAGGCCTCCCCATACCTATATTTTGACCATCTCCCTTCATACCATAGAGGTTTCAACCTTTTAGCTTGCTTAATTGCAGCACATATGTCACAGTTGTGGATAACCTGCGCAATAGCGTCCAAAGATAAATCCACCCCTCGGTCACGAGCCCATCAGTATGTTCCATCCCTGCCTTGATGACCTGAAGCCTTGTGAGCCCATTTGGCTAAAAACAGTTCACCTTTATGGTCCCAGTCCAGATCTCTTTGGAACACTTGAGCAGCCTCATCTGCTCGTTGGTTGTTTCCATGTTCCTCAGTAGCTCAACGTGAAGGTTCATAGGCATCATCATGATGCACTTTTACATCAAGTTTCTCTAACCGAGCAACAATGTCTTTCCAGAGTTCAGCAGCCCAGATAGGTTTATCTCTACGTTGCCAGTTGTTTTGCTTCCACTGCTTTAACCAGCCCCATAAGGCATTTGCTACCATCCATGAGTCAGTATAGAGATAAAGTCTTGGCCCCTTTCCTTGTTCAGCAATGTCCAAAGCCAATTGGATGGCTTTTACCTCTGCAAATTGACTTGATTCACCATCTCCTTCATCTGTTTTTGCAACTAGTCGTGTAGGATTCCATACGGCGGCTTTCCACCTTCGATGGCCTCCTACTAGACGACAGGATCCATCAGTGAAAAGAGCATATTGTTTCTCATTCTCTGGTAGCTGGTCATATGGTGGGGCTTCTTCAGCCTGTTTCACAACTTTTCCAGGTGGCATTCCAAAGTGCTTGCCTTCTGGCCAATTTGTTATTGCTTCTACAATTCCATGATGATCGAGTCTTCCTATCCTAGCTCTCTGTGAGAGTAAAGCAATCCATTTACTCCAGGTAGCATCGGTAGCATGATGGGAAGATTCTCTACCTGTGTACATAAAACCCAGGACAGGTAATCGTGGCACCAGGAGGAGCTGTGCTTCAGTACCAATCACTTCTGGAGCAGCTCTAACTCCTTCGTATGCGGCCAGTATCTCTTTTTCAGCGGCTGTGTAGTTGGCTTCGGAGCCTTTATAGTTTCGACCCCAAAATCCTAGAGGTCGGCCTCGAGTCTCTCCTGGAGCTTTCTGCCAGAGGCTCCATGGAGGACCATCACCTCCATCTCTGGTGCAAAGAACATTTTTAATGTCGGGCCCTGTTTGAATTGGTCCAAGGGCCATTGCCTGCACAGTCTCCTGTTTAATACCCTCAAAAGCAGCTTGTTGTTCTGAGCCCCATTTAAAGTCTTTCTTCTTCCGAGTAACCTCATAGAGAGGTTTCACAATCTGATTATAAAAAGGAATATGCATTCTCCAGAAACCAACAGTTCCTAAGAAGGACTGAGTTTCCTTTTTGGTAGTTGGTGGGGCCATAGCTGTTATTTTGTTAATCACCTCCATTGGGATGTGGTGACGTCCATCTTGCCACTTAACCCCCAGAAACTGTATCTCTTGTGCAGGTCCCTTGACCTTGCTCCTTTTAATAGCAAAACCAGCCTCTAGAAGGATTTCAATTATCTTATTACCTTTCTCGTAGACTTCCTTTGCTGTGTCAGCCCACAAAATGATGTCATTGATGTACTGTAT